>CM067167.1:1938352-1998352 GCA_034093135.1 Erigeron breviscapus
CTTCAATTGAATTATTTTGAACAGAATGAGTTGCCCATCGAACTTCCTTCTGGTATCAATACAAGGGAAGTGTGCAGACTGATGGGGCACACAGATATAATGGATGAGCATGGCCAGCTATCCAGGAAGGGAACTATCTACATGAGCAAACTATCAGACTCATGGAGATACTTCTTAACCCACATTGTTGAATGTCTGGGAGGCAGTTCTGGAGGGTTAGACTAGATAAATCAAACCCATCTGCAGATTGCCTACTGCCTCTGGTTTGGACTTAGAGTGGATTTTGCTCAGATTCTTTTTGATGATCTGGTAGAGCGTCTTAGAGTGAAAGGTAGAAAAGCCTTTGTTCCTTATATCCGTTTTCTTTCACTCATATTTAAAAGAGCTCTTGGAGACTAGTATGATTTTGAAACTACTCACTTTTCTGTGAGTGAGTATATGAGGGATCTGACCAACCTCAGATCTCCACTGAATGAGGTAGATATTCCTCAGTCCATGCTCTCCTTTCAAAGAGAAGAAGCTGAAGTGGCTCCAGGTAGAGGTAAAGTTGGTGAAGGACCCTCTGGTGACCAAGATGTACAGATAATAGAAGCTGTACAACCCATTAGACAAGTTGCTCCTGAAGGTCAAGGACCAGAAATTGTTGGACCTTCCAGATGACCTAGAACAAACAGGCGTCTGATGAGAGCTGGAGTTCAGGTGAATCCTGAAAGACATCCTGGTGATGTAATGAATTTGGATGGGTCTCTGATTTTTGAACCTGAAGAGAATGTAGAGGTTGTTGGGCAGGTGACTGATGAACAAATAGAAAATGCGGCCCAGATTATTGAGCAGGTTGTTGAGCAAGTCGAACAAGATGTTCAGACTGATGAACATGTATCTGGTGAGCAAGAGGCTCAAATCAACTTGAATGTAGAGGCTGGTGAACAAGTTCATGAACAGGCTGGTGATCAGACAGTTGGGATGGCTCCAAATTGGGATGATGTAGATTCCCCAATGTCTGAAGGTTTTGATGTAAACATGAATTTCCTGGGTAATGAAGAAGAAAATATTGACACATCTGCTATTGCTTCAGTCACCCAACCAATTATATCTGCTGAAATGCCACCACCACCACCAGAATCAAATGAACCACCTCCACCAGAATCAAACATGCCACCACCACCACCACCACCTTCAATTCCAAGAAATACTCAATACTTCACTCCTGCAACCACTCAAACTTCACAATCTCAACCTCCACCACTTCAAACTCTAGTCAACGTAACTGAACCTCGTGCGCTGGACTCAACAGTTGTAACATCTGAAGCTGCAACTGAAGAGGACTGGGCACAAGTACCTCTTATGACCAGATTGCCTTCCAATCTTGAACCTCCTAGTGGTCTCTCCACTTCATCTTCTGCCGAGGTCCAAGGCCTTTTAAGTAAGGTGGCGGACCTGGAGAGATCACTCCAGACTTTATCGCAGGTTATTTCAGACTTTAAATCTTTATTATCAAATAACCTTGCATCTGAGATGAATGTGTTTGTTGGGAATGAGAAGCTTGTTTATGAGAAGCTTGATGAACTGGTACTGGCCACAAACAACAATACTGAAAATTTCAAAGTGGCAGTACAGGGATTGGAGACAAGGCAGGTGAACTCTGTTCAGACTGCAGTGAAAGGTGAACTTGTTCAACCACTGGCAGGTCTGAATGAAGAGGTTCAGAAGTTGGTTACCAGGATAAGTTCTCTGGAGAGTAGATCCACACTTGATCAGGATGCAGTTGTAAGTACGATTAGTGATGAATGTACAAAGAAGTTCAGAATCAGTATGCTGAAAGAATTATCTGAAGAAATTTCTGAGACTGTTCTTCGAACTCTTCAAGATGGGCTGTTACCCCAAGTGGAGAGGTTGATGGAAGAAAAATTGCCAAAGCACTTGCCTAAAGAAGTTGAAACTGTTAAAAAGGAAGTGCAGGAACTTAAGAAAGTTGTGACTGATACAACTCCAGTAGCAGGAAGAACCTTTGGTGCACTGGACAGACATATGCTAGAACAATTATGGAATGATCTCAAGTCCAGAACTGGTGATCATTCCAAGGGGGAAAAGTCGTCTGGTGACCAAAAACAAGTGACACTGAAGCATTTGGCACTGAAGCCACTATGCTGTCTGAAGAAGCTGCTGGTACTGAAGCCAGTGAGCCCCAGTTTGAGTGTTTCCCAGATATACCAACTACACTGAAGTCTGTTAAAGGAAAAGCACAATTGGTATCTGGTGAAGAATCATCAGAGTATCCTACTGCTGATGATGAAACCTCCAAGAAGCTAGAACAAGAATGCATAATGATAGAGATCTTTAAGAGAAATCAAAAAGATGAACTGCTGGCCCATCAAAGGGAGATGACAACTATGGGGACTCTGGACTCTTACAATGCTGGCAGGTTAGGCATAAATATTGATGTGTACAAAAAGATGAAGGAAGGCCCTAGAGTTCATCAATGTCTGAATGCATTGAATGATGTTCATGTACGCTCCTTTTACGCCGAAGAAGAATAGGTTTATGATTCTATAATTTATGGCGTTAGTGTACCAGAACTCATCAGGCAGAGAAAGGAGGAACTGGTGATGCTCCAGAGGAAGATAAGGAAGATAAGGAAGAATGCTAGTGCTCTGGAGATAGAGTACAGAAAGAAACTGACTGGCTTACCAAAACTGACTGCCAAACAGATCAAAGCTATTAAAGATGCTGATGTAAGCAGATTCATTCCCCTGGACACTTCTCTGAAAATTAATCGTCAACAACTCTAGTCTGCTGTTGAGCAAAAGAGACTGTCAAAGGAAACTGAAGCATTGATCCAGATAGCCAAATTGAAAGACAAGTATAATGAAATGTTAAATTTCAGGGCTGATGCTAGACGGATCACTGGTGCAGAAATCAAGCTTGCTGGTAATCATGAAGGTATGTCCAAGTTTGAAGTAAAGTTGACCAGGGAAGGTAACTTTACTGATGAAAGAAAGAGTACTTCAGTTCAAGCGTTTGGATGGAGTGAACTGAAAGAGATTGCTTTAACGTTCAGGGGGAAGACAAATGTGTCGACTGATGTTAAAGCATTTCTGAAGAGAATTGAGAAGGTATGGAGAAGAAAACAACAGATGGAAGTTGCAATGGGCATGAAATCGCCAGAATCAGTACCATCTTCTCCATCACCAAAGAGAAAGGATTCTGAAGATGCTCCAGGACAGACATCGAAGAGAAGGGCCTGACTCTTATCATTTACTTATTGTAATTTATTGTTTAAAGAAAATGTAACTATTTATCAGTTGATGTATGTAATATTAGTTGCAATTTTTGATTCATAAAAGTAAATGATCAGATTTATTCTAAGTTAGAACTTAAAAGATGAAACTGAAAACACTCATGATCTATAAAGTGTTTTCCAGTAACTTAGATTTTTTAGACTAAAATCAAAACTTGTGTTTTTCAAGCATACAAAATTGTATAGATTTAAGCTTGAAAACACTTGCATTATTTCTAAACAAATAGGGGGAATTTGTTAGGTCCAGATTTACTGGACTCGCTCCAGACTCGACTACTGGAGCCTTACTGAAGATCTGTCCAGAAACGTGTTCTACTGGACCTACTCCAGACTTGGAATATGGAGTCCCTCTGAAGATTTGTCCAGAAATAATGGAAGACCAGTGAGCAAATACTTGTATAGAAATCTGGAGTATTCTCCAGATTAGCTCACTGGACTTCAACCCAGTCCAGATCTACTCTACTGAAGACGTTCTCACTGAAGTCAAAGACTGAAGTCAGAATAAAGAAGACTGACAAATGGCGGAGTCCACTGGAAGTCTTACCAGATCTGTACACTGGAGGATTGTCAGTGTTCTAGACCTTACAAGTCTGAACACTGATATCGAGGAATTGACTTTTGCCTTTACACACTTTGCAAAGAACAATCCACTTGTTCTTTACCAAAGTTTATGCGTGTAAAGGTGGTTGGTTAAAAGAATAAAATCATATCGATATGACTTTATCCTTGTACCATTAACCAATGCATTTAATGTTCTTGTCGGATCATTAAATGCATGCAACCATATTTGTACGGCACAAAATTCACTGGTGAATTTTGTTGCCTATAAATACAAAGTCATTTCTTTGAGAAAATACTTTTAAGCATACATTTTGCATTAGAGTGAATTTGTTTAAATACTCTCGATCTTAAAATGGGATACTTCACAACTTTAAGTATCTCGATCCAAAAGAGTTATTTGACAAATATAGATCATTTGTAATTCATAGGTTGTTATGATACATACTTATTTGTATTATCTTGATTCCGCACAACCTTGTATTTTATTTAACATCATAAATAAAATACACCATTGAAAAATACATAATGTTCCACTTTACTTGTTTATTGCTTTAAGTCTTGTATTACTTTGTTTATATATTCTTGCATTTATTTACAAGTAATACTAGTCCATTCTAGTGATTATTAGACTTGTTGTATTTTACACTTCTAGGTTAACCATCGTATTTCAGGGACTCACATGATGTTTTTACAAAACCTCTTGATGAGAAAACCTTTAAACATCTCATCAGCGAACTGGGAATGTTAAATCCTTAAAACTGGAGATTTTTGTTATGAACGCATCAGTGACACTGATGAAGTTCTCCAGTTGAGGAGGTCCAGATAATCTTTGCTCGCCAGGCTATCGAACGCCTTTGTGATACTATCCTGGCACTAATCGATTTCTGGATCATCATTTTAGGGGGAAAGACTCAAAATAATTTTATGACTAAAATTCGTTTTGTTTGAAAATGGCAACTGGAGAACTCTCCAGTTGGAAACTGGCGCTGGATTAATCCTCCAGCGTCCAGGTTCAGTCTTGTCTTAATTTTTCATAACGTTAGAAAATACTTGGTCAATATTTGTGATACGTGATGGTACTCGAGTGTTTTAACCCACTTGATATCGTCATTTGACGTGTTTAAAGTCATTTTGGTAAATGACAACTGTTTTTATTGGGAAAATGAAAATTAGTGGGCGCGTGGGTAAGTTAAGCCGTCGTAGCATTTAATGCTGACACGGTGAATTATGTTTTTGGTTCAAAATTCAAACTTATTTTGTAAAAATATCTACAAAATTGATTTTTGTTAATAAAATATAATTTTTGGTATTTCATTGGGATCTTGAATTCCTTATAAATACCCTTATTTACTCCGATCACATTTACTTCCCTTTACATTCTTTCATTTACTTCCCAATCATCTAAAATTGCTTCTTTTCTCTCTCTGCTTCATAAATCAAGAACCCTAATTCAAAAGTTTCAATTTCACTTTCAAATGGCACCTAAATCATCCCGTTCAAGAGATGTAAATCTCCTCTCTTTCCCATACGCTCCCCCACCAGATGTCAAACAGGCATCTAGTGCTCCTGGTAATACTACGCTCATCAAACTAAATTCAAATAATCCGATGGCGAGTTTACAAGGAACCCAAGGGTCCGATACCCTTATTGGGAGAATCCAAAGATTTTTGAGGATTCTCCAATCGGACCCTCCTTCTCCTTAAACCCACGCAAGATGTTTCACGACTACTTGTGTGAGTTTTGGTACACCGCTTTTCTTTCTTCCGACTGCTCCTCCATCAATTTCACATTAAAAGGTGGAACAGTTCGGTGTACCTTATCAGCAGATGTATTGAGGGATGCTCTACACCTCAATTACTGGAGACAAGGAGAGTCTCCTGTTATCATCTCCCCTAACATCAATTTTCGCCAGGTTCTCCTTGATATGGGACACAAGGAGTGCCTAGAAAAAGGGGTTTTGAAAACAAAAGGTGCGATGACCATGAAGGGCCTTACACCTTCATGGAGGTACTTTTTCATCCACCTTGTGGAAAGTATGGGTGGGAGTTCTGGTGGACTTGACCAGATTAACTCCGCACAGGCAGAAATGGCATACTGCTTGTGGAATGGATTGAGAGTGGATTTTGCTGATATCTTATTCAGAAGCTTGGTTCAAAAACTGAAGGGCACCAGGGGACTATGTATCCCCTTTTCCAGGTTTCTCTCTCTCTGTTTTCTACAAATTCTGGGCAGTGAAGCTTATTTAAGCACAGATTCACTTTACACTGTCCCAGATTTGTTGAGGAATCTTGACTCTCTAGTATCTGAAGCTGGAGAGGTCGAGATTCCAGATAAGAATGCGGCTGGCATTCGCAAAAACTGATGCACCAGTCCAAGGTGAGTCGGAAAGACAACTGGGCGGGCCTCAAAATAATGAGGGACCCACCAGTTCGTCTGCTGGAATTGTGACCATTGCCGAACCCGGGCAACAGTCTAACCCCTCCAGCTCCAGCGTATCTGTCCCCACAACCATTTACCCTGGAGACCTCCCAACAGGTCTTTCAGGTGTTCCAAAGGCAACAAGAACACGTCGCATTAGGACTTTGTCAGCACTTGCCACTGACAGTAGAAACCAGACCAGCCCTCCAGTTTCCTCCCAACAGGAACCTGGAGAAAGTCAAATGGGACAACCGCAAGCAGCCACCCTCGCAATTTCTATAGGAGAGGGTGGTGAAGATGAAACTGGGATACCCCAACCCAGATTAGAGTTTGAGTCAGCACAAAGTGTCCACGGCCTATCTTCTGACACTTCTATTGCACGAACTAACGACGTCTCTGGCCAGTCACTGCTGGAGACTGAGGTTCCCAACTCTTCGGCTGATGATGTTATGATTGTGGATAGAGTAATTATAACTGAGGCAACCCCAGTGACCTCTATCCCTGGTGACGTTACCTCGGTAATTGATCCTCCAACAGATGCAACCTTCCAGGAAACTGGAGAAGGTCATCTGGAGACTGACCCATCTGGTCAGCCCTCAGTTACATTCATGGATCTGGACATGAATGTTAATGACGAGGAAATCCTTATTGAGTCTTCGGATTATGAAGGTACTGCCTCAGACTTAGAGATTTTTGATTCTTCTGTACAAGATCAAAACCCTTCATCTCAAGTCTCGCCTCCAGATGCTTCAATTTCAATTTTACCATTCCCAAGTAAATGAGCCTACTGAAATTCCATTCCCCACATATAACTATATGTCTGGAAACAGACGTATGGCACCATCACCATCTGGGCAGTTCTCACTCCTTCGAGAAATGCCACCCCCACCTCCGCCGTTGTTCACACCTGAGCATTCTCAGCATGAACAACACATTGTTACTTAAGTCCCTTCTTCTTCTACCACTCCTATTATTACTTCTTCGACTGCTGCGACGTCAACTGGGGAGGCTTCCCTCAATTTGCCTCCTCCAGTTACTCCAGTGGTAACTGCTGCTGGTCCAGTGACACCTTCCCCTCCGTCACTGGACAGTCAAGTTGTGTTTGTTCAAGCCGATATCCAAAACCTTCTTACCAGGGTGGAGGATATTCAAAAGACACTTGACAAAAACACTAAGTCTTTCTCCAGATACCACAAGGATCATCTGACCAATATTAAAGTGGTTGATCTGGGGATTAACAAGTTCCCAACAAATGAAGACTTGGTGTTAAAGAAGCTCAATGAGCTGGTCGGAGGCTGCAACAATCTGGCAACTTCTCTAAAGGAAGCCTTCGACCTCACTCAGTCCAATGTCACAACCTCAATCTCCAATTTGCTGGATAACACTGTCAGAAGATCTGAAGTTGATTTAAGGGAGATTGAAAAGCAGGTGAAAGAGTTAGTTGAAAAGCCTGGGTTGAATGTGACTGAGCTTGGGCAGCAGTTAATGGTTTCAGTTGGTCAGAAAATTGATGATACACTGGGTGCAAGAGAGACACAATTGATTGAAAAGGTGATAGCTGAGATCACCAAGCTGGCCACTCCTCAGGTTGATCTGGCCCCACTCACTAATGAGATCAACCAGTTGAGAGGCAGCATAGATACTTTAAACACCCAGGTATCCAATCATACACAATCTATTGACAAGCTGACAACTGAATTGGAAAATCTAAAGAAAAAGGATGAAGAGGTTAAGGACCAGGTGGTTTCGGGTCTTAGTGAAGATTCTAAAATTTTGGATGAACTGAAAACTGGTCAGCAACAGGTTACAGCAAATGTTCTGACCCAGTCAAAGGAGACCAACCATCTGTGGAGGTCTTTCAGGATGATGTGTGGAATTTTCAAAGAATTCAAGGACATGCAAACATGGCAGCCTCTCGACCGGTTGCCATCTCACCCTTCTGAATGGGAAGCTGTAAGGGCAGGTCTAGAAGCTACCAAGGGAGAAAGAAGTGCAGTCCTTGCACCAGTTGCACCTGGAAGAAATCCATCTGAAATTCAATCTGGTGATGAAATGATTGTGGCTGCCAGTACTGAATCTGGTGAGCAAAGGGTAGAGGAGACCGATGTGATTGAAAGGGGGAATGTGAATAAGAGCAAAGCAATAGCATCTGATGAAGCCCAGCCGGCCACTGATGTACCAATATTGGAAACTGGCAATGCTGATGTACTTCCTCCAGTTTCTGAAAGTGATAGCAAACGTCTGGCAAGGCTTGGTAATCAAATTAAAGAAAGAAAGAAAATGAAACAAGCAAACCAAGATGAAGCCAGACAACATCTGGCCAAGATAAAATTGCTTGATATTAGTGATGCTCACTTGTTGGGAATCACTAAGGAGGAGTATGCTAGAGTGAAAGATGATGCCAGGATAGTGGGTATGTTAAAAGAAATGCTTGACATTGAACTGGACATGCACTATCCTGATGATGAAGCTGAGCATGATGCCAGAAATTTAAATATATCTGTGGAGAAGGCAAAGGAGAACAGGGCCAGTGGGATTCAGAAAAGAATTGAAAATGTAAGAAAGGTTGTGAAAAGGGTATTGAATCCACCAAGAAGGAACCCTCAACCAAGAAAGCCACTGCATAGAGATGCTGATCTTAGAACCTTCATTGAACTAACTGGCGATGTATCAAATGATGACATCAAGGTTGCAGTGCTAGCTGCTGGAGCTGGGAGTATTAAAATATCAAATGAATCTGAAGCTAGAGAGTATTATTCCCAGATCATGGCAACCAGAAGACACAGTGGGGCAATCAATGGTGTTTATGTAACAATTAAGCCAGGCACCAAGTACTTTCATGTTGAAGTCAGTTATGCCAGAGGGCCACTGGTTAGAACTGACAATCCTGGTGCAATACAATATGGGTTCTCGGAATGGGTGGAAATGGTGAACTTTTTGGAAGCAAAGGTACAAAAGAATAGGTTTGAGAAAGCTTGGGTTAACTTCTTGAAGGGCAAGATTCAACACAAAGAGAATCTGGAGCTTAAGTTGAATATTGATCCTGAAGACTCTCAGCCTATCTCTTCAGTAACAAAGAGAAGGAGAACTGGCGAAGGGCCATCTGATTAAGTTCTCTCTTCAGTTTATCTGCTTGTAATTTTTGTTTACATTCTGTAACTTATGTATATTTCATTTCCTTGTATAAATGAAGTTACCAGTTTGTAACCACAAGATGGATAATAGATTAAATCTAACAAACTCAAAAGAAAAACCCAAGGCATTTACTGATCTATAAAAATGCCTTGGAAAACTTAGATAGGTTTAATCGAACAAGTCTTTCCAGTTCATACTTGTATAGATACAAGAACTGAAAAAGACTTGGCAATATTTCAGGACAAATAGGGGGAATTTGTTAGGACCAGTTTCGATGAACTAGCCAGTCTCCAGTTGCACCTGGAGACTAAGAAGATTTGTCCGAAATATATTGAAGTCCAGTTGCAACGTACAGTTAACGCAACTGAAGACTTCCTCCAGTTAAGAACTGACCAGTTGAAGAATCATTCCAGTTGAAGTCGAAGACAATAAGTGGAAGATAGAGAATGACAATGGCAGCGAAGCCCAGTTGACATTCTAGTCAGTTACAAACTGGAGACCATCAGTGGAAAGCTCTTACAAAGCTTTACACTGATTACGAGAAATTGACTTTTATGCTTTATGTGCTATTACACGGATAATAAGATTTATCTATGTATAAAGTACAAAAAGGTACATAAAGCTGGTTGAGTAAAGTTGCTTTATACTGCAACTTTACATAGCGTTTTAAGGAATTAAATGCTATTCCTTAAATGTTCTCAACCATATTTGTACGGCCAAAGTTAACATCCCAATGTTAACTTTGCCTATAAATACAAGTCATTGCACAACAAGAATTGACACACACTTTGCATATCAGACTTTGCATACAATATTCTTGGTGAACTTGTGCAATATTCTCTCAATCATAAAAAAGAACATTTCACAACTTTAAGTGTTTCGATTGTTTAGAGAAATTCCAAGTGTAGATCAATTGTAGTTCATAGGTTGTTAGGATATTTACATACTTTGTATTATCTTGGTTCCGCAACAACCTTGTAATTTATTTAAAGTTAATAAATAAATTACACTTGAAAATTACATATTGTCTCACCAATTTACTTTACAAGTATTTTATATTATTGCATTGTTCTTTACTTATCGTCACTTAAATAAGTAATCTATCTAGAACTTGGTATATACTCACTGCAACTGGTCGTCTCCAGTTCAGTGCTTATATTGCAAAGTAACTCCACCATCGACATTGAGGTGTCTTCAGGTAGTACCATCTATTGAGTTGGGACTTACAAAAACCTTATTGGAATCTGCAAAGTCGACCTAGGGTTTGTTGGTGGCGGCTAGGGCTGCTGAATCGACTCTCTCCTAGGGTTTTGAGGGCTGCTTCATGTTTAAATAGAGGTTAGGTCGGTTGCTGAACTGGGCCGCCCAGCGGCGCTGGGGCCTGCTGGTGTTGGGCCAGCGGCGCTGGCAGCTCCTGCTGCTCTCCGATTTGCTTCGTTCGACTCCCGAATCACTTCCTTGTGTCTTGTAACTTCATAGGCCTTCATCTTGAGTTGCTTGATGCCATTTACCCTCACTCGCATCTTTCGTGAACCTGCGTATATATCGAATCCATTAAGTACCAATAGTTCCGGAATATTAACTCATTTTAGACATTGAAATGTGGCCTTTTGATAGGGGTTTTTATCACAAAATGAACGCTCATTATAGTCGTTTGTCATACCCTGAAAATGTGCTTTTCAAGGCAGGGGTTGTAGATTTGTTGCCAGCTGGGGAGGAGGAGTTGGATGGTGAGTATATATTTGCCTCTTCTTTTTGTTTTTCTTCATTGTTCTCTTTGTTGACTCATACTTCCTTCACCTTTGTAGATATGAGTTTAATGCACTTTGTGAAGAATGGTGGTCAGGATATTGTGCAATCATCTTCTGAAGCTGTTCTTGAACCTCAGCCTATGATTTCTGATGTACTGGGAGGAGCCACCAGTGCTGAGGGTGTTGAAGGGTTTGAATCTTCTCATCGTAAGGAGGCAAGCTTTGCAGGGGGGGAGGAGACACCCGTTGCTGCTAGCGAAGATGATGATGTAGAGATTATTGGTGAAAAGGCAAGTGATAGGAAGGTGCCTGAGGTTGGTATTGCCTCCCGTCTTCGTAATAAGGGTGGAGCTGGACCGTCTTCAGGCCCTCCGTTAAAGAAGAGAAGGACTGATTTGAAAGGTATGCATTTTATGCTTATTTCCTTTTATTTTCTTCCTTTTTCTTCTTCTTCCTTTTTCTTCTTCTTCCTTTTTATTTCTTATTTAATTCTGCGCAGCATCTGCTATCTTTGACCGTGTAGAAGGTTCATCATCAAAGAGTGGCCTTGACGAAGATAATGTTCCTCTTGAGACCCTTCGCACCGTGAATGATTTAGACTTCCTTCGATCATACAACAAAGATGCTGATTGTCAGAGCAAGATGAACTTGGTTATAGGGGAGTGTTTGAAGGTTGTTTGCTCTCGCACTGAAGATTTGTTGGACCAGTTAGGTGAGAAGAATCAGGAATGTGCAAATTTGAAGAAGTCTTTTGATGATGTGAAGAGCCAGTTGGATGAAGTTGTGGATCTTAAGAGGAAGCTGAAGTTGGTTTGAAGATCCGGGAAGATGAGATTGCTGAACTGAAGCAAAAATTAACCAATTATGTCTTAAATCTAAACTTGGAGAAGGAGGTGTCGAATGGGTTGTCGAAGTTGGTGCAGGAGCATATTTCGGAGCGTGCTGGGTTGATAACTGATGTAATCCCTTATGCTTGTAGAGCTTTGATAAACAGTGATGAATTTGGGAAGCTTGTTGCAGCGGTTATAACAGCGAACATGGATGATGAGAGGTCTCTTACTTTGAAGAAATTGAGCGATGATGGGAAAGTGGACTTAGCCTCTTGTTCTGGCTTTAAAGCCAATACGGCTGAAGCTATCAACCAAGTTGTGGCTGACTACAAGGGTGCTAAATTCCCATTTATTGATAAATTGACCTCTGATCCTGCCGCTGTATGCGATACCTTGATGCATATTGTTCCTGATAAGATTGCTCCCATTCTAGTACCTGCTCCTGTTAACATGACTTCTCCTGCTTCTCCAATTGTTCTTCCTGTTTCTTTGACTGAACAAGGATCTCCTGCTGCTGATTCCGTGACTCCTTCGTGATCTAGCTATTATCTCATTCATCTTATCTCTTTCTAGGTCGGCTACACGCTCTTCCCACTTAATGTTTCCTTGGATTCTCCTAACCCTATTTGCTACTTCTCTACCATTTCTTAACTGTTCTTCTACTTTTTCCTTTAGTTCTTTTAATTCCATGAAGCTCTCATAACAGATTTTCCTCTTAGGTTGGGCTTCTATGGTTTTCTCTCCTAGTGACGTGTCTAATTGTTCATTAGGGTTTTTTTTGTCATCTATTACTTCCATCCTAAGACATTCTCCCTTAATCAAGTCATTATCTTCTTCCAATTCACACACTCTAATCCTATTTTGACCATTTGACAAAGAGATTTCACGTTTAAGGACATGGACGATAGCATCCGCAACATGCAAAAATGGTCGTCCTAAAATTAGGGGTGTCACTATTTCACTTACCGAATCAAGCACAACAAACTCAGTCCAAAATTCTAATTCCTTAACCCTGACATGGACTCGTTCGACAATCCCCTTGGGTTGTCGGTAAGTCTGATCGGCTAACCGAATGCTCATGTTAACGGGTTTTAGCAAACAAAGGGTAAGTTTCTCAAAAATCACAGTAGGCATAACATTAATACTTGACCCTAAATTAGCTAATGCACATGAAAAGTATTCATTATTAATAGTGCAAGGAATAAGAAAACTTCTGGATCTTCCGATGCTTGCGGTAGCTGTGTCCCGTCATCCGGTGCCTCGGGATTTTGAACTTCATCTTACTGTCCGAGTCGTCCCCATCTTTGATTTTGCACTTTGAAGCGAATTGGGTCTCGACATCTCCTTGCAAAACAACTGAAAACGAAGTTTCGCGCGAATCTGGACTGACAGAGCCAACAGCGGCGCTGGGCCTGGGCCTGGAGCGGCGTTGGGCAGTGCAGCCAGCGGCACTGGGGCAGTCTGGACAGATTCCAGTTTTGCGTTTTTGCTCGTTTCTTCTCCGTTTAGCTCTCGTATGACCTGTACCTGATTGGACACTTCACAAAATCATTAGAAAGCTCAGTAGAGTCATTACCTTCAGTGAACACGGCGTTCACATTCTCGTTGCGTCCCATTGGTGGTTGGTACTTTTGACTCGTCCCTTGATTTGAGCTTGAGTCGCCTTGGATGTTTTGCCTTGGACTTGAGCTATTCTCCTTCTTAGCATTCTACTCAATCCATCTATCTATCCTCCCTCCAAGTCCTTGATTGCGGGTTGTTGATTTCTTGCTCCTTCATCAACCTATTGATTGAGATTACTTATCTTCTAATTGAGAGACTTCGTATAGCTTGCTAAGGAGTCATGCCTCTTGTCATTCATCTCCATGTACTTCTCCATCATGGTGGTGAGCTTGGCAATCGGATCCTCCTTGACTTCATTCTCCACTCTTGGTTGCTCGGGTTGACCATTACTCCTTTGCCACCTATTTTGAAAAGAACCAAAGTTATTTCTAGCATAACTAGAATTAAAGTTAGAATTACCGGGGTTTATTTGGAATAGTCCTTGTTGATAGACTTCTCGGTATTGGTTCTGGACAAAATTGACTTGCTCGGTAGCCGCCTCTTCACAATCCTCGGTATAGTGCATTCCTCCGCAAATGTTGCACCCGTGTGCAATCACCTTGAGGTCCTTGTCCATAATGTCCAACCTATATTCAAAAGTAGAAAAACGGTTAAATAAAGCTTTAAGTTCATGAATTACCTCATTGTCGGAGCTTCTCGTCCTCTTATCTCGATCCTTGTCATCCATATCTCGAGCTAAGCTAGCTTGCACCATATCCTCCATCATTTTGTATGCGTCATTGGTAGACTTGTACAAAAGGTTACCACCGCCGGCTAGGTCTAAATCCTTTTGGGAACTCTTGGTTAAACCATAGAAGAAAATCTCCATGATCTCGTCCTTGTCTAGTCCATTCCCGTGGCAATTCCTTATCATTTCCCTAAGCCTTTTCCATGCATCAACTAGTGATTCTCCCTCGTGTTGCCTGAAAGCCTTGATGTCTCGAAGCATTTTCCTTGCTAAACTCGGAAGAAAGAATCGCGAGACGAACTGTTCGCGAAGTTGATTCCATGTAGTGATGGTAACTTCATCGAGCTCATCGAACCAAGCACGTGCCTCTCGCGTGAGAGACGAAGGAAATAAGTTAAGTTTCACATCGTCATCGGTGACGTCTTCTCCATACTTGAACATTTTGCACAAACTTGTGAACCTGCTTACATGCTTATGTGGGTCGGATTTGGCTCGACCGTCATATTGGTTGTCTTGGATTAACTTAAGATGGTGTCCTTTGACTGAGAATGAATCTCCTAGGTTTGGTGGTATAATAGGTGATCCCGGTGTAGGGGCAACGGCTCTCGTCCTCTCCATCATGGGTCGGTCAAAGGCGTCCATTTCGGATCTAGGTGAGTTTGGTTCGGTTGGTGGTTTCGGTGGGTTTGATGAAGCTCCTTCTAATTGGTGTATCCTAATTTTCGGTGGTGGTGGTGCCCTAGTGTTCTTGCTTTTCGAGTTGTCCTCCAGCTTGATTACCTAAGTAAAACTGCAAAACTCAAGAAAAAGATCAAACGCACCAATATAAAAATGAAATGAAACTAAACTACACTACTTAAACTAAAAATGGAAAAGAAAATAATTTTGGATATTTGAAAAATTTAAAGAAAATAAAATACTACTAACTTAACCTAAACTAGACTTAATACTAAACCCTAAAATGACTTAACCTAAAAACTGAAAAGTAACTACTTCATGCCGAAACACAAAGTAGGATCTAATTACATTACTAAACTAAGAATGCGTCGCGTCCCCGGCAGTGGCGCCAAAATACTTGATGTGTTTTTTCAGTAGTATTTACAATTTATAAAAGTTGTACAAGTAATACCTCAAACTAAACACACAATAACGGGTAGAGGACCCGATCAGATGTAGTAAAGTTTAGTGATAAGAACAGGATCGTTCGCAGGGACGCGTTGCTTTACCTAATCTAGTAATATGTGTAATTCTAGCGGTTGGGGGTTTGATGGGGTATTTTTGTTTGAGTGTTTAAATTTATAAAAATGTTGTACAAGTTATTATCTCAAAAACACACACACACCTTAACGGACAGGGGACCCGATCAGATGTAGTAAAGTTTAGTGATAAGAACAGGATCGTTCGCAGGGACGCGTTGCTTTACCTAATCTAGTAATATGTGTAATTCTAGCGGTTGTGGGGTTGTCACAATTTCCTATTATACTAATGCAAATAAAAGTAAATAAAAGCCGCAACCGCTTATTCAGCGAGAGGCTTAGTCTGAAAATAGTTTGAAAAAGCAAATAACAGTAATTAAATTAAAATATTTGTTTGGCATCTCCGATCTCATGGTACGACCAAATATTATTCTACCTACTTGCTAGACTGTTGGAAACTTAATCACGGCTCAGATTCTCGTTAGATTCACTTTGCCTAATTACTAGTGTTGTCGCTAGACTCACACTAACCTATAAACAAATTCTCGTTAGATTCATTGTTTAAGCATTAGTGACTTAAAGTTTATGTTACTAATTCATCTTTTAGTTACCCGGCTCTTAAGCAATGACCAGATAGTAATTATCTCCGGTGACCACAGTGCTCGTTTCCAAGTCAAAGGATCGCGTCTGACATTGTTAAGCATCATGTTCAATTTGTTCTAATTACTACGGTTCTGGATCCCTCGGTTACAAGTGAATCACCTTTTACAACTAGTTATAGTGTAAGACTTAAGGCGAACCATACATCTAAACTAGTTCCTACACAAGCATGTATAGCATTAAGTTCAATTAATACACCTATGCTAATGACTAGAAAGCTCTAATTGCTAGGCATATTAAAGTCCGGTTAAATGTGCTATGGCAAACATAATCGCATACAGTTTCAGTCTAAGCTCTAATCCAGTTGGAAGCATGAACAACCACAAATCTATAGTTAAGCTAACAATTCTAACTAACCGTTCATCTACCAAGGCTAATATTGCTTAGTTATCGTCATCTTTTGTCTACTTGCAAAGCTTATGTTCTCAAAATAGTTTTCAGACACAGAAAAACTTTTAATTTGCATGAAATAAGTAGTAGAAAACTTGTGATAAATCAAACAATTAGACCAAGGGTTTTTCCTATTCCATCCCCCCACACTTAAATTGTACAACGTCCTTGTTGTACTAGACATAGAAATAAAGGGAAATAGGAAAAACACGTAAAAAGTAAAAGTAAAAGGATTAACGAAACTTCCCGGGTCTTAAATTGCATGATAGTTGTTGAAGATGGCATTTGCGGAGCGACTTGAATGATGTTGAATCTTCAAAGACTTGAGTCGTCTCCATTTGATGGCGATCCATTGATGCTTCTCCACCTTTTTTTCTTTTTGGTATTTTCTGATTTTTAATTTTTTTGGATTTTTGGGTTTTTCTGATTTTTTTGGATTTTTCGCGATCTGGTGTGCAGAATGGAGCTGGGAGCGGCGCTGGCTAAGCAGGGAGCGGCGCTGGGAGCGGCGCTGGATCTGCACAGGTGTAGGTCCAGCGGCGCTGGGAGATGTGGGAGCGGCGCTGGGATGCCCAGATGCATTCCCAGCGGCGCTGGAGGTCTCCTAGCGGCGCTTTTGACTCCTGTACGTGTTCCGATGTCTGATTTCTTCAACGATTTGATGCTCGAACTCCCCCACACTTAGCTTTTGGCCAAGTGCATGGTTTCCTTCAGACTACAAAGCAATATACTCCTGCACACTTCAATCAAAATATCAAAATGGAAAATAACAAGCTAAAACATAAAAATAAAAATAAAAATAAAAATAAAAACGAAATACGATTGCAATAAGTTACTTGTTTCCTTGATCCTTTGAAAGCTTGCATCTGTGAATCTCAAAACATACTCATAATATAGATCACAAATGATAAAGTTTAAAACAATCACTTAATTGCA
Source organism: Erigeron breviscapus (assembly GCA_034093135.1). Taxonomy (NCBI): domain Eukaryota; kingdom Viridiplantae; phylum Streptophyta; class Magnoliopsida; order Asterales; family Asteraceae; genus Erigeron; species Erigeron breviscapus. Next base: position 1,955,818 of record CM067167.1, read on the forward strand.
ATTAGTCACATATCCCTAAAAAAATAAAAATAAAAATAAAAAATAAAAATAAAAATAAAAATAAAAATGAAAATGAAAATATAAAATGAAAATAAAAATTAAAAATCATAAAATAAAAATAAAAATAAAAATAAAAATAACAAGCTAAAAATAAAAATAAAAATAAAAACGAAATACGATTGCAATAAGTTACTTGTTTCCTTGATCCTTTGAAAGCTTGCATCTGTGAATCTTCAAAGACTTGAGTCGTCTCCATTTGATGGCGATCCATTGATGCTTCTCCACCTTCTTTTCTTTTTGGTATTTTCTGATATTTTGATTTTTTTGGATTTTTGGGTTTTTCTGATTTTTTTGGATTTTTGGATTTTCTGATTTTTTTGGATTTTTGGTTTTCTGATTTTTTTGGATTTTTGGGTTTTTCTGATTTTTTTGGATTTTTGGTTTTCTGATTTTTTTGGATTTTTGGGTTTTTCTGATTTTTTTGGATTTTTGGTTTTCTGATTTTTTTGGATTTTTGGGTTTTTCTGATTTTTTTGGATTTTTGGTTTTCTGATTTTTTTGGATTTTTGGGTTTTTCTGATTTTTTGATTTTTGGTATTTTCTGATTTTTTTGGATTTTTGGGTTTTTCTGATTTTTTTGGATTTTTCGCGATCTGGTGTGCAGAATGGAGCTGGGAGCGGCGCTGGCTAAGCAGGGAGCGGCGCTGGATCTGCACAGGTGCAGGTCCAGCGGCGCTGGAGGTCTCCTAGCGGCGCTTTTGACTCCTGTACGTGTTCCGATGTCTGATTTCTTCAACGATTTGATGCTCGAACTCCCCCACACTTAGCTTTTGGCCAAGTGCATGGTTTCCTTCAGACTACAAAGCAATATACTCCTGCACACTTCAATCAAAATATCAAAATGGAAAATAACAAGCTAAAACATAAAAATAAAAACGAAATACGATTGCAATAAGTTACTTGTTTCCTTGATCCTTTGAAAGCTTGCATCTGTGAATCTCAAAACATACTCATAATATAGATCACAAATGATAAAGTTTAAAACAATCACTTAATTGCAATTAGTCACATATCCCTAAAAAAATAAAAATAAAAATAAAAAATAAAAATAAAAATAAAAATAAAAATGAAAATGAAACAATCACTTAATTGTAATTAGTCACATATTCCTAAAAATGAAAATAAAAATAAAAATAAAAATAAAAATAAAAACGGCTTGGATTGCCTCCCGAACGACGAGTCTTAGCTAAGGTCCCTGCACATCCCAGTTTACTCCACTTCCCCTCCATCGTCCCAACGATGTGGCGTATTCCTATATAAATATATATATATGGCCAGGAGCGTCCTTTATTCCATGTCGCAAGTCATCTGAACCAGCCCGAAGCAGTTATTACGGTTGACCGTACTGACATATCACGATACATGATCAGCACCTCACGTCATTGGTTAAGGATTCAATACATTCGCTATATACACCATATCCTCTCGTGGCTACTTATCATGCTTTATACATATATTAACTTGATACTCGCACTTAAGTACATCCCTCATTATTGGCGACAAAATAATCTATATATAGCTGACTCCGATACATCCTCCGTTAACCTATCATGCAAGTCCTCACTTACATCTGACTACCAGTGTGGCCATTAAGACCTGGCCTCCCTAATTGACGTAGTGTCAACTATTAGCCATCGCCAGTAACTTGTGCAGATATAAGGCATAGCCATGCTAGGGTGTCCTGGTAACACGTACTCAACGACAACGTGCCATAGTGTCCACACTCTCATTCATCTTATCTCTTTCTAGGTCGGCTACATGCTCTTCCCATTTAATGTCTCCTAGGATCCTCCTAATCCTATTTGCCATTTTTCTACCATTTCTTAACTGTTCCTCTACCTTCTCCTTTAATTCTTTTAATTCAATGAAGCTCTCATGACTGATTTTTCTTTTAGGCTTGGTTTCTATGATTTCCTCACTTATTGTCATTCCTAATTGTTCACTAGGGTTCTGATTATCATCTATTATTTCCATCCTAAGACATTCTCCTTTAATCAATTCATCCTCCTCTTCTAAGTCAGACACTCTAATCCTATTTTGACCATCAGACAATGATATTTCACGTTTTAGGACATAGATGGTAGCATCCGCAGCATGCAGAAATGGTCGCCCTAAGATTAAGGGTGTCAATACTTCACTTACCGAATCAAGCACAACAAACTCAGTCCAAAATTCTAAATCCTTAACCCTGACATGGACTCGTTCGACAATCCCCTTGGGTTGTCGGTAAGTCTGATCGGCTAACCGAATGCTCATGTTAACGGGTTTTAGCAAACAAAGGGTAAGTTTCTCAAAAATCACAGTAGGCATAACATTAATACTTGACCCTAAATTAGCTAATGCACTCGAAAAATACTCATTATTAATAGTGGAAGGGATAAGAAAACTTCCTGGATCTTCAGATGCTTGCGGTAGCTGTAACCCGTCATCCGACGCTTTGGGATTCTGAATTTCTCCACTTCTGTCCGAGTCATCCCCATCTTTGATCTTGCATTTGGAAGCGAACTGGGTCTCGACGTCTCCTTCCGAAAATGAAGTATCGCGCGAAACTGGTCTGACGGACTCCGGAGCGGCGCTGAGGAGGTCTGAGCGGCGCTAGGTCTCAACCTCTGGGCTCCCAGCGGCGCTGGCAAGGTGCCAGCGGCGCTGGTTTACACCTGAAGGATTACCAGCGACGCTGGCAAGGTGTCAGCGCGCTGGGTTTCACCTGGAGGGTTTCCAGCGGCGCTGGGGAGTGTACCCAGCGGCGCTGGTGCCTCCTGGACAGATTCCAGAATTGCGTTTTTGTCCGTTTCATCTTCATTTTGCTCCCGTATGACCTGTACCTGATTGGACACTTCACAAAAATTATTAGAAACCTCAGTAGAGTCATTACCTTTGGTGAACACGGCGTTGACATTCTCGTTTCGTCCGATTGGTGGTTGGTACTTTTGACTCGTGCTAGGGCTTCCTTGAGGATTCGGCTTGAGATTAGCTTGTGCATTGCTTGCAAGAAGACCATTTTCCTTCTTGGCACCTTGCTCCATCAATTTCTCCAGCTTCCTTTCCAAACCTTTAATGGCGGATTGTTGATCTCTCACCACGGCATCCACTTTGTGGTCAAGGTTGGCAATCTTCTCATTCAAGAACCTTGTATACTTGTCCAAGGAGTCATGTCTCTTGTCATTCATCTCCATATACTTCTCCATCATGTTGGTGAGCTTGGCAATTGGATCCTCCTTGACTTCATTCTCCACTTTTGGTTGCTCGGGTTGACCATTACTCCTTTGCCACCTATTTTGAAAAGAACCAAAGTTATTTCTAGCATAACTAGAATTAAAGTTAGAATTACCGGGATTTCTTTGAAATAGTCCTCGTTGATAGCCTCCTCCCCCCCCCCCCCCCCCCCCCCCCCCCCCCCCCCCCCCCCCCCCCCCCTCCAGCCTCCTCGGTATTGGTTCTGAACATAATTGACTTGCTCGATAGCCTCCTCTTCACAATCCTCGGTATAGTGCATTCCTCCGCAATTGTTGCACCCGTGTGCAATCACCTTGAGGTCTTTGTCCATAATGTCCAACCTATCTTCAAAAGTAGAAAAACGATTAGATAAAGCTTTAAGTTCATGAATTACCTCATTGTCGGAGCTGCTCTCGATGCTAGCCATGGTTCTCCTCGGTCTCCTATCTCGATCCTTATCATCCATATCTCGAGCTAAGCTAGCTTGCACAATATCCTCCATCATTTTGTACGCATCATTGGTAGATTTGTACAAAACGTTACCACCGCCGGCTAGGTCTAAATCCTTTTGGGAACTCTTAGTTAAACCATAGAAAAAGATTTCCATGATCTCGTCCTTGTTAAGTCCATTCCCGTGATAGTTTCTGATCATTTCCCTAAGCCTTTTCCATGCATCAACTAGCGATTCTCCTTCGTCTTGCTTGAAAGCCTTGATGTCTCGAAGCATTTTCCTAGCTAAACTCGGGGGAAAGAATCGCGAGACGAACTGTTCGTGAAGTTGATTCCATGTAGTGATGGTACCTTCATCGAGCTCATCGAACCAAGCACGTACCTCTCCCGTGAGAGACGACGGAAATAAGCTAAGCTTCACATCGTCATTGGTGACGTCTCCTCCGTATTTGAACATTTTGCACAAACTAGTGAACTTGCTTACATGCTTTTGGGGGTCGGATTTGGCTCGGCCGTCATATTGGTTGTCTGGATTAACTTAAGGTGGTGTCCTTTGACTGAAAACGAATCTCCTAAGTTGGGTGGAACTATAGCCGATCCCGGTGTCGGTGCAACGGCTCTCGTCCTCTCCATCATTGGTCGGTCGAATTCGTCTATTTCACCTCTAGGTGAATTCGGTTGGGACATAGTGTCGGATGATGTGTCGGATGATCCTAAGGGGGCTTCTTGGTCGAAAAGGTTTGCTAAGTTAACTACGGGTGATGAGTTTGATCTGTTGAGTCTCCTCCTACGTCTGAGTCTACTTAGGCTTGTGGAAACACGTCTTACAACCATTCCCGATCTTAAACGCATCAACTACCTAAATAATCTGCAAAACTCAAGAAAAAGATCAACGCACCAATATAAAAATGAAATGAAAAACTAAATTAAACTACTTAAACTAGAAATGAAAAAGAAAATATTTTTGGATTTTTGAATTTTAAAGAAAATGAAAATACTAGCTAAATTAAATTAAACTAAACCCCAATAACCTCTATTCCTGGTGAAGATGCCTCGGACATCTGATCCTCAAACAGATGCACCCATCCAGGAAACTGGGGAAGGTCATCTGGAGACTGACCAGGAAACTGGTCAGCCCTCAGTTACATTCATGGATCTAGACATGGGTGTTAATGACGAGGAAATCCTTATTGAATCTTCGGATTCAGAAGGTACTGAAACAGACTTGGAGATTTTTGATGCTTCTGTACAAGCTCAAAACCCTTCATCTCCAGTCTCACTTCCAGACGCATCAATTTCACTTTCACCACCACAAGAAAATGTGCCTACTGATATATCTTTCCCAACATATACCGCTCCTTCACCAACTGGGCAATTCTCATTTGCTCGAGAAATGCCACCCCCACCGACGCCGTTGTTCACACCTGAGCATTCTCAGCATGAACAACACTTTGATTTTCCAATCCTTTCTTCATCCACCACTCCTATTATATCTTCAACTGCTGGTTTGACAACTGGGGAGACTTCCTTAAGTTTGCCTCCTCCAGTTGCTCCAGTAGTAACTGCAGCTGGTCCAGTGACACCTTCTCCTTTGTCACTGGACAGTCAAGTTGTCTCACTTCAAGCCGATCTCCAAAACCTTCTAACCAGGGTGGAGGAGATTCAGAAGACACTTGACAAAAACACCAAGTCATTCTCCAGATACCACAAGGATCACCTGACAAACATCAAAGTGGTTGATCTGGGGATAAACAAGTTTTCATCTAATGAAGACTTGGTGTTTAAAAAGCTAAATGAGTTGGTCACTGGATGCAACAATCTGGCTGGTACTTTAAAGGAAGCCTTTGACCTAACTCACTCCAAGGTTACAACCTCAATCTCCAACTTGCTGGGAAACACTGTTAGAACTTCAGAAGTTGATTTGAAAGAGATTGAAAGGCAGGTTAAGGAATTGATTGAAAAACCTGGCCTAGATGTAACTAGACTTGGAGAGCAGTTGATGACTTCGGTTGGTCAGAAAATAGAGGATACGCTGGGTGCTAGGGAAGCACAATTGATAGAAAGGGTGATGTCTGAGATCACCAAGCTGGCCACTCCTCAGGTTGATCTGGCCCCACTCACCAGTGAGATCAACCAGTTGAGAGGCAGCATTGAAGTTTGAACACCCAGGTATCTCTACATACTCAATCATTAGATAAACTGACAACTGAGGTAGAGCATCTGAAGAAGAAGGATGAAGAGGTAAAAGAAAAGGTGGTTTCTGGTCTAGATGAAGACTCTAAGCTTTTAAATGATTTGAAAACTGGTCAAGAACAAGTTAGTGCAAATGTTTTGACCCAGTCTAAAGAAACCAACCACCTTTGGAGGTCTTTCAGGATGATGTGTGGGATTTTTAAGGAGTGTAAGGACATGCAGTCATGGCAGCCTCTTGACCGGTTGCCATCTCACCCCTCTGAATGGGAAGGTATTCGGGCAGGTCTAGATGCTGCCAAGGGGGAAAAGAAGTTCAGTCCTTGCACCTGTTGCACCAGGAAGAACCTCATCTGGAAGAGAATTGATTATGGCTACCAGTACTGAAGCTGGTGAGCAAAGAGTGGGTGGATCTGGTGATGTTGGAGATAGGGGGAATGTTTTGGATAAGGGCAAAGGTTTAGCTGTTGATGCATCTGCCCAGCCGGCCACTGATGTACCAATGCTTGAAACTGGTAATGCTGATATACTTCCTCCAGTTTCAGATAGTGATAGTAGAAGACTGGCCAGACTTGGTAATGATATTAAAGAAAGAAAGAAGATGAAACAAAGAAACCAAGCTGAAGCCAGGGCACATCTCACACAAATCAAGTTGCTTGATATGAGTGATGCCAATCTTTTGGGTATCACTAAGGAAGAGTATGTCAGGATCAAGAATGATCCCAGGATAGTTGACCAGTTGAATGAAATGCTTGATGTAGAACTGGACAGACACTATCCTGAGGATGAAGCTGAATTTGATGCCAGAAGCTTGAACATTTCAGTGGAGAAGGCTAAGGAGATTAGGGCCAGTGGGATTCTTAAACGAATTGCAAATGTTAAGAAGGTTGTGAAGAAGGTTTGAATCCACCAAGAAGGATTCCACAACCAAGAAGACCACTGTCAAGAGATGTTGACCTTAGCACAATTGTTGAACCAACTGGCGAGGTATCCAATGAAGACATCAAGTCCGCTGTACTGGCTACTGGTGCTGGGAGTATAAAAATAACAAATGAATCTGAAGCTAGAAGCTATTACTCCCAGATCATGTCAACCAGAAGACATAGTGGTACTATAAATGGTGTCAATGTAACAATCAAGCCAGGCACCAAAGTCTTTCAAGTTGAAGTTAGTTACACCAGAGGGCCACTGGTTAAAACTGACAATCCTGGTGCTATGCAATATGGGTTCAGCGAATGGGTGGAAATGGTGAATGTGTTGGATGCGAAGGCACAAAAGAATAGGTTTGAGAAAGCATGGGTGAACTTCTTAAGGGGCAAAATTCAACATAAAGAAAATCTTGAGCAAAAGTTGAATATTGATCCTGAAGACTCTCAGCCTATTTCTTCAGTGGCCAAAAGAAGAAGAACTGGCGAAGGGCCATCTCATTAAGTTCTTTTTCCAGTTATCTACTTGTATTTTGTTTTACATTCTGTAACTTGTATAAATTTCATTTCCTTGTATAAATGAAGTTACCAGTTTGTAACCACAAGGTAGATAATAGATTAAAATCTAACAAACCTAAAAGAAAAACCTAAGGCATTTATTGATCTATAAAAATGCCTTGGAAACTTAGATAGATTTAAATCAAACAAGTCTCTACAGTTCACACTTGTATAGATACAAAAACTGAAAAAGACTTGCCTATATTTCTAGACAAATAGGGGGAATTTGTTAGGACCAGTTTCACCTGGAAACTGGTCAAGTCACCAGTTTACACTTGCCAGTCACCAGTTGCATCTGGAGACCAGTGAAACTGGTGACCAAGAAGATTTGTCCAGAAATATATTGAAGTCCAGTTGCACCGTACAGTCAACGCAACTGAAGACTTCCTCCAGTTGAGAACTGACCAGTTGAAGAAGCATTCCAGTTGAAGTCAAAGACAACAAATGGAAGATAGAGAATGACAATGGCAGCGAAGCCCAGTTGACATTCTAGTCAGTTACAAACTGGAGACCATCAGTGGAAAGCCCTTACAAAGTTTTACACTGATTACGAGGAATTGACTTATATAGTTTATGTACCTTTACCCGGATAATAAGCCTTATCTTATTATTTAAGTAATAAAAGGTACATAAAGGTGGTTGATTAAAGTTGCTTTATCATGCGACTTTACACTATTTTTTAAGGAATTAAATGTTATTCCTTAAATGCTCTCAACCACATTTGTACGGCTAAAGTTAACATCCCAATGTTAACTTTGCCTATAAATACAAGTCATTGCATAACAAGAATATTACTTCTTCGAATACACTTCGTTAGAATTCACACTTTGCATACCTGCAATATTCTTGGTGAACTTGTGCAATATTCTCTCAATCGCTAAAAGGAACATTTCACAACTTTAAGTATTTCGATTGTCTTGAGAAATTCCGAGTGTAGATCAATTGTATTTCATAGGTTGTTAGGATATTTACATTCGTGTATTATCTTGGTTCCGCAACAACCTTGTAATTTGTTTAATATCAATAAATAAATTACACATTGAAAATTACATATTGTCTCATCAAGTTATCTTTACAAGTTATTTGTATTATTGCATTGTTCTTTACTTATTGTCATTTAAATAAGTAATCTATCTAGAACTTGGTATATACACACTGCAACTGGTCGTCTCCAATTCAGTGCATATATTGCAAAGTAACTCCACCATCGATATAGAGGTGTCTTCAGGTAGTGCCATCTATTGAGTTGGGACTTACAATAAGATGAAGATGTCAACGGATTCTGACAGCAACTTGATGTATGTAACTTCTCCAGAATCGGCCATGATAGTGCATAATGGGGTTCAGAATAGTAGTTCTCCAAGCTCAGGTTACACTGGGATGCCGATGAGCATAAGATCTGCTGAGGGACAATTGGGCATGCTCGCTTCATTTGTGTCTGCTCATGAAAAATTAATTGGAGGAAAACTAACTGATCCTGATTTGGTTAGGGAGGATTACAAGCAAGTTGATCCAGATGACTTGGAAGAAATGGATCTGAACTGGCAATTAGTTATGTTAACATTGAGAGTTCAGCGTTTCACAGATAGAACCGGAAGGAAGGTTGTGAATGGCAAAGTAGGGTTTGACAAGACAAAGGTAAAGTGTTATAACTGTGATGGTTTTGGACATTTTGCAACAGAGTGTTAGATACCAAGATGGGATAACAATTCAGCTACAGGCCATCAGAACTTCAATCAAAGTGGTTCTATAGTGAATCAGAATTCTGGACATCAATATGCTAATACTGGGAACCGAAGCTCAGGAGAAGTGGACAACTCAAGAGCCTTAGTTGTTCAATCTGATGGTACATATAATTGGGGTTCGACTAGTACCGATGATCAGAATCATGCATTCATGGCAATAATTCACGACCTTGATGAAGAAATGAACGATCTTGCTGATAATTCATTTGATCCTATGGTATGTGCCAATGATCATTGTGGTGTTCATCAGAGGGTAAAAGAGGAACCTGAATCATCAGAACCAGTAAGATCTGAGAGCGAAGATGTCACCAAAGCTGAGACGAGCTTGATGGCACATCTTGAAGGTGTTGAACATAAGTAGCCACTAAGGAGAACTAAAGGATTATGGTTTGTCGATAGTGGATGTTCAAGACATATGACTAGTGACAAGAGACTGTTAACAGAGTTTACACCTGTTAAAGGGTCTGATGTTAGTTTTGCTGATTCCAAAGGCGAAAAAATTTCCGGGGTTGGAAGAGTTGTAAAAGGAAGCGTTTTGATTGACAAAGTATGGAGTGTTGAAGTTAACATGAAGGATCACAGCTATGATTGTCCGAAAGTTGTGCCTCCTGTGTTAACTCCTGAACAAGAAGAGATTTGTAGGTCTCATGAGCAAGCTGTCAAGGACTTTGAAGATGTGTTAGATGGATGAAAGAGAAAGATCCATGAAACTCATGATCAATGTTCCAAGAAGACTTGTTCTAATTAGTTTATATTTATTATTGTTCGTGTGATAGACAAAGTACTATAGAAGATCATGATTAGATGATGATCTATAGTACAGATTTTCATATTTTATGTTTTATTTTTGTTGTTGGTTATGATATATGTCAGTTCCAGAAGTGCACTAGTTTAATCACAGGGATGAAGAAATTGGTGTTCTTGAGGAAGTAGACATCAGTGGATGTTTGTCTTAAGGGAGAGATCGGACTACATAACAGCAAGTGAATACTCATTCACCGGCTCGGGCTATCACGGTTAGGTTTTCCTTTGTACTCCCATAAAGATAGACAATGAATCCACCATATCCATAACTAATAATCCTGTTAAGCACAGTAGGACTAAGCACATAGACATAAGGTTTCATTTTATTCGTGATTGTGCTGAAAAGAAATTAATAGTCCTAGAAAAAGTGCCGAGTGACTTTAATTTAGCTGATCTGTTCACTAAGGCTTTCGAACGAACTCGTTTCGAGTTGTTAGTCCAATTGATTGGAATGAGAAATCTATAGTGACAGTGTCTCTCAAAAGGAACTTTGTAAAATGAGTCAGTGTCTGTGTCGTAATGTATGTGTGTCATATAGTGTCAGAAAAACAAAATAAAAATCAGAAAAATCAGAAAAGAAAAAAGAAATATAAAAAATAAAAATCAGAAAAATCAGAAAAGAAAAAGAAATATAATAAAAGGAGTAAGGTCACTGCATCAAGACGATTAGACGTGACGATACTTTAGCTTTTAAGCCTACTTAATTGTACTTTAAAATGCTCAGTTCAGTGATACCATTATATGATGTATCGATAGCACAAAGTACCAAAGTTTCCTTATAATCTGAACTTAAATGTATACAATGTTCTTATGGGAAACGTATTCAGATATATGGCTGAGAATGCTTGTTTTTAAAATAGACAAGTCCTTTAAATCTTATGAAAGATCTTGCACTGTAATTATGAATATTTGGTCTTTATATAGAAGGTCTCGGGTACATATATGTGTATGTATTGCTTTTTCGGATGTATATTTGTGACAAGATATGCAAATATCTAATAAATCTGTTGAAAATATGAAGCTAATGTGGCCTTTGAGATTCGAACAAGTAAGTCCGTGGGGTGTCTTTGTATACCTAGCCTACCTAAAGCTTCCAACTTGGGATAGGTTGTCAGAAAGTTCGCTACACGGGTCTCATCGAAAGTCACGGGTTTTCATAAGTGCTTAAAATAATGTCACAAATATGCAAGTACTTAGCATTATGCAATGTTGAGTATATTTCCGTATGTGAGTCAAGTTAAGTCGCTTTGCGCGTGAGGAATCACCAACCTGTCACCGCTGACTTGATTCTTAAAGACTTTCTCACTTTACTCACCAAATGTCTTAATCTTAGTGCTTGTGTCGGTTGTGAGAGTGTATCTGAATATGGGGCACATAAGTTCACAAACATGATTAAGTGACATATTAGGCTACTCGGGTTGCATGGTGACTGTCCTTGGCCAGGGTATGTCGAAAGTGTCACAAACCAAAAAGGAGACTGGAAGTACCGAGTGTTTAAGAGGACAAACATATTGGTAATCATTTTTGGATCACTGTTCATAACTAATAATAAGAGAATTATTTCTCGCTAGTAAGCTTATGTAACATGCTAATCTGATCTAATCAGCAGTAACTTTAGCTCTTGTAACTATGTTATTCGTTTATGTTTAGTGTATGTGTGTGTGTGTTTGTGTTTTTCGTGAAATGTTTAAAATTTTTATTTTTATTTTTTTTGTATTGTTTAAATAAAAGTTCCTATTGCACGAGAGACAGAGTCAGAATAGAATCTAGTTTCCAAGAGGACTCAACTACGTTCTTATGGAACAGTGAATAAACGAGTAGGGTAGTTAAGCAATAGTGTTGTGATCAAAAGCTAAAAGAAAGTATATCACATTAACAGAATATAGGTTTAAGGAAAAGAACACAGAGTTGTTAATTTCAATAAACAGATATTGAGTTAATGCTTTTGCATTGATTCTTAGAAAGAAGATTTTCTTAAGAATGGACACAGAGTTGTTCATAGTTTTGAATTTTATCTTTAAAAGATTCATTTTATATCTTAGAAAGAAGATTTTCTTAAGAATGAACACAGAGATGTTCATAGTTTTGAATTTTATCTTTAAAATAATCATTTCATATCTTAGAAAGAAGATTTTCATTAGAATGAACACAGAGTTGTTCATAGTTCTGAATTTGATCTTTGAAAGATTTTTGAATCAAAAAGATTTGGAACAGGGATTCCAAATGATTTTGTAAGCACTTTCAAACATGTGCAAAATCAGAGTGTGCTTGCAGTGAATTATTAGTCTAAACCACACTAATAATAGATTGCTAAGTATATTCATTTTTATCTTGCTACTTTATTCAATTCTTCATATTGTATGATTTTACTTTGAGAAGATTTGATGTGCGTGTTGAGATGTGCAGGACAACGGACATATATTCATTTTTGTAGGCTGTCGAGCAAGATCTCACCATGGAAGCAAGATATGGATCATGCAAATCCATACTGAACAAAGATAAATACTATTTTGATGAGGCTATCATAGGAGTATTTATAATTGTTTAACCAAGATGAATACTAGTTTGATGAGGCAATCATAGGAGTATTTCATATGGTTTTGGGATTTTGCATTATCAAATCTCGTATGCAAATATATAAGAGATTAGGTTTCGGTTAGATGTTTTTACAGAGTTAAAGACAAGTGACTTTAGAAACAGAATCTTAATTTATAAGTTTGCATAATGAAGGATATTTTGTTGGAAGACCTTAGTTTAGGTTATCCATAGAATGATAAGACCGAGATCTTAAGATTCTCTATTTGTGATAAATATCGGTAGAATAATAAGACAGGGTTCTTAAGATTCTAAATTTGTGATATGTATCCGTAGAATGATAAGACATAGATCTTAAGATTCTAGATAAGTATCGATAGAATGATAAGACAAGGTTCTTAAGATTCTAATTTTTCTGATAAGTTGACGGATAAACAAGGAGTTTATAGGTAAATGATTTTGAACAATAAGACAGAGATCTTATGGTTTAGATTTTTGAACAATAAGAAGTTTAGGTTCTTGAAGATTTGTAGTTCTAGACTAAGATAATGTCATATGTTTATGACTTATGATAGTTAAGAATAACAAATTTGGAGAAGAAAATGAAGAATGTAGTTCTAGATTAAGTCGTTACTATCGTATATTATAGTAATGAAATAATGAAGAATAACATTTTTATTTTGATTTCGTTGTGTATTTTGTTTAAACCAGTTTGTGCAGGTTTTAGCACAAGGAAGCACAATGATTTATATATGTCTCCATAAATCAAGAACATTGAGACTTCGAGACATGATTTAGATTGCTTTTGAAACAGGTTCCATGTTCCTGAAGTTTGTGATTCAAGTTTCAAAGTTTCTGGTTTTCATGGGAGTCAACTAGTTCAGGATTGATTGTTGGAAATTCTATCTCTCTATTACATGCCGGTTATGCAAGGCGAGCAGGGACTCGAGCAATATATCCAAGAAGGAAGATTGCATATGCTTAATTCGGAGGGATTTATCGTTGAGGGGGAGAACTACAACAAGCTATGGTGCATTAGTTGATTATCATGACGATACAGAGAGTTTGAAGTTTGCTTCTCAAATCTGAAGTTTCAGAAGATCAAGTTTCGGGTATAGCAATTAAATTTTGTTGTCTCGAAATTATTTTTCAGTATATTTGCAGAGAAGTCAATCCAAAGGAAGGGTTTCTAAGCAAAAGACTGAAGTATTCAAGACAATGCTAAGAACATCAAGATGTTGATAGCAAGGTCATTTTTAGTTGAAGATCTTAGATATAGAAATAATTTTATTTTAATATGAAAGATTATCAACTTCATACTTGTGAAACCTTAGACATAGACATTAAGTGAATGTAGAAGATTATTAAAATCTTAGACATAGACATTAAGTGAATGTAGAAGATTATTAAAATCTTAGACATAGACATTAAGTGAATGTAGAAGATTATTAAAATCTTAGACATAGACATTAAGTGAATGTAGAAGATTATTAAAATCTTAGACATAGACATTAAGTGAATGTAGAAGATTATTAAAATCTTAGACATAGACATTAAGTGAATGTAGAAGATTATTAAAATCTTAGACATAGACATTAAGTGAATGTAGAAGATTATTAAAACTTTGACGAAATTTTGATTTTAAAGTGTGCAGGAGGTAATTACGACCTCGTAATTAGCAAGAGGCAGAATACGACCTCGTAATTGGGCCTTGTGCAGATACGACCTCGTAATTGGGTCGGGTTGACCCAGATCTATTCGGGTCAAGTGGGTATATAAACCCATTTTAGCCAAACACGACCTCACATTTTATGTTATCAAAATTAAGCTTTACGACCCCGAAAATACTACTTTGCTACCCCGATTTTGATTTGATAGATACAATTAGATCGAGAGTTTTTGATTGATATTTTTGTGTTCATCTCGAAATTCTGAATCTAGGTATACTATCTAATCGTAATATAGTTATCCATGCAACAAGAAAATCAAGAAAAAGGGTTTCGAAATTTTCGAATTGGGTTTCCATATTTTCTTCGATTTTGATGTTTTCTGGGTAAAAATAAAGGTTGGGGTATCTTTATCGTTTGAATACGAGTATAAAGAAACAATTGTTACCAGTTTTGGTTGGGTAAATCGCGAAATCGCGTTGGGGAAGACGAACAGTGCGACGGACTCGCATTTGGGGGTTTGCTAGCCCAGATTTGCGACCTCGTAAATGTCAATTAATTTTGACTTGGTTTGACTTTCGGAATACGATGCCGATTTACGACCTGACTAATACGTTGCCAAATTGGAAAATACGACCTCGTAATTGGGTCGGGTTGACCCAGATCTATTCGGGTCAAGTGGGTATATAAACCCATTTTAGCCAAACACGACCTCACATTTTATGTTATCAAAATTAAGCTTTACGACCCCGAAAATACTACTTTGCTACCCCGATTTTGATTTGATAGATACAATTAGATCGAGAGTTTTTGATTGATATTTTTGTGTTCATCTCGAAATTCTGAATCTAGGTATACTATCTAATCGTAATATAGTTATCCATGCAACAAGAAAATCAAGAAAAAGGGTTTCGAAATTTTCGAATTGGGTTTCCATATTTTCTTCGATTTTGATGTTTTCTGGGTAAAAATAAAGGTTGGGGTATCTTTATCGTTTGAATACGAGTATAAAGAAACAATTGTTACCAGTTTTGGTTGGGTAAATCGCGAAATCGCGTTGGGGAAGACGAACAGTGCGACGGACTCGCATTTGGGGGTTTGCTAGCCCAGATTTGCGACCTCGTAAATGTCAATTAATTTTGACTTGGTTTGACTTTCGGAATACGATGCCGATTTACGACCTGACTAATACGTTGCCAAATTGGAAAATACGACCTCGTAAATGTCAATTAATTTTGACTTGGTTTGACTTTCGGAATACGATGCCGATTTACGACCTGACTAATACGTTGCCAAATTGGAAAATACGACCTCGTAAATGTCAATTAATTTTGACTTGGTTTGACTTTCGGAATACGATGCCGATTTACGACCTGACTAATACGTTGCCAAATTGGAAAATACGACCTCGTAAATGTCAATTAATTTTGACTTGGTTTGACTTTCGGAATACGATGCCGATTTACGACCTGACTAATACGTTGCCAAATTGGAAAATACGACCTCGTAATTGGGTCGGGTTGACCCAGATCTATTCGGGTCAAGTGGGTATATAAACCCATTTTAGCCAAACACGACCTCACATTTTATGTTATCAAAATTAAGCTTTACGACCCCGAAAATACTACTTTGCTACCCCGATTTTGATTTGATAGATACAATTAGATCGAGAGTTTTTGATTGATATTTTTGTGTTCATCTCGAAATTCTGAATCTAGGTATACTATCTAATCGTAATATAGTTATCCATGCAACAAGAAAATCAAGAAAAAGGGTTTCGAAATTTTCGAATTGGGTTTCCATATTTTCTTCGATTTTGATGTTTTCTGGGTAAAAATAAAGGTTGGGGTATCTTTATCGTTTGAATACGAGTATAAAGAAACAATTGTTACCAGTTTTGGTTGGGTAAATCGCGAAATCGCGTTGGGGAAGACGAACAGTGCGACGGACTCGCATTTGGGGGTTTGCTAGCCCAGATTTGCGACCTCGTAAATGTCAATTAATTTTGACTTGGTTTGACTTTCGGAATACGATGCCGATTTACGACCTGACTAATACGTTGCCAAATTGGAAAATACGACCTCGTATTTTAGAGTTTGGTTGACCGTATTTTGACCTTGAAATATGACCTCGTACAGGGATACGACCTCGTGTTTTGACTTAACAGATTTTCAAAAGTTTATGGTAATAAAGATTTGAAAATGAGTTAATCTATCTTTAACTAAATTACAGGGATAATTTATGTTAAACTATCTATAACTAAATTACCGAGATAATTTTAGTTGTGTTTGTTATGCATATGAATTTTGATGTCATATTTGAGTAATTAATTATTTGTTATTGATTACAGAAATGGCAAGAGAATTTGTATCAGGTCATAACTTTCTGATTAATTTGGACGAGAATCAAGATGGAACAGAGTATTATCATGATATTTTCAGATTTTTGAAGTGGTCAAGAATTAATCACATTCTTACTCACTCACCTGTGCTATATGAGTCATACCTGGTAGAGTTCTGGGAAAATGCAAGGCATAAGAAGACTGCTACTCAGGAGTGGATTGAAACAGTGGTTGCAGGCAAGACCATTAAGTTCTCAGCTTCCGATCTTATTGATATCTTGAAGTTAGGTACAGTAGATCAAGAAGGAGGAGAGAATGGACCTACTACTTTTAGTAGAGAGGTTATTGTTGGAGGATTTACTAGGATGGGATATGCTGATGACTTAAATGTATGAACATTGAAGAAGCGCAGATTCTTTGGAAGGTGGAGATACTTAGCGCACGTATTGTTGGTTAGTTTGTGTAGTAGAAGAACCGGATGGGATACGCTTAATCAAGAATCTCAAGCTCAGATGGTTGGTCTGGTATACAACAAACCGTATAGTTTTTCTAAGTATTTCTTCAATGAATTAAGGAAACAAACAACTGCCAGACTAGGGCATAGGTTTATGGTTTATCCTAGATTCGTTATGATGATCATTAATCATCATATTCCTAATCTGCCTGTTACTAAGTCGGTCCTGAAAGTGACATCCATTGTAAAAAGGGCATATGATGAGCTTAAGAGTCGCTTTGATGGTGATCCAGGTGCTCAAGATATTCCTTTGTTTGGAGCTCTAGTGGATATTAACTTTAATCCACCTACAGCTGAAGAGTTTGCCAGATTCAGGACTGAGATTGTTCCACATGAGCCAGTAGCTAGTCCAGTTCCTCTACAGATGGTGATGCCAGATGTGCCAATAGGCGATATAACACAACCACAGGTTCAAGGCACAGAAGAGGTAATAGTTGAGAGAGATGTGGTACTTGAAAAAGAAGCAGAAGCACATGAAGATATCGTTGATCATGTTGCTAGTACTTCTGAAAGTGCTTCAAAGAAAGTTTCATTTGATTCAGGTCTAAAAAGGAAACGAGCAGAGTCTTCTAGGGAATTTGAGGTGCCAGAAGTTGAAGAGGTACCTGCTCCAAAGAAGAAAACTGTTATCAAATTGAAAGTCAAGGAGAAAACTGCTGCTAGTGGAGTAGATGAGACGATCAAAGCTCCAGAAGTATCAAGCAGAGTTCCTAAACAGAGGTCTAGGAGATCAGTTGAATCACATGCAGAGACAGTGATACCAAGGAGATCTCAGAAGACAACTGTAAATCTTGAAAGGCCGTCTACAACTCATAGAATGAAGGATTCAGTGCCTAATCCTGAACCAAGAACTGAAGCGACTACACATCAAGTTCCGATATTACCACCAGTGTTTGGTATGGCTGACATGAAAGGAAAGATGACAGTGTTAGAGGCTAGAGTTAATGGTTTGTTTGATGAGTTGGAGAAACAAAAGAAGAACCATGAGAAAGAGATGCCGAGAAAGCAAAAGGAAGTTGAGACGTTAAAGAAAGTTCTTAATGATAAAAGAAAGAATCATCAAGACTTTATTAACACTCTCATGTCCAACTTTGACATGGTTCGTTAGTGAAGCTACTAAGGCAGAAAGTTCGGCTACTAGAGCGAATAAAGGAGTAGTTAGAGTAGCTGAACAAATGACTAAGATTGCAGATGTCATGCTAGATTGTGTGATGCAATCAGAGTTAAATGAATTGTTTGAGAAGTTTTTGGTGAAAAAGAAATTATTGCCAGATCTAGGCTGTAAGGGTGATGAGCTTTCGAAAAAGAAAGATAATGATTCAAATCAAGACCCGGATGCAGCAAAAGATAAAGGCAATAAGCATCAAGAAGATCTGACCAAGGCAATAGAGTCTCTGAATGAGATTGCAACTGGTATGGTAGGGTCTTCTAAGACAACTGATGCTGTGAGGGAAGAAGGTGAAATAATCTATGGTGATGAGAGCTGGATGGATATCGCAGAAGTCGATATGCCAGTTACAGCTTCAAGGCTTGTGGATAAAGATGCTGAGCGCAAAGGGTTTAGTATTGATGACTTTAGAGCTAAGCTTGATAGAATGGACAGGTCTGAACAAATCCAAGATCTTGAAGCTCCAGTCATGCAAGAACCAATTGCTGAAGATTCTGATGTGCAACATACAGAGCCTGTTGATACTAGACCAGATTGGGTTATTACTTGGAAGAAAAACATGGCTAAGTATGAGGCATCGCATAAACCTATCAAATATAAAGACAAGATTCAGGGAAAGAAGGTTGAAGCCTACGCCACTACTGCATGCTCAAGAATCGTGAGTTTTCATTGGGATGATGAGTTGAGACTTCTCATTATCAGGAGAACAGACGAAGTGCAGTATTTGGACTATAACGAAGAAGCTATCAACTCACTTACTGATGTTGATTTTTGGTGCTTAGCTAGGCTAGAACTAATCAATCCTAGTGGATCTGAGTTTGGAAATTATATTTCTAGGTCTATAGCGAAAGACATGAAGATCAAGGATCCATCTCAGAGAAAGTATCATCCACAGGAAGGCAAGATGGTCAAGGATAAATCGAAGATAGATCCGAAGACAAAGAAGCTTGTCGTTACTTTGAAGTATGAGCCGACCAAGTTTGCCAAAGAAGTGCCTTTGAAGAAATTCAAGAAGGACTTATTGGATAATATGATAGGCTGGTACTTTGATAGTAAGACGTATGAAGCTGTGATGTATGGTGATCATTACTATGAGATTGTGAGGATTTATGAGCCTTTGCATCTAGTGAACTTCTGCAAGAAAGATTTGCTGAAGCTGAACAGTGTTAATATTTGGTTTCCAAAAGATTTTCAGGGTCCAGCGTTGCGATATAGAAATACAGTAAGTTTGTGCTTGAAGATCGGCTTACATTCAGACTGTGATTTTTATAAGGCTGCAGATGATTCAGAGGAAGTTCAGAAGAAGAAGAAGGCTGATAAGAAAAAGCAGAGGAAGTAGATTAATGACAAATACAAGACAAAGACATAGGTATGTTAACGTCTAGAAGCTATTGCCAAGGGGGAGTCTGTAAGTGCACGTCTATGTCAATAGCAGTCTAGATTGTTTGGGCTTATATTGTTATATGTCTTTGTAATGTGATTGTCATTAATGAACTTAGTATTATGCATAGAATACTAGATTAAGTTTAAGTATTGAATGTATAGTAAATCTGCTAAGTGTGAATTGCGAGTTCGCAATTCACAGAAGAAATGCGACCCCGTATTTGCAGGGTCAAATACGAGGCCAATCACAGAATGCGACCTCGCATTAGTGACGAGCTGGGCTGGGTTTGCGAGGCCAACACGCTGAAGCCCATGTCGAGTGTTACCTATATAAACCGAACCCTAACAGAGTTTAGGGTTGAACATTTGTCGAAATATCAAGCATTCTTGTGCAGGTTAAGTCGTCAAAGGTTGTTCCGCTAGCCCGAAGAAGATCTGTGAGGCCGCAGATGATCTAGGGGCTTTTTGTTGATCACCAAGTTATTGTGAGGGATTCCGCACCTCAAGATAACTGGAGCAAGCTATTGACGATCCGTACCAGGGGACTTACACCGTCCATCTACCAAAGCTAATGTTGCTTAGTTATCGTCATCTTTTTTCTACTTGCAAAGCTTATTTCTCAAAATGTTTTTCAAACACAAGAAAAATTTTAATTTTGCATGAATTAAGTAGTAGAAAACTTATGATAAGTCAAACAATTAAACCACGGGTTTTTCCTATTCCATCCCCCCACACTTAATTTGAACAACATCCTCGTTGTACTAAACATGACATAACAGATAGGGTAATAGGAAAAACACGAAAAGATAAAGGATTTACGAAACTTCCCAATCTTAAATTGCATGATTGTTGAAGATGGCATGTGTGGAGCGACTATGAATGATGTAGATCTTCAAAGGCTTGAGTCGTCTCCGTTTGATGGCGATCCATTTTTGCTTCTCCATCTTCTTCTCTTTTTGGTATTTTCTGATTTTTTGATTTTTTTGGATTTTTGGGTTTTTTGATTTTTTTGGATTTTTTTTTTGATTTTTTTGGATTTTTGGGTTTTGCTGATTTTTTTGGATTTTTCACGATCTAGTGTCCTGGCAGACACTGGGAGCGGCGCTGGTGATGTGGGAGCGGCGTTGGACTGCACAGATGCAGGTCCAGCGGCGCTGGTCTTCCTGTACTTGCTTCGACGTCTGATTTTCCTTCACGATTTGATGTTGGAACTCCCCCACACTAATTTGAACAACATCCTCGTTGTACTAAACATGACATAACAGAAGGGTAATAGGAAAAACACGAAAAGATAAAGGATTTACGAAACTTCCCAATCTTAAATTGCATGATTGTTGAAGATGGCATGTGTGGAGCGACTATGAATGATGTAGATCTTCAAAGGCTTGAGTCGTCTCCGTTTGATGGCGATCCATTTTTGCTTCTCCATCTTCTTCTCTTTTTGGTATTTTCTGATTTTTTGATTTTTTTGGATTTTTCGCGATCTGGTGTCCTGGAGCACTGAGCGGCGCTGGTGCGTCCTGTACTTGCTTCGACGTCTGATTTTCCTTCACGATTTGATGTGGAACTCCCCCACACTTAGTTTGTACAACATCCTCGTTGTACTAAACATGACATAACAGAAGGGTAATAGGAAAAACACGAAAAGATAAAGGATTTACGAAACTTCCCAATCTTAAATTGCATGATTGTTGAAGATGGCATGTGTGGAGCGACTATGAATGATGTAGATCTTCAAAGGCTTGAGTCGTCTCCGTTTGATGGCGATCCATTTTTGCTTCTCCATCTTCTTCTCTTTTTGGTATTTTCTGATTTTTTGATTTTTTTGGATTTTTGGGTTTTGCTGATTTTTTTGGATTTTTCACGATCTAGTGTCCTGGCAGACACTGGGAGCGGCGCTGGTGATGTGGGAGCGGCGTTGGACTGCACAGATGCAGGTCCAGCGACGCTGGTCTTAGCGAGCGGCGCTGGGATGCCCAGATGCATTCCCAGCGGTGCTGGTAGTCCTCTAGCGGCGCTGGTGCGTCCTGTACTTGCTTCGACGTCTGATTTTCCTTCACGATTTGATGTTGGAACTCCCCCACACTTAGCTTTTGGCCAAGTGCATGGCTTATCCTACAGACTACAAAACAAGATACTCCTGCACACTTCAATCAAAATATAAAAATGGAAATAACAAGCTAAAACATAAAAATAAAATAAAAAATGAAATACGATTGCAATAAGTTACTTGTTCCCTTGATCCATTGAAAGCTTGCATCTGTGATTCTAAAGATATAACTCATATAAAACAGGTCACAAATGATAATATTCAAAACAATTCACTTAATTGCAATTAGTCACATATTCCTAAAAAGATAAAAATAAAAATAAAAGATAAAAATAAAAAAAATAAAAATGAAATACGATTGCAATAAGTTACTTGTTCCCTTGATCCATTGAAAGCTTGCATCTGTGATTCTAAAGATATAACTCATATAAAACAGGTCACAAATGATAATATTCAAAACAATTCACTTAATTGCAATTAGTCACATATTCCTAAAAAGATAAAAATAAAAATAAAAATAAAAATGAAAATACGGATTGGGTTGCCTCCCAAGAAGCGCTAAGTTTAACGAGTCTTCAGCCGGACTCGGCCTAGGAACTAGGTTGAGGAAGAAAATGGGGTCGGCCGGGGGCCGGTTCCCGTTGGGTTGTATCGAATATAAATGTCTGATGTGTCTTTTAAGTGCGATTCGACTCTCCTTTTCTTAACCTCCCATGCAAAACTCCTAGCTTTGCATCTAGTCCCGAAGGGGTTGGTCTTACTAATGTCCTCCTTAGTTAGAACTACTTGATTGAACCCCATAGTTAAAGTTATCTTCTTTGCTTTCACATTAACAGATGAACCTACCGAAAGCAAGAATGGTTGACCTAAAATCACGTGATCTCTAGTAATTGAATCTTCTTCAACTATAAAGAAATCAGTGGGGATGTCCAATCCCTCTATCCTAATGACCAAATTCCTTATGAAGCCTTTGGTTAAAACCTTGGCTCCTCCTACTAACCTAATCTCTAAATCCTCCCATTTTACCTTATTACTATTTTTCCTTAAATTATGACGGTAAATACCTATGGGCAAGATATTAGATGTGGCTCTAAGGTCTATGTAGGTGTCCTCAAAACAGTTAGAGCTAATGTAGCAAAGGAATCTGAAAAATGCTAGGGTCACTGTAGATGCAGATTTGTGTGACAGTAGCAACGTAGATTTGGTTAACGTTTTTGTTCTTAGGAATATATATGTAATCGTTGAATAATAAGTCGTTAGGACATACGTTTGTGTTTAATGATTACGTTTGAACTTCAATGTGAGATATGTTTATGTTAATTGTTATGTTTGTGTGTTATATTATTGTTTTGCAGGTACAAGGATGTAGAGCCAAGGTTATAAGTGTCATAGAATACTTAAACGATGGGTGGATGTCATGTACAAGTCGAAACAAAGGTCCAAGAGAACACTCTGTGTGCTGACGTCAGCAGCACGTTGAAGTGCCCTCGTGTTGACGTCAGCACGAAGGCAGTAGTGTTTTGGTGGATCGGGCTTAATTCACTTCGTGTGAAGCCCAAGTCTACACGACCTAAACCCATACAAGTATAAATACTCACCCTAGTTACGAATTATGAAACGAATTGGAGAATATACGTCGAATTGTTGCTAGTAAATCCTCCTACACGAACTTACAATTCGTGTATATCCTTAGGTTGGTTAATTACTCATTAATTGACAAAAGGCAATAGCAATCTAGTTATCTCAAGAGGATTCCGCACTCTTGACATAACGAATCACATCTTATTTACGATCTATACGACAATAGGGACTTACAAGTGGTATCAGAGCCCTAAGGTTGATTACCAGAAGGTTTAAGATCGTGTGATTTGCTATTGATTGCAAAAACGATTCAAAATTTCAAGTTTTTCAAGAATTCATGTTTCATCTTCGCGTGATCTCGTGCTTACGTCAGCACGAGGTGATTTCTATTGTGTGCTTACGTCAGCCCGAACTTAACTTCGTGTTTCAGTTCGTGCCACATCAGCACGAATTGATCTTCGTGTACCCTTCGTCTGTTTACTTCGTGCCACGTCCGCACGAACTTAAGAGCTACAGTAACATATTTCGTCTGATTTTCACATAAAAAGAGTCGAAATGACTACTGTACCAGCTGCCGCTAACTCACCAAATGCCGTACTTATCAATCAGCTGATCATGCACGATCATGAAGTTGGTCGTGGTAATTCACCTCCAAAACTTTTTCGAATGGAGAACTATTGGATGTGGAAGAGACGTTTTGAAGACTATATGCGTCTCAATGATATTGATATGTGGTTTATGGTGACACAAGGATATGACTGGCCAACATATGAAAAGAATGGTGTGATTGGTAATTACACCTACACTGATATGCCAGATGAGGAAAAGAAAAAGTATGTCATTGAAGGGAAGGCTCGTTCAACCTTAACAATGGCATTGCCTCAAGAAAGTGTTCATCTGTTTAAGAAATATAAAACTTCAAAGGAAATGTGGGATGCTTTAGAGAAATACTGTGAAGGCGATGTAACTTTAAAGAAGAATCGCATAAAGCTTTTAAAGCGTCAGTATGAAGCATTTAATGGTTTTAAAGGGGAATCACTTGATGAGATTATAGCCTGATTCAACCATTTGACCACAGAGTTATCATATTTTGAAGTTTCATATCCAGATTCAGAGCTAGTGGATAAATTTTTGGATTCCCTACCAAAAATTTGGACTGAATATGTTCATCATCTTCAAGATGACAAAGAATACAGTTCATGGGATTTTGAGACCGTGGTTTCAAAACTGAAAAATAGAGAAATGAAGAGAAGAATCAAGGATACTCATGCGGATTTTACTCAAGATCCGTCGTTGTATCATGCTACTTCAGTTCATTTGGCAAGTACTAGCTCAGGAAATAACGCGTTTCTAAGTGGATCAGAAGCTACACCTATAATTGATCCAGATGGACTTGCAGGATATGTTGCTTATGACAATACTACTACTACCGTCAAGAGCAACCCTCAGTCATTTCATTCCATGCCAATGAGTATGAGTTCTGCAGAGGGTAGAATGAATCTCTATTCTGCTTTCTGTTCTGCTCATGAAGCTTATATAAATGGAAAGGTTACTGACCCTGCATTGATTGATGAGGATTATAATCAGATAGATCCTGATGATTTAGAAGAAATGGATCTACAATGGCATCTAGCAATGTTAACTATTAAAGTCAAAAGATTCACTCAGAGAACTGGAAGATTTTTGGGTAATGGTACTAAAGGTTTTGACAAATCCAAGGTGAAATGTTACAATTGCGATGGATTTGGTCACTTCGCCAGAGAGTGCCAACGTCAAAAGAGAAATGATAATACCATTGTAGGTAGACAAAACTACAATCAAGGCGGTATTACTCCACCCAATTATCAAAAGACTCAAGCAATGATTACATTACCTGCTACTCCTCAACAGTCAGGTTCTCCTCAGCTTTTGGAGTCCAAGGCTATTGTTGTTCAAAATCCAGATGGTACTTATCAGTGGGATACACAATCAGAGGATACTTCAAATCATGCCTATTTAGTAGAAATCTATGATGACTATGCGCATGTTGCAAATGAAGTTGTTGAAGCAATTGATTATGCTGTGTATACTAGTGAAGAAAGAGCATCTGAGATTGTTAAGCAGAATGTCAAGAAGGTTGCTGAGATAGTGAGATCTGAGAGTGAGTCAATGACAGCTTTAGTGTCCTCAGCAGAGAAGTTTGAGCCATCAAAAGCTATTAGTGCAAATTCTGAGAAGAGTATTGAAAATCAAATGAAGGAATTTGTGATACCTGAAGGTATGACAACTGAAGATTTTTGGGTAATGGTACTAAAGGTTTTGACAAATCCAAGGTGAAATGTTACAATTGCGATGGATTTGGTCACTTCGCCAGAGAGTGCCAACGTCAAAAGAGAAATGATAATACCATTGTAGGTAGACAAAACTACAATCAAGGCGGTATTACTCCACCCAATTATCAAAAGACTCAAGCAATGATTACATTACCTGCTACTCCTCAACAGTCAGGTTCTCCTCAGCTTTTGGAGTCCAAGGCTATTGTTGTTCAAAATCCAGATGGTACTTATCAGTGGGATACACAATCAGAGGATACTTCAAATCATGCCTATTTAGTAGAAATCTATGATGACTATGCGCATGTTGCAAATGAAGTTGTTGAAGCAATTGATTATGCTGTGTATACTAGTGAAGAAAGAGCATCTGAGATTGTTAAGCAGAATGTCAAGAAGGTTGCTGAGATAGTGAGATCTGAGAGTGAGTCAATGACAGCTTTAGTGTCCTCAGCAGAGAAGTTTGAGCCATCAAAAGCTATTAGTGCAAATTCTGAGAAGAGTATTGAAAATCAAATGAAGGAATTTGTGATACCTGAAGGTATGACAACTGAAGATTTTGTTGCATACATGGCAGATTGTAAGGCTGCTGATCAGAAGGTATCATGTTCGTTACTTTCAATTGTTAAAGTTTGCAAAATGGTGTCTGATGAAACAAGAGGTGTCTAGTCTTAGCAAGACCATAGCTAACTTAACTACTCAAAATGATATTCTTAAAAAGGAAAATGATTCTGCTAAAGATTCTATTTTACTTCTACAAGGAAGTCTTACTAATAAAGAAGAGACAGAAACTGAATTGGACTTTGATCCTAATGAAGTTATGTACTATACTCTAAAAAACTGTGATATAGTATTTTTTGATAGAGAAGTATCTATAACAAGAATTCAGCCTAGATCTAGGATTGATAAAGTATGGTGTGTAGAAGATAGAGAGAAATGGTTAGAAGAACAAGTTCCATATAAGGATAGAAATTTTGCTCCATTTAAGCCTGTAAAGACCATGGAAGATGCAATTCAAACATTAGATGCGATTGCAAAACTTAAGGCTTATGGAATACCAGTTCCTGAAATAGCATATGACCATCCTAAAAGAAAACAGGTTAAATCGTGTTATACTTGTCATAAAATGGGTCATATAGCTAGTAGTTGTCCACTTAAGAAGTCCAAAGATCCTGGGAATGAATCTTTAATCAAGTCAAAGGATATTGTTGGATTTTCTGAAAGTAATGGGAAAGGTAAACTAGTTGAGAAAGTTAGTTAAGAGAATTTATGAGTACATATAAAAGAAATATTATGATTATGCTAGAAGACATCCAGAAAATCTAGTTGCACAGAATTATGTAAAATTCATAAATTCAATGTCACATGTTGAGTCTAGTATCTTAGATCAGGTCAATGAACGGAATCAGTCATCTCAAGATTTGAGGAATTCTTTTTCTCAAAAGTTGAAAGCTAGAAATGTCTCACCTCGAGATAAATCTAGTGATCATGACAATTCTGTTCCTAGTAATCGATCTAAGACCCCTAAACGACAGGGTTATTCACAAAATGCTACTACTAGTAGTCATGGAAGTGGAAGTCCGAGTCGATCTCGTACACCTCATAGGAGTAATTCACCTAGGAATAAGCATGTTCAACAGAATCGGTCACCCCCTCGTAGAAACGAAAATGTTTCCAAGTTTTATGACCTATTAGAAACTCAGCCTAGGTTTGGTCCTTACTCACCAAAGAATTCTCCTCCTAAAGCTCGTTTCATTTCACCAAGTAAAAGAAAGACTGTTACACCACAGTCATCCAAGGCTCCATCAAAGAGCAATGGATATTGGACCAAATTAATTATGAAAGATGAGTTCGGTAAACCTAAACCTCAGAAGGTTTGGGTGCCCTACAGAAACTAACTTAATTTTTGTCTATTGTGCAGGGAGAACCAAGGAAGCCTATCAGTCTTTGGTATGTTGACAGTGGATGCTCTCGGCACATGACAGGGGACAAGAATCTCTTGTCCAACTATGTTGATATTAATGGTTCTTATGTTAGTTTCGCTGGTCCCAAGGGCGGCAATATCTCAGGTCAAGGTGATGTTGTCAATGGGAAAATTACATTGGAGAAAGTCAATTATGTGGAACAGCTATCTCATAATCTTATGAGTGTTTCTCAGATTTGTGACAAGGGTAATCATGTCCATTTTACTGAGAAAGAAGCACTTATTTTAAAGCCGGGGTATGTTATTCCTGAAGACTGGATCCTATTGAAAGCTCCTAGGAAGAAAGACATCTATGGCCTTATGTTAGGTGTTGACAATTCGAAGGAGCCAGTTTGTTTACTAAGTAAAGCAAATGAATCTGAATCACTGTTATGGCATAGAAGAATGGGACATATTCATTTCCGAAAGATGAATCATATTGTGAGACATGGTTTGGTTGAAGGTGTTCCAATGAAAAGGTTTGAAATGGAAGATAAATGTGTACCTTGTCTGAAAGGTAAACAGCAAAAGTCTTCTCATAAACCTAAGAAAGAAAATTCTATTGCCAACCCATTTGAGTTACTTCACATGGATCTGTTTGGCCCTGTGAATGTAAGAAGTATAGGTGGGATGTACTATTGTTTAGTGGTTACTGATGATTACTCGAGATTCTCATGGGTATTCTTTCTGCAATCGAAAGATGAAACTCCACAGATTTTGATAAATTTCTTTGTTGAAACTGAAAATGTTTATGGAGTTCGTGTAAAGAGAATCAGGAGTGATAACGGTACTGAATTCAAGAATAAGACATTGGAAGTGTTTTGTTTATCCAAAGGAATCCAACATCAATTCAGTGCACCGTATGAGCCACAACAAAATGGAGTTGCTGAAAGAAAGAATAGGACTCTAATCGAAACAGCCAGAACAATGCTTGCTGATTCAGGGCTCCCTACTATGTTTTGGGGGGAGGCAGTGAATACATCATGTCACTTTTTAAATCGGGTTTTGATTGTGAAACGCCTCAATAAAACATGTTATGAGCTTTTACATAAGAGAAAACCAAATTTACAGAATGTTGAACCATTTGGTGTACCATGTACTTTCTTGAAATATCTACCTCCGTCAAAGTTTGATCCAAAAGTTGAAGAGGGATTTTTCATGGGTTATAAACGGGAACTCCAATTCGTCGGGTTTATAATAAACAGACAGGCAAAGTTGACTTGGCAACAAATGTCAAGATTGTCAGTCATAAACCTGCTATTCATTCTGGAACAGGCAAGAATTTCGATTATGATAGTGTGTTTAGTTCGTTGCATGGTCCGTCTTCTTATTCAGGTCCTGACACAGTTGATGATGTGATCATATTAAGAGATCATATGGATTATACTCCTACATCTCCTCCTGCTCAGACTGTTGATACTACTCCAACCAAAGTTCAGTCCACTACTGTTGTTGGTGAAAGTAGTAAGAACAATGATAAGACTTCAGATTCAGAAGTTACTGAACCCGAGAACACTGCTCCAACTACTCCTTCAAGGGTTCCATTGCCAGATGATGATCCTATTTCTGAAGAGTCAAAAGATGATTTTGGTTCTCCTGAATTGCAGATTCAATCGAATTTAGGGGATAATCTGAATGTTGATTCGGCTCCTCAATATAGAATAAATAAGGCTCATCCAGTTGAGAATATTCTTGGTGATGCTTCAGAGCCTGTTCGAACTAGAAATCAATTAAATCGAGAGATGACTAGTTTATTTTGTGAAGTGAAGAATTCAGGACTTATTACTGAATGTTTGTGTTCATGTTTCATTTCACAAGAAGAACCTAAGAATGTTCAGATCGCACTTAAGGATCCTTTTTGGGTTGCAGCTATGCAAGAAGAATTAGCTCAATTCGAGAAACTTGGAGTATGGGAGTTGGTAGATGTGCCTAGAGGTAAACAACCGATTGAAACTCGTTGGGTATTCAAATGCAAACGAGATGACAAAGGGATTGTTACAAGGAATAAGGTACGTTTGGTTGTTCAGGGGTTTGCACAACGAGAAGGATATGACTATAACGAAACTTTTGCGCCTGTTGCCCCGATTGAAGCTATAAGGTTATTTTTAGCCTATGCAAGTTTCAAAGGTATAAAGGTGTATCAGTTAGACGTTAAGAGTGCCTTCTTGTATGGTGAAGTTAAAGAGGAAGTTTATGTGTTTCAACCACCTGGGTTTGAAGATCCTAATTATCCAAGACGGGCATATCGACTTGATAAGGCTCTTTATGGATTACATCAGGCACCCAGAGTGTGGTATGAAAAGTTGTCGACACATTTGTTGACAAACGGTTTTACAAGAGGATCGATAGACAGCACGTTGTTTATCAAATGGCGGAAGCGAGATTATTTGATTGTGCAAGTTTACGTAGATGATATCATTTTTGGATCATCTAATGATAAAATGTGCAAAGATTTTGAAATGAGCATGAAAAAGCAGTTTGAAATGAATGCTATGGGAGAACTTCAATTCTTCTTAGGTTTGCAGGTTGATCAGAGGAAAGATGGATTTTTCATTCACCAGTCTAAGTATGTCGATGATATCTTAGAGAGGTTTCAAATGTTAGATTCCAAGACATATGGTACTCCTATTCAGCAAAATCATGGGCTAGGAGTTCTTGATCCTAAAGATCTGCCTGTTGATGCTACTTATTATCGTGCTATCATTGGCTCGTTGATGTATCTGACTGCTTCCTGGCCGGATATTATGTTTGTTGTTTGTCTCTGTGCTAGATTTCAAGCTAGTCCGAAAGAGTCGCATTTAGTTGCAGCAAAGCGTATCCTATGATATTTGCAAGGAAACCAAGGGCTTGGTCTATGGTATCCTTTGGGAGGTACGTTTGATTTTGTTGCATATACTGATTCGGACTTTAGGTTGTAACAACGACAGGAAGTCTACAACTGGAGGATGTCAGTTCTTAGGGGGGAGATTAGTATCGTGGCAGTGTAAGAAGCAGACATCAGTTGCTCAGTCTTCGTGTGAGGCAGAGTACATGGCTGCAGGTAGCTGTTGTTCTCAGGTACTTTGGATTCAGCAGCAATTACGAGACTACGGTATGGATTTCCTTGACACACCTATTAGAATAGACAATAAGTCAGCTATAGACATTACAAATAACCCTGTCATGCATAAAGTCACCAAGCATATTGATATTAGACATCATTTCTTACGTGACTGTGCCCAAAAGAAATTAATTCATTTGGAAAAGGTTATAACTGATGATAATCTAGCTGATCTTTATACTAAAGCATTTGATAAGACTCGCTTTGATAAGCTGATTCTTCTCAATGGTATGAAGAATGCTGATTCATATTAGATCTCTCAAAGAACTATTTTTGTATATTTATTTGTGTCTTAGTTTAAGTCTGTAAATAGCTAGAGTCATGAAAATACAAAAAGAGTGTCTAGTTTAAGTTTTGTATATAGTTAGTGTCATGAAAATATAAAAATTTGAAAAATGAGAAAACAAAATAAAAAATGATAGAGATTTAAGTTGATGCATTCAGATGATTAGAAGTGAGGATAATCTTAGCTGATCTTTATACTAAAGCATTTGATAAGACTCGCTTTGATAAGTTGATTCTTCTTAATGGTATGAAGAATGCTGATTCATATTAGATCTCTCAAAGAACTATTTTTGTATATTTATTTGTGTCTTAGTTTAAGTATGTAAATAGCTAGAGTCATGAAAATACAAAAAGAGTGTCTAGTTTAAGTTTTGTATATAGTTAGTGTCATGAAAATATAAAAATTTGAAAAATGAGAAAACAAAATAAAAAATGATAGAGATTTAAGTTGATGCATTCAGATGATTAGAAGTGAGGATAATCTTAGCTTTTAAGCTGCTTAATCGTAATATAACTGCTTATTTCAGTGATTACAATTTAGGATGTATCGGTAGGCACAAAGTACCAAGGTTTCCCTGAATTAATAATCTTTCAACGGAAATGTTCTTGTGGGAAACATATTCAGATATATGGCTGAGAATGCTTGCTTTTCAGAAATGATTAGATCTGGTCCTTAAATTCTGTGAAAGATCTAGCATTATTATAGGATTTATTCAATATGTATGCAAAAACCTCTACAAATCATGAGCATGAAAGTTAAATTTAGCTATAATGTGATATTGTTATTCTGTTTATGCAAATGAAATGAATGTAAATTAAGGGGCTAATGTGGTCTTTGAGATTCGGAAAAGTATGTCCTTGGGGTGTCTTTGTATACCTAGCCTACCTAAAGCTTCAAACTTGGGATAGGTTGTCAGAAAGTTCGCTACATGGGTCTCATCGAAAATCACGGGTTCCTAATATAAAGAAATGCAAAAGCAAATAAATAAATTAAATCGCAAGATACTAAATTCACCTAATTGTATAAATCTTAAAAAGTGTCTCATGGTTTGTTCAAGGATGTTTTTGAATATATATTGAATATTTGTTATCTTAGTGCTTGTGTCGATTACGGGAGTATATCTGAGTGTGAGTCACACAGTTGGCAAATAATAATGTGGCATGAGTAACTTACTAGGTTACATGGTGACTGTCCTTGGCTAAAGTAATACGAAAGTGTCACACCTAAAGGAAGCTGGAAGTACCGAGTGTTTAAGAGGACAAACATACCGGTAATCGTTGTTGGGTCACTGTTCATAACTAATAATAAGGGGATCAATTCCTCACCCGCAGGCTTATGTAATTGCTAATCTGATCTAATCAGCAGAAACTTAGAATTTCTGTACATAAATAATGTAGTTTAGATTTAAAGTTTTTATTTTTTATTTTTATTTATTTTTTTACTAACTTTTTAGTTTTTGTGTCAGTTTGTAGTGTCAAACTAGTTCTTATTGCACGAGAGATTTGATAAACATCTGATGATCCATTGAAAGTTATATGGTCCTTAGTGGATTATATGAGTCTTGTTGCTTATGAATATTAGCTTACAAGAAAGATTTTCTAAACTTAAACAAATTAATTTAGAAAATGATTCTGTTTTTGGTTTTTGAAAAGTCAAAATATAGTTTTGAATAAGTTTCAATATATTTTTGAAATTTCAATTGGTTATGGTTGATAAGTATGCTTGACAAAGATGTGAACTTGACTTAGATTTTTAGCTGCTAGGTTAAGATTTTGATTGTTTTTGGCATGCTTATGTTATTTGTTGATTTTGATGCATTGATGAAGTTTGTTAAGTGTGCAGGTTACAAATATCAAATTTCATTTCCATTGTTGTAACAGTTTTGGATCGGTTAAATCACGATCAATTCGAGTACAAAAGTGTGGAATGCATCATGTGATAAAATTGATGTGTTTTAATGCATTATACATTGAATTTGGTTCTTTGTAAGTTTGCATATGTTTAGGTTAAGCATCTATGGAGAAATGATCAATTTTATGTCAAGATTGTAATGTAAGATTAGTTTTTACATTATTCTGGTGACATATTTGTACGGATGATTTATGGTAAGATTACATTTACGAGCAGATACAAGTTTCAGGTAACGAGTATCTACAGGTTTATGTTTTCTGGAAATTTTGTAATTTTTTCCTTATTAATTTTCTGGAAAAATTGACAAAATTTGAAGTGTGCAGCTCATGTGTAATTAAATTTGAGTTCGTCCGTGCTGATGTCAGCATGGCTCGCGCTGACGTCAGCAAGAGCCCACGAAGTTCTCTTCGGCCTGACCCACGAACTTAGATATAAATATGGGTTTTTACTTTTAATTAATTACCAATTACGAACTTAAACCCTAAAATTAACCACACGAACTCGTCCTTCTTCGTGCGCACTGTTCATCCGCCCCCTAATTCGATCTTTTCATCTACTTTTTGTGTTAATCATCCAAATTTGTTGGTATATATTCAACCTAGGATAGATTATTGATGTTTTAACGTTGAAAATCAACGATTATAAGTCGTTATGCTGCCCAAATTTTGACTTGTTCTTCGCGTGAATAGTAACTTGGACGAATTGGACTTTTAGATCTATGATTTTTGATGATTTGGACTGAAATTGAACTTAAAATTGGATTAAGATATGACTTTTCAACTTAAATCTAACTAAAGATCAGTTAAACATGTACTAAATCAAGATTAATCGATGAAATTAGTCCACGAACACTATTCAGACAAAGCACTTCGTGCTTACGTCAGCACGAAGTCGCGTTCGAAATTGAATTCTGGGCACGATTAAGAACAAAACAAGTTCAAGATTGATGTTAAAAAGGTTTTTTAATCCATTTTAACATTGATATGAAGATGTTTTTGATAGTTTTTATGAGTTTTCGATGGTCAGCTCGTGCTGACGTCACCACGATGAGGTTTTACCCTCGTGCTGGCGTCACCACGAAGCAGTCCTTGGAAATTTTTAATTTTTCTTTTCGTTTTTGTTTTTGTTTTTGTTTTTGTTTTTGTTTTTGTTTTTTTTTTGTTTTTGTTTTTGTTTTTGTTTTTGTTTTTGTTTTGTGCAGGTATGGCAGGACAAGGTGCAGGCTCGTGTCTTTGTTAAAGAACACAATGCTGCAATTGATATCAGCATTAATCAACAGCGATGCACGGAAGAGTTTCACGGTGTCCTACATTATCTTGCGCGCTCGCGTATTCGAATTTCTCTAACCGAGAACCCTCCGTTGATCAGAAGCTATATTACTCAGTTCTGGAACTCTGCTAGATTAGTGCCAGAGGGTGATCATACTATCATTCGCACTACTGTTCAGGGATGTAATATTCAGTTTTCTGCTGGAGAGTTAAGGACTATTTTGGATCTTGGAAGTGTCGAGATGGAGCAAGGTCCGACAGAGTTTGAAGAAAGCTTTGTGGATGGTGCTATTAGACGTATGGGGTACATCAATGAGATTAAGCATCCTTATCCCAGGACTCGCATTAGAGGCAAATGGAGATTGCTTGCTTACTATTTGTTGAGGTCCATTAGTCATCGAAGTGCCGGTCATGATCAGATGAATATGCAGACTGCTTCTCAGCTAGTTGCACTTGTATTGAACAAGCCTTACAGCTTTTCTCAGTACATTTATGATAGTTTTGTTAAGCAGTTGAGAGCTTTTGGAAGCGAGAAGAAGTTCTTTCTGCTTCCAAGATTTGTGATGATAATCATTCGGCATAAGGCAGCTGATTTACCTTATGATGGAGAAACATTCAATTTGGGTCGTCTTACTTATCGCGTGTTCAATGATATGATGAAACATCTAATGATCCATTGAAAGTTATATGGTCCTTAGTGGATTATATGAGTCTTGTTGCTTATGAATATTAGCTTACAAGAAAGATTTTCTAAACTTAAACAAATTAATTTAGAAAATGATTCTGTTTTTGGTTTTTGAAAAGTCAACGATTATAAGTCGTTATGCTGCCCAAATTTTGACTTGTTCTTCGCGTGAATAGTAACTTGGACGAATTGGACTTTTAGATCTATGATTTTTGATGATTTGGACTGAAATTGAACTTAAAATTGGATTAAGATATGACTTTTCAACTTAAATCTAACTAAAGATCAGTTAAACATGTACTAAATCAAGATTAATCGATGAAATTAGTCCACGAACACTATTCAGACAAAGCACTTCGTGCTTACGTCAGCACGAAGTCGCGTTCGAAATTGAATTCTGGGCACGATTAAGAACAAAACAAGTTCAAGATTGATGTTAAAAAGGTTTTTTAATCCATTTTAACATTGATATGAAGATGTTTTTGATAGTTTTTATGAGTTTTCGATGGTCAGCTCGTGCTGACGTCACCACGATGAGGTTTTACCCTCGTGCTGGCGTCACCACGAAGCAGTCCTTGGAAATTTTTAATTTTTCTTTTCGTTTTTGTTTTTGTTTTGTGCAGGTATGGCAGGACAAGGTGCAGGTCTCGTGTCTTTGTTAAAGAACACAATGCTGCAATTGATATCAGCATTAATCAACAGCGATGCACGGAAGAGTTTCACGGTGTCCTACATTATCTTGCGCGCTCGCGTATTCGATTTCTCTAACCGAGAACCCTCCGTTGATCAGAAGCTATATTACTCAGTTCTGGAACTCTGCTAGATTAGTGCCAGAGGGTGATCATACTATCATTCGCACTACTGTTCAGGGATGTAATATTCAGTTTTCTGCTGGAGAGTTAAGGACTATTTTGGATCTTGGAAGTGTCGAGATGGAGCAAGGTCCGACAGAGTTTGAAGAAAGCTTTGTGGATGGTGCTATTAGACGTATGGGGTACATCAATGAGATTAAGCATCCTTATCCCAGGACTCGCATTAGAGGCAAATGGAGATTGCTTGCTTACTATTTGTTGAGGTCCATTAGTCATCGAAGTGCCGGTCATGATCAGATGAATATGCAGACTGCTTCTCAGCTAGTTGCACTTGTATTGAACAAGCCTTACAGCTTTTCTCAGTACATTTATGATAGTTTTGTTAAGCAGTTGAGAGCTTTTGGAAGCGAGAAGAAGTTCTTTCTGCTTCCAAGATTTGTGATGATAATCATTCGGCATAAGGCAGCTGATTTACCTTATGATGGAGAAACATTCAATTTGGGTCGTCTTACTTATCGCGTGTTCAATGATATGATGAAACATGCTAGTGGTGATGGCGTTCCTGCTGATGTTGATAATCCACCATTGTTTGGACATTTGATTAATCCAAACTATGAGGCTCCAAGACAAGGTTGGGAAGATGAAGAACCTGTTGCTGCTGATGATGATGCTCAGGGTCAAGATGATCTTCAAGAAGAGCAAGCTAATCAGTTTGAGGGATTGAATGAAGTTCCTTTATTTACTGATGTTCCGGAGCATGATCCGAGATGGATGCTCTAGAAGAGGATATTGATGATCCAGCAAATCTTGTGACACCTACCACTGGGGGATCTACTTCTACCTCTGCTCGAGTAGATGTTGCTGGTCCATCTGAACCGAATGTTGATGATAATGATGGTTCAGATGATGATAATGATGCAGATAGACCACCAAAAAGAAGAAGAAGACAAGGAAAAGGGATTGATGCTGTGGAGAAGTTACAAGCTCTTCAGCGACCTCAGTCAGAGATTGATAGGGAGTTTGCTGAGTATAATGCTGCTATGGAAATGTCCCATATACCCATTCCAGTTGTTACACCCTCAGTTGCTGCTTTGAGAGCTTCTGTTACTGATGTTCCGGTTTCGGTGTCTACTACTTCAGTTGGTACTTCTGTTGGTGAAAAGAGGTCGAGAACCAAGTTTAAAATTCGACTAGGTGGTTCTCAAGCTAGAGTTGTCACTAAGGCTACGACTGTTATGACTTCTAGAGCTCCAGAGTCTACAGTTCGTCAAGAGCCAGAATCGACAGTTCCTGCTCCTAGGCCTTGTTCTACTCCAGTTCAGGCGTTAGTTCCTGTTGCTACAGCGATGGATCGTCTGTTGGCACCGCTACAAAGGCCACAGATGCCTCCATCAGGAACTTTTAATGCTCGTATGCCTTCATTTGAGACTACGATGCCACCGCCTGCTGCTACTTCTAACATTCTTCTGATTCAGCTCTACCTGTTCAAGTTCAGCTGAGTCGTATTGTTTCTGAAAAGAAGATGTTAGAAATGTGTGTGTCAGCCTTGGAAAGACAGATGAATATTCAGGCTGAAGAACATCAGAAAGAGATGGACAAAATGACTGCTCTTGTTTGTTTTCTTGGAAATAAACTTGATCGATTCTTGTCTCAAGGGGGAGATAAAGATGGACTTGGTTGTAAGGATGATGAGTTAGCAAGAAAAAAGAAGAGATGATGATCATGAAGATCAAGATCCAACTCAAGATCCTACTCAAGGTCAACCAAGAGATGTTGTTATTGAGCCAGAGAATCGTGATCAAGATGCTGATGTTGGAGAAATTATGGCTTCAGAGACTGCTGAAATTCAGGGGGAGTCGCCAAGACAAAGAGAGTCAGAGATTGCTGGTACAGCTGGTGCTAGTACATCTGGGACTCAGAAAGATAAAGCTGTGATGGTTGCTCCTGATGCAGATCCTGTGATCCAGATAATTCTTCAGATGAGGAAGATTCCAATTCAGGTAATTCTAGTTCAAGTCTTAGTGCTGATTATCATAATCCGCAAAGTGTAAGAGATGAACAAGAAAGACTAGAAAGGGAAATAGAAGAAAAATTTGCAAATGATCCTCATCATAGAGCTGATGAAGAATTTCATATATGGGGAAATCTTAACACAGAGGTTGATCATGCTAGAATTGACCTTGATAGTGATCAATGGTCAGATTCAGATCGTCAGAAAAGAGAAAGACGACGACAAAGGATCCTAAGTCGGTTGTCGTCTAACCTTGATTCTAGTTCTGATGATACTGAAGATTCAGATTATCAACCTGGGCGTTAATGATTTTTGTATTTGAAATGGATAATAATTATAAGATAAATATTAATGTATTAAGTAGTTACATTATATTTATGATATAATAATATTTTATCTTGTTTTGTGTATTTATACTTGTTTTTATTTATGTCTTAACTTATATTTTATGTTCTTTATATGTATGTTTGAAATTTTAAATTGCAGATAAGCTTCAAATAGGTGCGTTGGATGATATTGATGATATTGGTGATGATCTAGACAGTATCATTGATGAAGATTTGGAAGAAGGAGAATTAGTTCCTAATCCAGCATGGACAGAATTGCTGAATAAGCCTTATGATTTTGATAGAGTGTTTAATGACATTCCTACAGAACCAAGAGGTGAAGAGGAACATTTCAGACTTAATCCAATCAGAGATAGTCCAGATGAACCGATAAATGCTGCAAAGTTGTATTTCCAAGTTTTTGCAAAGATAGTTCATGAAGGACATGACTTTATTGTTGACCTTGGCTGGGAAATTAATGCTACGCGAGAGTTTGATATAAGAGATTATAATATCCCTCCGGCGCAGCAAGACCCTAACTTTTGCATAGATCGTTGGGTTCCAGCATATAGAGGTCCTACTGGCTTACCAATGGGTGAATCTTTCAAGCCGTCAATGTTTTGGGAGTTTATCTCAGACAAGGATGCACCTACTTATTTCTCAGTGATACAAAGTTGGTTCTATGATCGAAGAATTAATTTATTTGTTATCAAGAGAAAAGAGGGTTGCCAGTACATGTCAGTGAGTTTAAGACATTTCCAAAGTTTAAATGAATCAGATTTGATGGATTTGGGAAAGAGATGGTTTGTTAATCTTCAGAATGATGGAAATGCTGATTATTTCTGGCAAAGATTGCAAAGAGAAAGAAGTTGGCATTTTGGTGAAAAAGGTTTGAAACCTGGAGATAGGTTTTTTAAACCTAGACCAATGAAGAAGATTAAAAAGCCAGATGGCACAGTTGATTATGTTCAGAGGAAGATCAAATGTGTTAAAAGGGTTCTTGCTATCAAATGGGATCAAGATATGCTGACTACAATGACATATTGGCAGATAGATATCAAGTCAGGTGAAGCACAAATGTTTGTTGATAATTCAAAGAGCAAGATGCTGCTTCGCATGTATGATCCAATGCAAGTTGTCAATTTTTCAAGAGGTGATCAAAGAAGATTGATTGAGACACCTTGTACAGCTGTAAGATTTTAGAAGACTGAAGTCACACGCTATCGTAAGATTCTCGGAGTTTGTTTATCTGAGAGAATTCATGCGAATAGCATAAGACTACTTTTTGATGATCAAGCTTGAAGTTCAAAGTTAAAGAAATCTAGTCGCTAATGTCAAGGGGGAGTCTGTAGATGCAGATTTGT
Organism: Erigeron breviscapus; assembly: GCA_034093135.1. Taxonomy (NCBI): domain Eukaryota; kingdom Viridiplantae; phylum Streptophyta; class Magnoliopsida; order Asterales; family Asteraceae; genus Erigeron; species Erigeron breviscapus. Next base: position 1,995,041 of record CM067167.1, read on the forward strand.
GTGACAGTAGCAACGTAGATTTGGTTAACGTTTTTGTTCTTAGGAATATATATGTAATCGTTGAATAATCAGTCGTTAGGACATACGTTTGTGTTTAATGATTACGTTTGAACTTCAATGTGAGATATGTTTATGTTAATTGTTATGTTTGTGTGTTATATTATTGTTTTGCAGGTACAAGGATGTAGAGCCAAGGTTATAAGTGTCATAGAATACTTAAACGATGGGTGGATGTCATGTACAAGTCGAAACAAAGGTCCAAAGAGAACACTCTGCGTGCTGACGTCAGCAGCACGTTGAAGTGCCCTCGTGTTGACGTCAGCACGAAGGCAGTAGTGTTTTGGTGGATCGGGCTTAATTCACTTCGTGTGAAGCCCAAGTCTACACGAACTAAAACCATACAAGTATAAATACTCACCCTAGTTACGAATTATGAAACGAATTGGTGAATATACGTTGAATTGTTGCTAGTAAATTCTCCTACACGAACTTACACTTCGTGTATATCCTTAGGTTGATTAATTACTCATTAATTGACAAAAGGCAATAGCAATCTAGTTATCTCAAGAGGATTCCGCACTCTTGACATAACGAATCACATCTTATTTACGATCTATACGACAATAGGGACTTACAGTCACCATAAAACTTACCATTTGGTTCTCTAGCTATTATCTCATTCATCTTATCTCTTTCTAGCTCGGCTACACGCTCTTCCCACTTAATGTTTCCTATGATTCTCCTAACCCTATTTGCTACTTCTCTACCATTTCTTAACTGTTCTTCTACTTTTTCCTTTAGTTCTTTTAATTCCATGAAGCTCTCATAACAGATTTTCCTCTTAGGTTGGGTTTCTATGGTTTTCCTCTCCTAGTGACATGTCTAATTATTCATTAGGGTTTTGGTCATCATCTATTACTTCCATCCTAAGACATTCTCCCTTAATCAAGTCACTATCTTCTTCCAATTCACACATTCTAATCCTATTTTGACCATTTGACAAAGAGATTTCACGTTTAAGGACATGGACGATAGCATCCGCGACATGCAAAAATGGTCGTCCTAAAATTAGGGGTGTCACTATTTCACTTACCGAATCAAGCACAACAAACTCAGTCCAAAATTCTAATTCCTTAACCCTGACATGGACTCGTTCGACAATCCCCTTGGGTTGTCGGTAAGTCTGATCGGCTAACCGAATGCTCATGTTAACGGGTTTTAGCAAACAAAGGGTAAATTTCTCAAAAATCACAGTAGGCATAACATTAATACTTGACCCTAAATCAGCTAATGCACATGAAAAGTATTCATTATTAATAGTGCAAGGAATAAGAAAACTTCCTAGATCTTCAGATGCTTGCGGTAGCTGTGTCCCGTCATCCGGTGCCTCGAGATTTTGAACTTCATCTCTACTGTCCGAGTCGTCCCCATCTTTGATTTTGCACTTTGAAGCGAATTGGGTCTCGACATCTCCTTGAAAAACAGCTGAAAACGAAGTTTTGCGCGAATCTGGACTGACTGAGCCACCAACGACGCTGGTCCTGGGACTGGAGCGGCGCTGGGGCACTCCAGCGGCGCTGGGGCAGTCTAGACAGATTCCAGTTTTGCGTTTTTGCTCGTTTCTTCTCCGTTTGGCTCCCGTATGACCTGTACCTAATTGGACACTTCACAAAAATCATTATAAAGCTCAGTAGAGTCATTACCTTCAGTGAACACAACGTTCACATTCTCGTTACGTCCCATTGGTGGTTGGTACTTTTGACTCGTCCTTGATTTGAGCTTGAGCCGCCTTGGATGTTTTGCCTTGGACTTGAGCTATTCTCCTTCTTTGCATTCTGCTCAATCCATCTATCTATCCTCCTCTCCAAGTCCTTGATTGCGGCTTGTTGATTTCTTGCTCCTTCATCAACCTTTTGATTGAGATTACTTATCTTCTCATTGAGCGACTTCGTATGGCTTGATAAGAAGTCGTACCTCTTGTCATTCATCTCCATGTACTTCTCCATCATGGTGGTGAGCTTGGCAATCGGATCCTCCTTGACTTCATTCTCCACTCTTGGTTGCTCGGGTTGACCATTACTCCTTTGCCACCTATTTTGAAAAGAACCAAAGTTATTTCTAGCATAACTAGAATTAAAGTTAGAATTACCGGGGTTTCTTTGGAATAGTCCTCGTTGATAGCCTCCTCGGTATTGGTTCTGGACAAAATTGACTTGCTCGGTAGCCTCCTCTTCACAATCCTCGGTATAGTGCATTCCTCCGCAATTGTTGCACCCGTGTGCAATCACCTTGAGGTCCTTGTCCATAATGTCCAACCTATCTTCAAAAGTAGAAAAACGGTTAGATAAAGCTTTAAGTTCATGAATTACCTCATTGTCGGAGCTGCTTTCAATGCTAGCCACGGTCCTTCTCGTCCTCCTATCTCGATCCTTGTCATCCATATCTCGAGCTAAGCTAGCTTGCACCATATCCTCCATCATTTTGTACGCGTCATTGGTAGACTTGTACAAAAAGTTACCACCGCCGGCTAGGTCTAAATCCTTTTGGGAACTCTTGGTTAAACCATAGAAGAAAATCTCCATGATCTCGTCCTTGTCTAGTCCATTCCCGTGGCAATTCCTTATCATTTCCCTAAGCCTTTTCCATGCATCAACTAATGATTCTCCCTCGTCTTGCCTGAAAGCCTTGATGTCTCGAAGCATTTTCCTAGCTAAACTCGGGGGAAAGAATCGCGAGACGAACTGTTCGCGAAGTTGATTCCATGTAGTGATGGTACCTTCATCGAGCTCATCGAACCAAGCACGTGCCTCTCCCGTGAGAGACGAGAAATAAGCTAAGTTTCACATCGTCATCGGTGACGTCTCCTCCATACTTGAACATTTTTGTAACACCCGACATTTAAAAATATGGATTTTCAAAAACTTTTAAATAAATAACTTAAAATGCGGAAACGTCCCAATAAAAACTTAACCATTTCCTAACGGAATGGTCATCATATGTTTGGTGTTACTTCATAGCATCAAATCAATAATTCAAGAAAATCCATAATCATAAAGTCGACAACGACAATAAAAGATATAGTAAATGTTATCTAAATTAATGAGGCTAAGACTAATAAATGTCTTCGTCTATAGCAAACATCTACCCAGCCTCACTCTAAGCAACTTCAATATAACCTGAGGAAACACAACATTTTAAACAAACAAGTGTCAGCTTTAAAATCCGAGTAAGATAACCACGAGTTATAAAACAGTTGCTAGTTAAAACATATTTTCAAACAATCATACGTATGTCAAGCAATCAACAACATCA
>CM067167.1:2004427-2054427 GCA_034093135.1 Erigeron breviscapus
TTCTACTTCTAACATTCCTTCTGATTCAGCTCTACCTGTTCAAGTTCAGCTGAGTCGTATTGTTTCTGAAAAGAAGATGTTAGAAATGTGTGTGTCAGCCTTGGAAAGACAGATGAATATTCAGGCTGAAGAACATCAGAAAGAGATGGACAAAATGACTGCTCTTGTTTGTTTTCTTGGAAATAAACTTGATCGATTCTTGTCTCAAGGGGGAGATAAAGATGGACTTGGTTGTAAGGATGATGAGTTAGCAAGAAAAAAGAAGAGATGATGATCATGAAGATCAAGATCCAACTCAAGATCCTACTCAAGGTCAACCAAGAGATGTTGTTATTGAGCCAGAGAATCGTGATCAAGATGCTGATGTTGGAGAAATTAGGTTCATGTAACATCCCAAAACTTAATCGTTTCTGTTGACTAACGTCGTTAGGTCAAATTCTAAGTCCGTGATATGTTATGTGGTAAAATGTGTGTTTATATGTTTATGTGCCCTATATGTGAGATTTAATTATCTTTAATGAGTGACAATAAAGTGGACTAAATGATGTGTAAAAGGCCTTTGTAGTGTGCGAAAGTGCTTTAGTGTGTTATATGTATCCCCAATATGTGTTTTTAAGCGAAATAAAGTCAATATGAAGTCCAGGGACTAGTTTTGCCAAAGGTGTAAAGTTAAAAACGGGTTTAGGTTAGGATTAGCCTAATCTAGGGTTATTTTCCAGCCTAAACATAATTAAAAAGCAAACACAAAGTTTCTTCAATCCCTAATTGATTTCTTAAGCAAAATCTTCAAGTTTTGGTCAATCGAATCGACTGTTTTGTATTGAATTGGATCGGCCATCATTTGCTACAGGTAATCCATGATTCGTTGTCTATATTTTCAGATCTAAAGATGTTATATATTGATTCAATCTGATTTTAAAAGAGATTCTTAAAGAATTAGGGTTTATATTATGTTTTGGTTAATTAATGATCAAAACGATGTTAAACAAGTCTAAGGTCGATCTTGATGATCAAAAGGTGTTTATATATGTCAAAAACATGTTTTGGGTGAAGCCTAAGTCGATTGATTTCTGGAAAAATGAAGACAAAGTCGTTTTATGAATTCTGGACGAAAATAAGATGAAATTCGTTTTCTGGTTCAGCTAAGGTTCAAAACGAACTTTAAGTTCGTTTGTGGGATCTAAATTCGTTTGTCAAACGAAGATAAACTTCGTTTGAAGTTAAATTCGTTCGAAAGAGCCAAATTCGTTTGCCATAAAATGATACCTAAATTCGTTTTGAAGGAGTCTATTTTCGTTTGTAAAACGAAGTTTAAATTCGTTTAGTATAAAGGTTAAATTCGTTTCTGATGATCTAAATTCGTTTTGATAATGCGAAGTTTAAATTCGTTTGAAGTTAAATTCGTTTCTGATGATCTAAATTCGTTTGCCATAAAATGATACCTAAATTCGTTTTGAAGGAGTCTATTTTCGTTTGTAAAACGAAGTTTAAATTCGTTTAGTATAAAGGTTAAATTCGTTTCTGATGATCTAAATTCGTTTTGATAATGCTAAATTCGTTTTGGAAACGAAGATTAACTTCGTTTGAGATGTCTAAATTCGTTTTATTGAAGGCTAAGTTCGTTCGGTATGGTTTAAGTTCGTTTTTGGAATTAAGTTCGTAAGAACAAAACTAAGTTCGTTTATCTTCGTAAGAACTGTAGCTAAGTTCGTAAGAAGGATTTTCCAAACTAATTTCGTGAGGTCTGTAAGGTTCGTTTGGGTCCCAAATGACTTATATTTTGTATATTAATGTATCTTAGGTGTCGGGGATTATTGTTAAGCACTTTTAGCCTTTCATTACGCGCGTACACTACTACCAGGTAAGATACACTACTTTTGTCACGCTGAGGGTGCAACAAAAATAGTTTCATAAACTATAACCTCCAAACGGTAATGTATAACCTATATTGTGGTTGGGTGATATGGGAGGTATTCGGGGATTAAAGATGACGATGCCTATGCCTAAAATGCTTCCCCGTAAATACGTTTATGATATGATATGTTTAACGATATGATATGTTATGATGAACGGTGGTTAATGATATGATGTAATGATGATATGTGCATGTATATGTGGCTTGTTCATCTAGAACACTAGACCTTTTTAGGTTGCCATGACACGTGCACGTTTTAAGGGCCCTAACGTGAAATGATGATAGATGATGACTAGTTTAGGATAACATAAGAAACCTAAACTAAATGTGGTAAATGCTCGAGCTAATAAGATGATGAGTGTTATGCATAACCCGTGCCTGACGGTGGATATAGGTACGCTGAGGTGGTTGCTTGGGTTGCTCCTTGCAACAGTCATACGTGGCGAGTAGTTTCGGGTGGTCTGATGACCCACCCAATGTCATGAACATAACGTGCTACTCAGGGATCGACATTGTCTTTCCTTAACGACGCAGATGGACCGTCGAAAGACTTCTCCATCAAGTCGGGTGTGAGGCTTCCTTGAGGTCGTATGACCGCCTGCACACAAACTCATACCCTATATGATAACGGTAACTTCGGTTACAACTTAACGGTAACTTCGGTTACAACTTAACGGTAACTTCGGTTACAACTTAACGGTAACTTCGGTTACAACTTAACGGTAACTTCGGTTACAACTTAACGGTAACTTCGGTTACAACTTAACGGTAACTTCGGTTACAACTTAACGGTAACTTCGGTTACAACTTAACGGTAACTTCGGTTACAACTTAACGGTAACTTCGGTTACAACTTAACGGTAACTTCGGTTACAACTTAACGGTAACTTCGGTTACAACTTAACGGTAACTTCGGTTACAACTTAACGGTAACTTCGGTTACAACTTAACGGTAACTTCGGTTACAACTTAACGGTAACTTCGGTTACAACTTAACGGTAACTTCGGTTACAACTTAACGGTAACTTCGGTTACAACTTAACGGTAACTTCGGTTACAACTTAACGGTAACTTCGGTTACAACTTAACGGTAACTTCGGTTACAACTTAACGGTAACTTCGGTTACAACTTAACGGTAACTTCGGTTACAACTTAACGGTAACTTCGGTTACAACTTAACGGTAACTTCGGTTACAACTTAACGGTAACTTCGGTTACAACTTAACGGTAACTTCGGTTACAACTTAACGGTAACTTCGGTTACAACTTAACGGTAACTTCGGTTACAACTTAACGGTAACTTCGGTTACAACTTAACGGTAACTTCGGTTACAACTTAACGGTAACTTCGGTTACAACTTAACGGTAACTTCGGTTACAACTTAACGGTAACTTCGGTTACAACTTAACGGTAACTTCGGTTACAACTTAACGGTAACTTCGGTTACAACTTAACGGTAACTTCGGTTACAACTTAACGGTAACTTCGGTTACAACTTAACGGTAACTTCGGTTACAACTTAACGGTAACTTCGGTTACAACTTAACGGTAACTTCGGTTACAACTTAACGGTAACTTCGGTTACAACTTAACGGTAACTTCGGTTACAACTTAACGGTAACTTCGGTTACAACTTAACGGTAACTTCGGTTACAACTTAACGGTAACTTCGGTTACAACTTAACGGTAACTTCGGTTACAACTTAACGGTAACTTCGGTTACAACTTAACGGTAACTTCGGTTACAACTTAACGGTAACTTCGGTTACAACTTAACGGTAACTTCGGTTACAACTTAACGGTAACTTCGGTTACAACTTAACGGTAACTTCGGTTACAACTTAACGGTAACTTCGGTTACAACTTAACGGTAACTTCGGTTACAACTTAACGGTAACTTCGGTTACAACTTAACGGTAACTTCGGTTACAACTTAACGGTAACTTCGGTTACAACTTAACGGTAACTTCGGTTACAACTTAACGGTAACTTCGGTTACAACTTAACGGTAACTTCGGTTACAACTTAACGGTAACTTCGGTTACAACTTAACGGTAACTTCGGTTACAACTTAACGGTAACTTCGGTTACAACTTAACGGTAACTTCGGTTACAACTTAACGGTAACTTCGGTTACAACTTAACTAGTGATCAATGGTCAGATTCAGATCGTCAGAAAAGAGAAAGACGACGACAAAGGATCCTAAGTCGGTTGCCGTCTAACCTTGATTCTAGTTCTGATGATACTGAAGATTCAGATTATCAACCTGGGCGTTAATGATTTTTGTATTTGAAAATGGATAATAATTATAAGATAAATATTAATGTATTAAGTAGTTACATTATATTTATGATATAATATTATTTTATCTTGTTTTGTGTATTTATACTTGTTTTTATTTATGTCTTAACTTATATTTTATGTTCTTTATCTTTGTATGTTTGAAATTTTAAATTGCAGATAAGCTTCAAATAGGTGCGTTGGATGATATTGATGATATTGGTGATGATCTAGACAGTATCATTGATGAAGATTTGGAAGAAGGAGAATTAGTTCCTAATCCAGCATGGACAGAATTGCTGAATAAGCCTTATGATTTTGATAGAGTGTTTAATGACATTCCTACAGAACCAAGAGGTGAAGAGGAACATTTCAGACTTAATCCAATCAGAGATAGTCCAGATGAACCGATAAATGCTGCAAAGTTGTATTTCCAAGTTTTTGCAAAGATAGTTCATGAAGGACATGACTTTATTGTTGACCTTGGCTGGGAAATTAATGCTACGCGAGAGTTTGATATAAGAGATTATAATATCCCTCCGGCGCAGCAAGACCCTAACTTTTGCATAGATCGTTGGGTTCCAGCATATAGAGGTCCTACTGGCTTACCAATGGGTGAATCTTTCAAGCCGTCAATGTTTTGGGAGTTTATCTCAGACAAGGATGCACCTACTTATTTCTCAGTGATACAAAGTTGGTTCTATGATCGAAGAATTAATTTATTTGTTATCAAGAGAAAAGAGGGTTGCCAGTACATGTCAGTGAGTTTAAGACATTTCCAAAGTTTAAATGAATCAGATTTGATGGATTTGGGAAAGAGATGGTTTGTTAATCTTCAGAATGATGGAAATGCTGATTATTTCTGGCAAAGATTGCAAAGAGAAAGAAGTTGGCATTTTGGTGAAAAAGGTTTGAAACCTGGAGATAGGTTTTTTAAACCTAGACCAATGAAGAAGATTAAAAAGCCAGATGGCACAGTTGATTATGTTCAGAGGAAGATCAAATGTGTTAAAAGGGTTCTTGCTATCAAATGGGATCAAGATATGCTGACTACAATGACATATTGGCAGATAGATATCAAGTCAGGTGAAGCACAAATGTTTGTTGATAATTCAAAGAGCAAGATGCTGCTTCGCATGTATGATCCAATGCAAGTTGTCAATTTTTCAAGAGGTGATCAAAGAAGATTGATTGAGACACCTTGTACAGCTGTAAGATTTTAGAAGACTGAAGTCACACGCTATCGTAAGATTCTCGGAGTTTGTTTATCTGAGAGAATTCATGCGAATAGCATAAGACTACTTTTTGATGATCAAGCTTGAAGTTCAAAGTTAAAGAAATCTAGTCGCTAATGTCAAGGGGGAGTCTGTAGATGCAGATTTGTGTGACAGTAGCAACGTAGATTTGGTTAACGTTTTTGTTCTTAGGAATATATATGTAATCGTTGAATAATCAGTCGTTAGGACATACGTTTGTGTTTAATGATTACGTTTGAACTTCAATGTGAGATATGTTTATGTTAATTGTTATGTTTGTGTGTTATATTATTGTTTTGCAGGTACAAGGATGTAGAGCCAAGGTTATAAGTGTCATAGAATACTTAAACGATGGGTGGATGTCATGTACAAGTCGAAACAAAGGTCCAAGAGAACACTCTGTGTGCTGACGTCAGCAGCACGTTGAAGTGCCCTCGTGTTGACGTCAGCACGAAGGCAGTAGTGTTTTGGTGGATCGGGCTTAATTCACTTCGTGTGAAGCCCAAGTCTACACGAACTAAAACCATACAAGTATAAATACTCACCCTAGTTACGAATTATGAAACGAATTGGTGAATATACGTTGAATTGTTGCTAGTAAATTCTCCTACACGAACTTACACTTCGTGTATATCCTTAGGTTGATTAATTACTCATTAATTGACAAAAGGCAATAGCAATCTAGTTATCTCAAGAGGATTCCGCACTCTTGACATAACGAATCACATCTTATTTACGATCTATACGACAATAGGGACTTACAGTCACCATAAAACTTACCATTTGGTTCTCTAGCTATTATCTCATTCATCTTATCTCTTTCTAGCTCGGCTACACGCTCTTCCCACTTAATGTTTCCTATGATTCTCCTAACCCTATTTGCTACTTCTCTACCATTTCTTAACTGTTCTTCTACTTTTTCCTTTAGTTCTTTTAATTCCATGAAGCTCTCATAACAGATTTTCCTCTTAGGTTGGGTTTCTATGGTTTTCCCTCCTAGTGACATGTCTAATTGTTCATTAGGGTTTTGGTTGTCATCTATTACTTCCATCCTAAGACATTCTCCCTTAATCAAGTCACTATCTTCTTCCAATTCACACATTCTAATCCTATTTTGACCATTTGACAAAGAGATTTCACGTTTAAGGACATGGACGATAGCATCCGCGACATGCAAAAATGGTCGTCCTAAAATTAGAGGTGTCACTATTTCACTTACCGAATCAAGCACAACAAACTCAGTCCAAAATTCTAATTCCTTAACCCTGACATGGACTCGTTCGACAATCCCCTTGGGTTGTCGGTAAGTCTGATCGGCTAACCAAATGCTCATGTTAACGGGTTTTAGCAAACAAAGGGTAAGTTTCTCAAAAATCACAGTAGGCATAACATTAATACTTGACCCTAAATCAGCTAATGCACATGAAAAGTATTCATTATTAATAGTGCAAGGAATAAGAAAACTTCCTAGATCTTCCGATGCTTGCGGTAGCTGTGTCCCGTCATCCGGTGCCTCGAGATTTTGAACTTCATCTCTACTGTCCGAGTCGTCCCCATCTTTGATTTTGCACTTTGAAGCGAATTGGGTCTCGACATCTCCTTGAAAAACAGCTGAAAACGAAGTTTTGCGCGAATCTGGACTGACTGAGCCACCAACGACGCTGGTCCTGGGACTGGAGCGGCGCTGGGGCACTCCAGCGGCGCTGGGGCAGTCTAGACAGATTCCAGTTTTGCGTTTTTGCTCGTTTCTTCTCCGTTTGGCTCCCGTATGACCTGTACCTAATTGGACACTTCACAAAAATCATTATAAAGCTCAGTAGAGTCATTACCTTCAGTGAACACAACGTTCACATTCTCGTTACGTCCCATTGGTGGTTGGTACTTTTGACTCGTCCTTGATTTGAGCTTGAGCCGCCTTGGATGTTTTGCCTTGGACTTGAGCTATTCTCCTTCTTTGCATTCTGCTCAATCCATCTATCTATCCTCCTCTCCAAGTCCTTGATTGCGGCTTGTTGATTTCTTGCTCCTTCATCAACCTTTTGATTGAGATTACTTATCTTCTCATTGAGCGACTTCGTATGGCTTGATAAGAAGTCGTACCTCTTGTCATTCATCTCCATGTACTTCTCCATCATGGTGGTGAGCTTGGCAATCGGATCCTCCTTGACTTCATTCTCCACTCTTGGTTGCTCGGGTTGACCATTACTCCTTTGCCACCTATTTTGAAAAGAACCAAAGTTATTTCTAGCATAACTAGAATTAAAGTTAGAATTACCGGGGTTTCTTTGGAATAGTCCTCGTTGATAGCCTCCTCGGTATTGGTTCTGGGCAAAATTGACTTGCTCGGTAGTCTCCTCTTCACAATCCTCGGTATAGTACATTCCTCCGCAATTATTGCACCCGTGTCCAGTCACCTTGAGGTCCTTGTCCATAATGTCCAACCTATCTTCAAAAGTAGAAAAACAGTTAAATAAAGCTTTAAGTTCATGAATTACCTCATTGTCGGAGCTGCTTTCAATGCTAGCCACGGTCCTTCTCGTCCTCCTATCTCGATCCTTGTCATCCATATCTCGAGCTAAGCTAGCTTGCACCATATCCTCCATCATTTTGTACGCGTCATTGGTAGACTTGTACAAAAAGTTACCACCGCCGGCTAGGTCTAAATCCTTTTGGGAACTCTTGGTTAAACCATAGAAGAAAATCTCCATGATCTCGTCCTTGTCTAGTCCATTCCCGTGGCAATTCCTTATCATTTCCCTAAGCCTTTTCCATGCATCAACTAGTGATTCTCCCTCGTCTTGCCTGAAAGCCTTGATGTCTCGAAGCATTTTCCTTGCTAAACTCGGGGGAAAGAATCACGAGACGAACTGTTCGCGAAGTTGATTCCATGTAGTGATGGTACCTTTATCGAGCTCATCGAACCAAGCACGTGCCTCTCCCGTGAGAGACGGCGGAAATAAGCTAAGTTTCACATCGTCATCGGTGACGTCTCCTCCATACTTGAACATTTTGTGTAACACCCGACATTTAAAAATATGGATTTTCAAAAAACTTTTAAATAAATAACTTAAAATGCGGAAACGTCCCAATAAAAACATAACCATTTCCTAACGGAATGGTCATCATATGTTTGGTGTTACTTCATAGCATCAAATCAATAATTCAAGAAAATCCATAATCATAAAGTCGATAACGACAATAAAAGATATAGTAAATGTTATCTAAATTAATGAGGCTAAAACTAATAAATGTCTTCGTCTATAGCAAACATCTACCCAGCCTTACTCTAAGCAACTTCAATATAACCTGAGGAAACACAACATTTTAAACAAACAAGTGTCAGCTTTAAAAGCCGAGTAAGATAACCACGAGTTATAAAACAGTTGCTAGTTAAAACATATTTTCAAACAATCATACGTATGTCAAGCAATCAACAACATCAACATCATCAAGCAATAGGAGTATCATATTCCTACATGTGCCTAGCAACCTCAACATCACATATCAACGTCATATAATCAACATCTACTCAACATCAGGTTATGCCACTGTGTGAAGGCGGTCATAAGACCTATAGGGTACCTCACACCCGACATGATGGGTAATCCTTTCGGGGTCCATCGGCGTCGTTCGGATAGGCATAACCCATCCACGAGTAAGCCGTTTCTCAAACTGCAGTGGTCAGTCCAAACCACCTGGCAAACTCTACCAACGTGACTTAGTAGAGAAAGAAATATCTAGATTATTCCCAAACGACAACCAACATCAACACACTAGCCGAGGCTAGCATGGGTTAAGCTTAACACTTCCAACGTCAATTATACTCGAGTTTCAACATCTACATTATTTCAACATTAGGGCCCTTAACGTGCAACGTGACATGGCAATCCTACTAGAGTCTAGTGTACTACATGTACAGGCCATTCAACAATCAAACATCAATCAAACATCACATATTTCAATCATTATAATCAACAGTATAAGCATACATAAATATGTCCCAATTAACCCCTCCCGTTGTCCCCATAGCCCAACATACGTACGTGATATAGTTACCAAGGTTTATTAGAAAAATACAACATTTTATTGTGTCCCTCGTGTGACAAAAGTATTTATCTTACCTCAAAGTAGATAAGAACGCAACTTTACTCGTTACTCCTAAAAAGTTGGAATACCTAAATATTTAAACAAGATAAAGACACGTATGTCACTGTAAACCATTTTAACATGTTTAATCGGATAGAGATCCTACATAATCATACGTGATTCAACATCAAAGCCTTTAGCCACTAACAATCTAATTATTTCTTTAACCCCCATTAAGCTAGAACTTATCTCTATATCATGCTCATACCATCAAAACTTAATCATGCGAACACTCGGTCCCTTCGCATGTAATCAGATTCATGTATCCAGCAATTACAAATCGGACAACTTCGTTTTTTACTAGAACTACCCGAAAACCACTTGACCCTTGAAAAGGTTATTTCAATAATCTATTCGAAATCTATATTGCACCTTAACACAACATCGAACATTTACAAGTTTTCATGATCTAAACAAACGATTAACTATAAAATTTGAAGAATTTGGTGATCAAGAGCTCTATATTATTCTTATTAATGAGAACAAAAGAAAACATACATATATAGCCAAAGGCTACTACGAGAAAACTAAGGAAAAGATAACAGAGATTAACAACTTGACTAACAACTTGATCCTACAAATACGTGATAAGCAAATGGATAAACATCAGTTTATTTTGTGTAATATCCAACACTCCCCCTTCAAGCTGGAGCATGTAAGTCTTTCATACCCAGCTTGACAAGTAGTTCTTGAAGTTTCTTGGTCCCAAGTGGTTTAGTAAGAAGGTCTGCTGTTTGAAGTTTTGTTTCAATATACTTCGGCTCTATTTCTTTTGATTCAGCTCGTTCAAGAACAAAATAACAATCCATTTCAACGTGTTTCGTTCTCTCGTGGAGAACTGGATTGTTAGCGATATGCCGAGGTGCTTCATTATCACAAAACAAAACTGTTCAACCATGCTGTGTTTCATCGAGTTCAGTCATTAGCCACCGACCCACAAGATTTCACTGACGGTTGTTGCCATGGCTCTATATTCTGCTTCTGCCGAGGAACGACAGACACCCGATTGTTTCTTTGATTTCCACGATATAGGAGCTCCACCCAATAATAAAAGGTAACCAGGTCTTGAACGTCTTGATAAAGGGCAACCTAACCAATCCACATCACAGTAGGACACAAGTCGTGTTCCACCTTCTTTTGGTAAAAGAATCCCTTGACCAGGAGTAGCTTTGAGGTACCTTAACACTCTAGTTGCTGCCTCCATGTGAGTTTGACGAGGATCCGAAACGAATTGACTTAATATATTTACCGAATAAGTGATATCCAGTCGAGTGGCTTGCAAATACAGTAGCCTTCCTACCAAACGCCTATATTGATTTGCATCAACTCGTTGTTCTTCCTCCCCCTTACCAAACTTCAAAGTAGACTCCATAGGAAAAGGACTCGGCTTGCATCCAAGAAACCCACTATCTTGCAAAATGTCCAGTGTATATTTCCTCTGACTCAACACTAGACCTTCCTTTGTTCGAGCAACTTCAATACCCAAAAAGTACTTTAGACACCTAAGATCCTTAATACTGAAAAGATCATGCAGCCGTGATTTGGTTTGTTGAATGGTATCCAGGTGATTTCCAACGATAAGCACATCATCGACATATATCAAGGCTGCAACAAATATTGTCTTGTGCTTATATATGTACAAGGAATGATCGGCTTTGGACTGAATAAAATCCATATCCAAAAGAGCAGTAGTAAACTTATGATACCAATTACGTGAAGCTTGTTTAAGGCCATAGATAGACTTTCTTAGCCGACACACCCTGGTTTCATTTTCTTCTAAAAATCCTTGAGGAATATTCATGTAAACTTCCTCTTTCAAGTCCCCGTGTAAAAATGCGTTGTTTACATCCAATTGATGAATAATCCAATCGCGTTTTGTGGCTAAGGCGAGAAGAGTTCTCATAGTGACCAACTTTGCAACCGGTGCAAATGTTTCATGATAATCTACGTCCTCCATTTGAGTGAAACCTTTAGCGACCAGTCTCGCCTTGAATCTTTCTAACACTTCCATCGGGTTTGTACTTGATTTTATAAACCCACTTCGAATCGATAGCTTTCTTCCCGGGAGGCAATGGTTCAAGAGAGCAGGTTTCGTTTTGTTCAAGAGCCTTGATCTCCCTTTTCATCGCCTCCCTCCATCGCTCATCCTGTGAAACCTGGTAAAATGTTTTCGGCTCATCATGATTGGTGATGGCCTTAAGAAATATTTTGTGAGCAGCGGAAAAATTATCATAAGAAACATAATAGGCAAGGGGATGTACCGTGGACGAAGCATGATCAGAAGACAGGTGTGCGTGGTCGATTGAAGGAGGAAGATCCACATGATAATCTTGTAGTCGTGATGACTGTGTTCAAGTTCGTTGTTGTCGTTGATAAACATTTGCAGTATCATTTTCATTCTGGACATTTGTGTTACATGAGCTATTGATATTTGAATCATGCACACGTTCTTCTATTTCATGTACATATGGTGAGGAATTGTCAACCAAAGAGTCACAATCCAAGGAGTGGTGAACAGTGGCAGGTTTTTGTGGTATTTCATCAACATTATTAAAATATGCATTATATTCCTCCAATATTTCTTTGTCTCCTTGAATGCTAACGGGTCTACCTATGGCAAATGGAAAGATATTTTCAAAGAAAAGGACGTCCCTGGAAATAATAATTTTCTTTTTCTCTAAATCATATGTTTTGTATCCTTTAGTTCCAAAAGGGTAGCCCAAGAAAACACCTGCATTTGCTCTTGGTTCAAGTTTGTCTCCCTTGGTGTCAGTGTTTCGAAAATATGCCAAACACCCAAATACCCGCATGTGTTTGTACATCGGCCCTTTTCCAAAGAAAAGGACGTCCCTGGAAATAATAATTTTCTTTTTCTCTAAATCATATGTTTTGTATCCTTTAGTTCCAAAAGGGTAGCCCAAGAAAACACCTGCATTTGCTCTTGGTTCAAGTTTGTCTCCCTTGGTGTCAGTGTTTCGAAAATATGCCAAACACCCAAATACCCGCATGTGTTTGTACATCGGCCCTTTTCCAAAGAAAAGGACGTCCCTGGAAATAATAATTTTCTTTTTCTCTAAATCATATGTTTTGTATCCTTTAGTTCCAAAAGGGTAGCCCAAGAAAACACCTGCATTTGCTCTTGGTTCAAGTTTGTCTCCCTTGGTGTCAGTGTTTCGAAAATATGCCAAACACCCAAATACCCGCATGTGTTTGTACATCGGCCCTTTTCCAAAGAAAAGGACGTCCCTGGAAATAATAATTTTCTTTTTCTCTAAATCATATGTTTTGTATCCTTTAGTTCCAAAAGGGTAGCCCAAGAAAACACCTGCATTTGCTCTTGGTTCAAGTTTGTCTCCCTTGGTGTCAGTGTTTCGAAAATATGCCAAACACCCAAATACCCGCATGTGTTTGTACATCGGCCCTTTTCCAAACATAATTTCATAGGGTGTTTTTTGCTTTATTACTTTTGATGGCAGACTATTAATAATGTATGTAGCCGTTAATACACATTCCGCCCAAAATTTGACCGGTAAATTTGCTTCAAACCTTAAAGCTCTAGCAACTTCTAGGAGATGCCTATGTTTTCGCTCCACCACCCCATTTTGTTGAGGGGTGTGGGGACATTTGGTTTCTAGAAGGATGCCATTATCATTATAAAACGCCTTCATTTTATTCGAGGTGAATTCCCCCCATTGTCACAACGAAGACGTTTAATTTTCTTTTCAAATTGGGTTTCTACCATGTTGTAAAAACTGATTAACCAATCACTTGCCTCATTTTTGTGCTTAAGAATGTAAACCCAAACAGCCCTACTAAAATCATCCACCAATGTGAGAAAATACTTTCCACTAGTGAGTGAGAGAGTTCTATAACCTCCCAAAATATCACAATGCACCATATCAAAGCATTCCATGGTTTTTATTGAACTAGTTGAAAAAGGTAATCTAGTTAACTTAGATCTAACACATGAGTCACATAAATCCTTATCTGAATCAAAAACAGTATCTTTCAAAAAAACTAATATGAGAGAGCTTAATACTAGATGGATGACCAAGTCTCTTGTGCCATATATTTGTTGCTTCTACAGTCATAGCCTTCGGATTTCCTTGAATCGCTTCCATCCTATAAAGACCACCACTGCACCTACCCGTTCCAATCAAACTCTTCGTCCTCAATCCATGCATAACAAAGAAATCCGGGAAAAAGGTGATAGCACATTGCAAATCTTGGGTTAGTCTACGGACCGACAAAAGATTGCACTTAAAACTTGGAACAAAAAGCACATTTTTTACTCTAACCCCCCCTTTAAAAAGAACCTCTCCATTCCCTTTTACGGGATTGGTTTGGACATTAGTAATTGTGACCGGAAACTCATTAGCACATGTCTTAAGATTGTCGAGCAATCCCCGAGCATGTGTCATGGAATCGGTCGCCCCAGAGTCCATGATCCAATCATCGTTTTAATCAAAACTACCTGCCATGTTTGCCGCTGGAGGGTTAATATTCTTCTCTTTTTGTTCTTCTTTCTTTCCGAAAAACTTGAGAAACATGTTGTACTGGTCATTGCTGAGGCATGGTACTGGGCTCGACATAGTTTCTGCAGCAGCTGCCATTGGCTTCATACTCTTTTTCTTTCCCTTTCCAAGCCACCAATCTGGATACCCAATCAGTTCGAAACATCCTTCACGAGCATGTCCGTATTTCTTGCATTTCGTACAATATTTGTCCTTGTTATTAGGTTGTGTCTTCTCATTTTTATGCCACGGCTTCTTCTGAATCTGTTCATCTCGTTTTCCTTGTTGCATAGCTTGAAAAGCGGTTGATTCCGGCACTGTTTTCTTCCCATCTGTAATGTTCCTTTGTTGTTCATCTTCGGCGACCAAGTGGTAGGCTGTACCAAGTGTTGGTGTCGGCTTTATAACAAGAACTTGTGTTCTGATTATTGCGAAATCAGCATCCAACCCCATCAAAAATTCATACAATCTTTCCTTTTCTTTCAATTCAATGAGCTTTTTCCCAATGTCACACTTGCATCCTTCACACTCGCATCGAGGGGTTTGTAACATTGTGTCAATTTCATCCCATAATCCACGGAGTTTAGTAAAATAAGCCGACATAGTGGATCCTTCTTGACGGGTCATGGTGATTGATTTCTTGATCTCGTACGTCCTTGGTGCACTTTCTTTACCGAACCTTTCCTGTAAATCTTTCCAGATCTCCTGTGCTGTGTTTGCATATTTAACGCTTGCTCTTATCTCCTTCTCCATCGCAGTAGTGAGCAATCCTTTTATCATGGCGTCACACCGCATCCAATTCATGTATTTACCATCAGTTTTCTCCGGCTTCTTTATGGATCCATCCACGAATCCTAATTATTCTTAGCGAACAAGAAATTGGTCATCTCCTGGACCCAATCATTGAAGTTTTTGTCCGTGAGATTGTCATTTACTTGCATTTGCTTTGGATAGTCACAGGGGTGGAGATAGAATGGCGAATTGGTGTCAATGACATCGGAAGCACCACCTGATGAACCACCTTCCTTGTCTCCAGTCATGGTATGGCAATTGAGTATTTTAATTGTGTTGTCTCTGCTCTGATACCATGAAGAATTTGGTGATCAAGAGCTCTATATTATTCTTATTAATGAGAACAAAATAAAACATACATATATAGCCAAAGGCTACTACGAGAAAACTAAGGAAAAGATAACAGAGATTAACAACTTGACTAACAACTTGATCCTACAAATACGTGATAAGCAAATGGATAAACATCAGTTTATTTTGTGTAATATCCAACAAAATTGCATTTTTTTTTTTTTAAACATGTCTATGTGATCAAAACTCGACTCAATAAACGTTTGTTACTTTCAAAACGACACGTACAGTACAACTAGGATTGATGTACCATCAATCCGTAGAACGCAGAAACTCGAAACTACATCATGTTCTGTACTCCAAACTCAGTCTCGCGAAAGCTGAATTCCTTCAAACTTCAACGATCAAAACATTAGTTTTTAAGATTCGCTAAGACATCTATGATTACTTTTAATTTTCCAAAAGTAGCATAGCTATATTGCGATATATATTACAATCTGCTAACTGAAACCTTTAATTTAACTAACAAAAGATCTTGATTGTATTATAGTTGCCAAAATATACCAGTATATCACAAAACTTACGTGGACTAGCATGAACCTCTATTAGTGCACTTCAATCTTTAAAATTCCATCTCAAATTTACGAAGCCCGAAACAAAACTAAGGCTTACATGTAAACCCATCTAGACGTATTGAATAACCAAGACGATTCTATAAATAGATAGTGTTAACGACACTCGAAACCTCATCGAATCAACGCCATGTTACATGCAGTTCTAAAGAAGTGTATTTAGCTAAAGAAACTAGAGCCGATTGTTACCTTTAAACACTATCGACTCTGAACGAATATGTATTGTCGTCGATAACTCGTCTGATCTCAAGCCCGGTTAATCTTGCTACGTTTTGCTGCCGCTTCTTCCTTAGGGTTTTCCTTATTCGTTTTGTTTTAATATTATTAATCTCATGCGGTACTTTATATATACGTACATATCTCGAATTATGGCAGTAAAAACGAATATGAGCCTAAACCCTTTTTGTTTATGAGCCGTAAGTCATTGGCCCAGTTTTATCCTAGTTTATTTTTTTCTATTCTTTGAGTTTTGGATCGGTCCAACAAATTAACCCAATCTCACGTGTACTTGATGACCGCCTGTCATGCACTTTCATTTTTATTCTACTGCTTTGTTTTTAGTCTTAATCAACTAGCAGCATCACCCATGTTGTATATAACTTTTATTTATTTATATTCTTGATAGCTAAAAATCTATAACAAACACTATCATTTTATAACTAATTTGGCAGTCATCCATTCAAATATTTCATCATTCCCTTAGTCTACTTATATCACAAGTTCCATCCCTTGTACTTTAATAAATGATTTCTATTACTCAAAATGCCTACTTCTAATTAATTTATTTAACATCATTTTGAAAGTATACACCTAAGTAATTAACGCTTAATTACTCTAATCCATAATCAAAACATGACAATTTCATTAACTTTTACTCTAGTTAATTATTTTAAAATAAATAAAATTTAGGATGTTACATTTTGCACAAACTTGTGAACCTGCTTACATGCTTATGTGGGTCGGATTTGGCTCGGCCGTCATATTGGTTGTCTTGGATTAACTTAAGATGGTGTCCTTTGACTGAGAACGAATCTCCTAGGTTTGGTGGTATAATAGGTGATCCCGGTGTAGGGGCAACGGCTCTCATCCTCTCCATCATGGGTCGGTCAAAGGCATCCATTTCGGATCTAGGTGAGTTTGTTTCGGTAGGTTTGATGAAGCTCCTTCAAATTGGTGTATCCTAATTTTCGGTGGTGGTGGTGCCCTAGTGTTCTTGCTTTTCGAGTTGTCCTCCAGCTTGATTACCTAAGTAAAACTGCAAAACTCAAAGAAAAACGTCAAACGCACCAATATAAAAATGAAATGAAAACTAAACTACACTACTTAAACTAAAAATGAAAAAGAAAATATTTTTGGATTTTTGAAAATTTTAAAGAAAATAAAATACTACTAACTTAGCCTAAACTAGACTTAATACTAAACCTAAAATGACTTAACCTAAAAACTGAAAAGTAACTACTTCGTGCCGAAACACAAAGTAGGATCTAATTACACTACTAAACTAAGAATGTGTCGCGTCCCCGGCAGCGGCGCCAAAATACTTGATGTGTTTTTTCAGTAGTATTTAAAATTTATAAAAGTTGTACAAGTAATTACCTCAAACTAAACACACAATAACGGGCAGAGGACTCGATCAGATGCAGTATAGTAAGTGATAAGTACAGGATCGTTCGCAGGGACGTTTGCACTACCTAATCTAGTAATATGTGTAATTCTAGCGGTTGGGGGTTGTCACGATTTCCTATTAAACTAATTTAAAACTGAAAAGTAAATAGAAGCCGCAACCGCTTATTCAGCGAGAGGCTTAGTGTTGGGTCGAAAATTGACCAAGTATAATTTGTTCAGAAATAACTGAAGCTCAGTGAAAAATACTTGTACAGAATTCTGAAGCCGTTCAGAATTAGTTCACTGAAGCTTCACTTCAGTTCAGATCAACGTATCAGAATACCATTCAGCTGAAGTCAAATACTGAAGACTGAAGAAAGAGAATCAGCTCAGATGTGGAGCTCAGAAGTTGATTCTACCTGATCGAAAACTGAAGCATCTCAGTGTAAAGTACTTACAACACTTTACACTGATTACGAGGAAGCCTTTTTACTTTACAAACCTTTAACCAGTTAATAGGTTTAACTATTAACAAAGTACAAGGTTGAGTAAAAGGTTGGGAATAAAATGTGAAACGTCACATCAATAACTTTCACACTTAAACCTTAAAAGTACGCATGTTAAGGAATTGACTTTAATTCCTTAAATGCTCCCAACCATATTTGTACGGCCTGGTCCACATCAGCATGAACCTTGCCTATAAATATAAGGCTTCTCACAACTTGCAAGATGCTTGAAACTTTAGCATTGCAACTTGTGAGATATACTCTAAGTAATCCTTACGAGTATTTCCAAGTTATTAGATCACTTGTATTTCTAGGTTGTTTAGATATTTACACTTGGGTGTTTATCTTTGTTCCGCAACAACCTTTGTATTTGTTTATATCAATAAATCAAATACATTGAAAAAGTACATCGTGTCTCAGTGCTACATACTTGAAATATACATATTATTTATATAGTTTCAGCACTTATTGTTTCTTGCATTTACTTTCAGTACCTTTACCTTATTGTTTATCCATATCTGGATCGTATTCTGAACTGGTCTACTTCCAGTTAGAACTACTTGCCAGTCGGGTATTAACCATCTGTATTTGGGACTCATACTTAGTCTGAAAAAGATTTGAAAAAGCAAATAACAGTAATTAAATTAAAATACTTGTTTGGCATCTCAGATCTCATGACACGACCAGATATCATTCTACCTACTTGCTAGACTGTTGGAAACTTAATCACGGCTCAGATTCTCGTTAGATTCACTTTGCCTAAGTAACTAGTGTTGTCCCTAGACTCACACTACTCTTTAAACAAATTCTCGTTAGATTCATTGTTTAAGCATTAATGACCTAAAGTTTGTGTTACTAATTCATCTTTTGGTATACCCGGCTCTTAAGCCATGACCAGATAATAATTCCCTCTGGTGACCACAGTGCACGTTTCCATGTCACTGGATCGCGTCTGACATTGTTAAGCATCATGTTCTATTCATCCTAATTACTATGGTTCTGGATCCCTCAGTTAAGTGAATCACCTTTTACATCTAGTTAAAGACCGACTAGTGTTTTCCATCCTTATGTATTAATCCTAGTGTATGATTACAGACCGATCATCAGAATTAAACTAATACACTCAGATATAGAACCGATAATAATATGAAGAACTAGTAAAACATGGATCTACGATAAACAGTAAAACACACTCCAACAGATCTAACAAATAAAGTAAAATAGATAAACATCTACATGATCACATCGATCCAAACAAGTATTTAGCCTATTAGCCTACCATTATTAAAGGAATAACAAAGTCTGAAAAGATGAAAGACATTGTTTACCAACTGAAAGTAAAATAAAAGAGTAGATCTAGGTAGAAGATGAAGATCGGAAGGTGTTAGAAGCTCCAAAACCTCATTGGAATCTGCAAAGTTGACCTAGGGTTTGTTGGTGGCGGCTAGGGCTGCTGAATCGGCTCTCTCCTAGGGTTTTGAAGGCTGCTTCGTGTTTAAATAGAGGTTAGGTCGGTTGCTGAACTGGGCCGCCCAGCGGCGCTGGGGCCTGCTGGTGTTGGGCCAGCGGCGCTGGCTAGGTGCCAGCGGCACTGGCAGCTCCTGCTGCTATCCGATTTGCTTCGTTCGACTCCCGAATCACTTCCTTGTGTCTTGTAACTTCATAGGCCTTCATCTTGAGTTGCTTGATGCCATTTACCCTCACTCGCATCTTCCGTGAACCTATGTATATATCGAATCCATTAAGTACCAATAGTTCCGGAATATAAACTCATTTTAGACATTGAAATGTGACCTTTTTATAGGGGTTTTTATCACAAAATAAACGCTCATCAGAATTATATAGTCGTTTTGTCATACCATGAAAATGTGCTTTTCAAGGCAGGGGTTGTAGATTTGTTGCCAGCTGGGGAGGAGGAGTGGATGGTGAGTATATATTTGCCTCTTCTTTTTGTTTTTCTTCATTGTTCTCTTTGTTGACTCATACTTCCTTCACCTTTGTAGATATGAGTTTAATGCACTTTATGAAGAAGGGTGGTCAAGATATTGTGTAATCATCTTCTGAAGCTTTTCTTGAACCTCAGCCTGTGATTTCTGATGTACTGGGAGGAGCCACCAGTGGTGAGGGTGTTGAAGGGTTTGAATTTTCTCATCGTATGGAGGCAAGCTTTGTAAGGAAAGAGAAGACACCCATTGATGCTAGCGAAGATGATGATGCAGAGATTATTGGTGAAAAGGCAAGTGATAGGAAGGTGCCTGAGGTTGGTATTGCCTCCCGTCTTCGTAATAAGGGGGAGCTGGACCGTCTTCAGGCCCTCCGTTAAAGAAGAGAAGGACTGATTTGAAAGGTATGCATTTTATGCTTATTTCCTTTTATTTTCTTCCCTTTTTCTTCTTCTTCTTTTTTATTTCTTGTTTAATTCTGCGCAGCATCTACTATCTTTGATCGTGTAGAAGGTTCATCATCAAAGAGTGGCCTTGACGAAGATAATGTTCCTCTTGAGACCCTTCGCACCGTGAATGATTTAGACTTCCTTCGATCATACAACAAAGATGTTGATTGTCAGAGCAAGATGAACTTGGTTATAGGGGAGTGTTTGAAGGTTGTTTGCTCTCGCACTGAAGATTTGTTGGACCAGTTAGGTAAGAAGAATCAGGAATGTGCGAATTTGAATAAGTCTTTTGATGATGTGAAGATCCAGTTGGATGAAGTTGTGGATCTTAAGAAGAAGCTGAAGGAAGCTGAAGTTGGTTTCAAGATCCGGGAAGATGAGATTGCTGAACTGAAGCAAAAATTAACCAATTCTGTCTTAAATCTAAACTTGGAGAAGGAGGTGTCGAATGGGTTGTCGAAGTTGGTGCAGGAGCATATTTCGGAGCGTGTTGGGTTGATAACTGATGTAATCCCTTATGCTTGTAGAGCTTTGATAAACAGTGATGAATTTGGGAAGCTTGTTGCAGCGGTTATAACAGCGAACATGGATGATGAGAGGTCTCTTACTTTGAAGAAATTGAGCGATGATGGGAAAGTGGACTTAGCCTCGTGTTCTGGCTTTAAAGCCAATACGGCTGAAGCTATCAACCAAGTTGTGGCTGACTACAAGGGTGCTAAATTCCCATTTATTGATAAATTGACCTCTGATCCTGTCGCTGTATGCGATACCTTGATGCATATTGTTCCTGATAAGATTGCTCCCATTCCAGTACCTGCTCCTGTTAACATGACTCATCCTGCTTCTCCAATTGTTCTTCCTGTTTCTTTGACTGAACAAGGATCTCCTGCTGCTGATTCCGTGACTCTTTCATGATCTTTATCATTTGCTTCTTGGTATTTTGAAACTGTATTTCGTATGTTAGCCAATGGCTTAAGGAAAATTTTACTTTCTTGTTATTTGTCTGGCCTTTGGGCCAAGTTGATGTTATATGGCTTCCCAAGCCATTAATTTTTTGATCCTGCGCCATGTGCAGGCTTTGTGAATATTTTGTTAGATGATGGTTGATGTTGGTCGTTATCTTTTATGCCTAATGACTACACACGCTTCTAGGATGTAAGAACTTTTTCGAAGGTCTTACTCCTGTATTGTTATAATTGCAACTTCGTCTCTGATCCTCCCGAAGGTCAAGTGACCTTCGTGAGGCATTTAGTTATCCGAAGACTTTTTCTTTGCTTGCATGGTATCGAGGGTACCACCATTCGATTGTTCCGTGTCTCACATTTTAATAGAGGTCTGCATGGTATTGAAGGCGACCACCCTCGTATTTTCCATGTCTTTTTTGTATTTGCATGCTTCGTAGTGAGAATTCTCAATTACGATTTAGCTATATGTTATGTAGGTGTCCCTTTGAACATACATTAAGCCTAAGCAGCATGTCTTTTATAGGTAAATGGATACGTACGTGATAAGATAGATAATACGATAGGGAGTGACCCTTCGTAATTGTAAATTAAAAAAGAAAAAATTTGATTAATCACGGTGTGATTACATAAATTCCTAACAGGATAGCTATTCATCTAAAGGCGGGTAACGCACTACATTGATCACTTTTGTGAAATAGATAGGAGCTACGAAGCAATCCTGGCACAGTGTGCTATTGGATGCTTTCTTCAAGTAGTATTCTCCTTTGCCTCGAAGGATCCAGTGGATTCCTCAGAGTCATAGGTTTTTAGAAGCTTGATTGAGTTCAGGATGACTCTTCACTTTCTTGAGAGCCTTCGCTGTCTGTCAGTTCATCCTTCTCTTTATAAACCATAAAGGAGCTTTGTTCTTCTCTTGGTTTCCATCTCCGTCCTTTACCTTGGTATTCTGTCGAATTCCCACTAGCAGGTGGCCTAGCTCTCCTTCTTTGATGCCTTTGTCTATAGCTTTTCTTAGGTTAATGCAGTCATTAGTGTCATGGCCATGGTCACAGTGGAATTCACAATATTCATCATAATTCTTTCTTCCTTTGCCACTAAGCTTCGGAGGAGGCGAAGGTTTTTGCTATTTTCTCCGTTGCTAAGATTGACCTCGGGGTCTTCGTGAGCTCTGGCAGGATTGGTTTCTCCTTGTTCTTATCTTCTTTATAAGGAGAGTATCTTACGCGGCTATCCTTATTGTTGAATGAGCTCTGTTTCCTTTTACTCCCGGAGGGTTCTCCTTCTTGTGTTGGTCCTCCTATGCTATTGGCGGCTGTATCTTTGGCGTCGAGCCATGCATATGAAGGCTCTACAAGCTACTGAGTCATTCCATTGTTGCATCGCAACTGCTCCCCTGAATATCTGCAGAAAGTCGCCAGGATCATTTTTCCCCTCATAAGTCCCTAGGTGGGATGGACACTTCATGTTTTTAGGCAGGGGGTACTTCTGTATCCATTCAGCCAAAGGTGAAGCATTAGATTCATCCTCAAGAGGGAATGGCTGTTCTTGGGTAATGTCATTACACCCCACATTAGTCGCAGCTACCGGGGCGGTGTTAGTCCCCCATGGGAACCCTCCATAGTGGAAGTACCATGGTGGGGGATACAGGTGAGGTGTTGTTCCGGCCATGGTATACGAGGACTAAGCTCCAGAGGTCTGAGGTTGGGCTACGCGATATCCTTGTGGATACCCTAGAGGCCTTGGGCCATACCTCGGAGGTGGTGGTGGTGGCATCCCCCAATACGAATAGTAGTCGTGCGGATACTGGGTACCCTGTGGAGTAGTTATGGTGGCATCAGTGATAATAGGGGCTTCGGGAGTGGCGGCAGCCCTTGCCCGAGGTCTGGGGGTACGTGTCAAGCTGGGGAAAGTGAAAATTGCATCGTTTGCTACTTCCGATGCCCTTCGTTGGAATGAAGGAGTAGTTTCTAGGCTTCGGGTGTTACGTGCATTGTTCCCCGTTGGCTGTCCGTCTTGGTTTTCTACCTCCCATTCTTCATCGGTTTCATCCTCAAAGTTCAATGCTCTCCCAGCCCTCTCCGCTGCCTTTTGTTAAGGCTTCTTCAAGCAGAGCTCTGTTCCCTAAGAGGTGCTCTTCATTGATTGGTTCTGCTTGTCTTGAGGATTCTCCCCTCGGTTCTGCTTGTCTTGAGGATTCTCCCCTCAGATTCCTTCTTTGATACAGTATGGAGGGACTTGGCGGAAAGTGTGGTTCAAGTCGAATGGTGATTGAGAAATCACTGCGAACTCGGGTTGACTTTGGATTCCGTTAGTTGGTGTGTTGAATGAGGGAGACGATACGTCGGACATGGAGACTGCGTTTGAGAGGTGCCTGCAGTGAGCGGGGTTTCTGGACCAGCGTTCGACATGGTTTAGTGAATCGGTGTCGTGGTATAACGGTGGGTTTTTTGTGTGAGATGGTGGTTCCACGGATGGCGCCAAATGATTGTGCACCAAACCGCGTCGTATGCTTTGCGGATAAAGAAGATGCTTTGAGGATGGGTTGGAAAGGGTTTTAGGTTTTGTTGGCGATTCCCCGAAGGTAGGGCAATGCCTTTTTACGCCAATTGATATGAATGTTAGGGTTTTCGGCCGATTGAGATCGTGCCTATGGAGGGGAAATCCTTCTCCTTTTATAGGAGATGGTTTCTTGAAGGAGAAGGTTAGGGTTTTCCGATTCCTTCTTAGATTCGATATACACTTGCTATGTATATCTTGATTTAGTTGCTATCTATATCCCTTAATTAATGGGATACGATTTGCTATTGTTTAGGAAAGGATTTGTATTAATCTCTAACCATTTAATTAACTTGAGACACCTCCGGGCTTGAGCCCTTCGTAGGGGTGCTTCGTACTTCGTATCCTTCGTATGATGAATCGGAGGGGTACACCATTACTAGTCAAAATGAGATTCAAAAAACGCAGAGCTTATGAAGAATTGAAGAAGACATGGGATTTGGTATAGTTGTGGTAGTGATATTGTAGGTGCGGGATAGTGGGAAGACAATTTTATACTATTGAATTTGGTACAAATTTGTAGATGGATGTTTGGGTGCAAGGTTGACAGGTTGTTGAGTTTTGAAGTGATAAGAGATATTTGTATCAATCTCTTATACAGATGCTCGAGCTGCTGTTGATTAGTAGTGAATCATTTATGTACATGTTATTTGTATTGTGTAGAGATAGTATGTTGGAGATGCATTCGGTGTCCAAATGTTTGTATAGCACAGAATGTAGTAGAGTTATTTGGTTAAGAAATGTATGATGGGTATGTTCATCATACATACAAATTGGAGATTGTAATTGGTTTTTTGTGATATAATAAAAAAAAAAGAGGTATCAACCTCTTTATGTTATAAAAAAAAAAAGTTATCTATCAATATACTAAAACAAGATTGAGGTATTTTTCAGTCGACACTTGGCTCATTCTTTGAAGGACACATGTCAGTTTTAAACTTTTAATTTTGAGTTACCTTATATTATCAAATACTAACATTATTAATTAATATATTTTTAAATATATATCTATCTATATTTCGTAAGGATTATACATTGAAAATTTTGAAATCAAGTATGGTAGATATCTATCGATATTTTAGTACTAATATTTTATTTTCAACGGCATTTTAGTACTAATATATTCAAATTACATTAATGAAGATCTATAAATTAATTATAATACTTAAGTATAACAAAAATCTCTAACATGAATAAAGTGTTTTTACATGGTGTACATGATCGCTAATAAGATGACTTTCTTTGTTTTGATCAAAAAATCCTTTTTATAATCCTTATATTTCGTAAGACGACTTATTTTTGTATTCCGTATTTGGTTAGTTGTTTTGTAGGTAGAAGCTATGAGTTGAAACGTTTCTATTATTTTTTACTTATATTATTACTCCGTCTACTATGCAGAGTTTATTAAATTAAAATATTAAGTTTTATTGTATACAATTACAATCAAGTGTAAAACTTAATTAAACGTAATAAAGTTGATATCTTAACAACTTTATTAAAGTTAAATGTTTTATGACAAAAACATTATAATATGTATTTAACAAAAAAAAAACAAATGGTCATCGTATGCTTCTGACTTTAAAAATTATCGGATGAATACCGGAGGAGCGGCTAGACAAATTAACCGTGAATTATGTAAAATGTTAATACCTAATTTGCATACCGACAACTATGTTTTTTTTTTCTTCATAAAACGCAAAAAAACACATCCTCATCGGAAAATACTACTTAAACACTAAAAATACCTAATATAAGTTCTTATTTTGTTCTGATAAATTAGAAGCAAAATGATAAAATATAATTTTTATCAACTTACAAGACGAATATTATAAGATAAATTATGAATAACGTGCATCACGCACGGGTATTAAGACTAGTATATGTACATACAATATATACATATGTAATGGTGTACCCCTCCGATTTATCATTTACGAAGGTCATATAACACGGAGCATCTCAACGAAGGACACGAGCTCGGAGAAGTCTAAAGTCAATTAAACGATCAAAGGATTGACACAAATCCTTTCCAAATATAAGAAGATATTTATTAACGATGATTAGATATTAGTTGCCTAATCCGATTCTTATGAGGATTATATCTTAAGAAAACCAAATCGGATAAACATGGCAATTAGATATCGATCCCAAGAAGGAAGGGGAAAACCCTAACCTTCTCCTCCAAGAAACCTTCTCCTATAAAAGGAGAAGGATTTCTCCTCATTAGGCACGACATATCATCGGCCAAAAACCCTAACTCATATACATTGGCGTAAAGTGGCATTGCCCTACCTTCGGGGAATCGCCAATAAACCCTAAAACCCTTTTCCAATACACTCTTAAATCACATCCATTATTCACAAAGTACACGACGCGGTTTGGTGCACAATCATTTGGCGCCATCCGTGGGACCACTATTGTCTCACAAGAAAACCCATCATTAGTACCACGACACCGATTCACTAAGCCATGTCGAAACCTAATTCAGAAATCCAAGTCAGTTCGGAAACTTCCCAGGCAAGAACTGGAACTTCAAAACCTCTGGTTCAGCAAGAAATTACCTTTGGGACAAACTCACCTGTTCCCTTACAGGATGTATCATCCCCTTCGTTCATCACCCCTCTCATCAAAAATCATCACAAACCTGCAGCAGGTCCTTGCTCAATATCAGATCTAGAACAAATCGTTAAGAATAACTCCTCCCTCATTGAAAGAAGCAAGAAACAAAAGAAGGCTCTATCCAGACAGGCAAAGGTGATTGATGAAAAACAACTCTTGGAGGACCGGGAGTTACTTGAAGAGGCCCTCAGGTACATCAACAAACGAAGGGCTATCCAAGGATCTGGTAAAGTACTTGACTTTGACGATGAGTGAAACGACGGAGTGGAAGAAGAAACCGCGAGAAGACAGCTGATGAACAACGTTGTCCACAAAGCCCCAAAAAACTCATCCACACTTTTAATGGGGCCGCAAACCGAGAGCACATGGCATGTCCCCCAAATCTCAAAACACATCCCGGGGTTACCAACCGGAACATCGATCACGATGGGTCCTCCGGTCGCGTTCGATCCCTAACATCCTTATGGATAATACTCACATTGGGGAGCCCGAGCCACTGTGCCCTACGGGTACAACCCTGTGCCACCACAATATCCACAGGGGTATCTCGGATCTTCGATCCCCACCTCCGAAGGTTACCCACTATATGGAGCAAGCAATTCCATCCCATATCCATACCCTCCATCATGGTATCCCCATCGTGGAGGATATCAATGGAATGAAGCTGTCACTTCAATGGTTGTTCCCAAGAATAATCCCTCGATTCAAGACCGATCTTTTCCACCGGAAAACAAAGCAGATGATTCACCTTTAGCCGAATGGATACTGAAGTACCCTCTTCCTAGTAACATGAAATATTCGGCCAATATGGAACCCTACGAAGGAAGAAGTGATCCAGATGACTTTTTACAATTATTCGGAGGAACAGCTGCGATGCAACAATGGAACGACCCCGTGGCCTGCAAAGCCTTCGGATGGGCACTCAAAGGCGATGCTAGAGAATGGTTCAACAACCTCCCGAAGGGTTCAATATCAAGTTTCTCAGATTTAAGGGAAAAATTCATATTGTACTTCAGCCAAAGAAGACAAACGCAGGTAAGGTCCTGCATCACTGTCCACAATATAAAGCAAAGGGAAGTCGATGAGACCAGGAACTTTATAGCAAGGTACACTCAAGAAACTCAGGGGATACCAGCTCTTCCTGAGTCGCACTGAATTTCAGGTCTCATTCATGGATGTCGAAGCCCTTCGTTGGTCAAATACCTGGTGGAAAAACTCCCAGCAACATACGAAGAGGTTAGGGCTAAAGCACATACATGGCTGGACGCCAAGGAAATGGCAGCAGGTGATATCGGAAGAATTTACCGGATAGAAGAAATCTTGATAAATAAGAGGAAACAAAACATGCTTACCTTTGGAGAAAGTACCCATGAATACCCATTCTACGGAGATGAAGGAGGATCGAAGGAGAAACCCAACATTCCGAAGCTATCAAGAAGCCCACGACAGATACTAACTACTAAAAAAGCAACAGCCATGCCCTCCTCTGCTGAACTCCCGGACAAAGGAGAGACTGATGGATATAACTCCAAGAACGATCTTGAAGGGGAAACCGACATAATAAAAGCACGGGCAAGCGAAAAAAGAAAAGAATTAATCACAGTTGAAAAAGAAAAGAAGGTTCCGGAAGCCGCCATCTATATGCTCTACAAGGAAGGTAAGGAACCCGGAGCTCGAAAGGACAACAGAAAACAGAAAGAGGGATCCGCTGAATCCCTCGAACCAAATTAAAAACACTTTTCTAAAAGAAAGGTATTTGTTAGCACAATGTGCATGGATTACTTCAGAGTAACTCTAACTTTTCACATAGTGATAAATGTAATGAGCTGCTCCCTTGGGTGAATAATGAGCTTTCCTATTAGGAGTTTATGTAATCACATAGTGGTTAATTTAATTTTTCTTTTTAGGTCGTTACATGATTTGTTATTTACTATTACGAAGGGTCGCTCCCTGTCATATTATTCAAATTTACCACGTACGTAACCCCTTACTAAAAAAAGACATGTTAAAGAGGCTCAATGTGTGTTCAAAGGGACGCCTACACAACATATAGCCAAACCGTAAATGAAAAATGTTTTTCATTACGAAACATGCATAAACAAAACAGACATGGAAAAAATGAAGGTGGTTGCCTTCAACACCATGCAGACATTAGTTCAAAATAAGACACGGAACAATCGAATGGTGGTACCCTCGATACCGTGCACTGAAGAAAAAAACCTTCAAATAATTAATGACACTTCGTATAACCTAACGAAGGTTCTCAAGAAACCTTCGAAGGACAAAACAAGTTGGGCGAAACCCTCAAATGTAAAAGGATCCGTACCTTCGAGACACAAACAATGGCCAACATAAACCATCGGTTAATGAACAACTGCAGAAATTTTTATAAAGGAAGTTGTTCGAAGGTATAAAAGCATAAAGAAGAATTGTTTAGAGAGCATATGAGCCACAATAAAATGTTTCAAAGTTCGAAAGACCATGAGTCAAAAACAACCAACTCACATAGCAGCGGTACCTTTGGGATGAGACTGAGAAGCATCAACAGCAGAAACATTAGTTACAACTGGATTAGAAGCCGCATGAGCAGGGAAAATGTTGTCCGGCTGAACTTGGAGAAGTGATTCAAACGAAGCTTCGGGATCAGAAGTGAGCCTCTCAAGAAAAGGGAAGGCAGCATTCTCATAACTTTCAACCGCCGTGCTAATAGCAGAAGCGGTATTCTCCTTATACTGAGGGCGCGTTGATAAATCAATCAGTCCTTCTTCACTCAGTCCCTTTAGGACAAGGGCCCTCTCATCATCCTTGTGAGCAGAAATAACCTCCCCAAGCAATTTCCCAAACTCCTCACTATCAATCAAGCTTCTACAGGCATAAGGACTCACTTTAGTTATCAAACCAGCACGTTGAGCAATATGTCTGTTGATGGACGCCGAAAAATTTTAGGAAACTTCTTTCTCCATGTTCAATTCAACCATGGTCTTCTTCAGCTTCGACCTAAAATCAGCAAGTTCACCCTCCTGAATCTTCACACCAGCCTCTGCTTCCATAAGTCTGCTTTTCAAAGACTTCACATCACCTAAATCTGAAGAAACGTTATCCATTGACTCTTGGAGCAAAGAACATTTTGATTTCTTCTCTTCAAGTAATTTCTCAGCCTCTGCTTGAGCACCCAGAAGATGATTCAAACGAACATACATCTCAGCATCCAGCATACTCCTCTCCTCTGAACGCTCCTTATAAAACTGCGCAAAGGCTCTAGTCTTCATATGGCAGATGTCACCTACAAAGCAAATAAGAGCAGCATAATAAAAAGAAGGAAAAAAAAGAGAGAATTATTACCTGTAGCACCAGTCCTCTCCTCAGCAACCTTCTTTTTCTTCTTGGAAATAGGGGCAGTAGGAGGTGTCTCCTTACCTCTCCTACGAAGATGAGAAGCAACCCCCTCGACTGGTGCAACATGTTTTTCATCCCTACATTCACCAGTAATAACAACCTCATCATCCATAGCACGATGAGGATCAGAAGAAGTGGAGGATTCCTCTTTGGGACGGACAGAAGCACCAGTAGAAGAACCAAGGTTAAAAGGAACACTGACTCCAGCCTTCGGGGTATGCTGAGTACCAGATGGAGCATGAGAAGAAGAACCAGAAGGAACTTCGGCAACTCCCTTACCACCCCCTCCTAACGAAATTTTGGAAAGACATATCTGCAAACATAAAAGCGAAGCAGAGTCAAGCTGCAGATATTGCAAAGAAAGTAAAGAAAAATATGCAAGTCACCATCAAACTCCTATTCCCCAGCAGGCAACGAACCGATCACTTTAGCTTTAAACAAAATGCTATCAGGGTACGACACAACTAATATAGGGTGACTAATGATCTCCTTAAACAAAAAACCAGATTCCTCAATATCAGGTACCGCGTCATCACTCTTTTTTACCACATTCAAAGTATCCCTACTCACCAACACATCACAATCTTGGGATATCATCCAACACTTATAAAAATAAAGTTGTTTTTCCAATTCCTTATATCTACACCACCTGGTCCTTTCACAAAACAAGAATTTTCCTTAGATCTAGTCGCAATGGTAACCTAACCCCCTGCATCACAAACATATGTGAATCTCCTAAAAAGTTCCAAAGAAGGCTTACCACCATAAGCATGACACAAGACCTCAAAGGCCATGATCTTTGAAAGACCTTGGGGATGCCAGCGAGAAAGATGGTTCCCATAGTATTTCAAGACATCTAAGAAGAACGAAGTGAAGGGATACCTAACGTTCCCTTGAGTAAAAGATTAAAGGTATACACCAACAAAACCATCAGGGGGCAAAGGATATTCTGTTTACGGTCAGGTAACCTACAAGATTCAACCCGACCCGGAAAAAACCTATTTACAAAATTCCCAAACTGCTCTTGAGTAACTACGGAATATGTGGTCTCTATGCCTACTTTAGCCATTGAATTAGAAGATTTAAAGGAAAAATTACCTGGATGGAGATCGAAGCAATCGAAGAAGATTGAAGACGACAGAGAAAAAGTCAAAAAGAAAAGAAATGGGAATAGTGGAATAAAAGAAGGAAAGAATATAAAAGAATTAATAGGGGATCAAATTTGGATCAATTTTGAAATTCGAAAAGAACCGCTCAAAATCTTAACCCACCACACTTTCACTTTTACTCCTTCTACAAAAAGTCACCCATCTTTGGCCCTTGGAACCCCAGGAAAGATGCACGCATAGTCCTTCGACGTAGTATATTCAGAAAAGATTGAAAAGATTATCGTGGTGGAAAAAATTATAGTCTAAAATCATAACCTTGGCAGCTTATGATATTAGACTGGGGGCTTAATGGTGTACCCCTCCGATTTATCATTTACGAAGGTCATATAACACGGAGCATCTCAACGAAGGACACGAGCTCGGAGAAGTCTAAAGTCAATTAAACGATCAAAGGATTGACACAAATCCTTTCCAAATATAAGAAGATATTTATTAACGATGATTAGATATTAGTTGCCTAATCCGATTCTTATGAGGATTATATCTTAAGAAAACCAAATCGGATAAACATGGCAATTAGATATCGATCCCAAGAAGGAAGGGGAAAACCCTAACCTTCTCCTCCAAGAAACCTTCTCCTATAAAAGGAGAAGGATTTCTCCTCATTAGGCACGACATATCATCGGCCAAAAACCCTAACTCATATACATTGGCGTAAAGTGGCATTGCCCTACCTTCGGGGAATCGCCAATAAACCCTAAAACCCTTTCCAATCCACTCTTAAATCACATCCATTATTCACAAAGTACACGACGCGGTTTGGTGCACAATCAATATGCACTAATTAGAGCGTTGTTTCGAAAGACATATCGTTAAAATTGGAGTATGTTGAATATGAATCATGAGCAAATTCTTGAAGCACAACTTAATGTGTAAAGCGGTAAATGAATTTCATGTGAATGTACTTTCAGACGAATTAATTTCAAGTAGAAATGCTATATCAGGTGAAATACCAAATTTAATCAAATTCAATACAATATCACAATGGGAAATGATAAATCCTCTTAATATAACAGTCTAAAAATCCTCCTAACTATTAAGATATGACGGGTATGTTTGGCAAAAGTAGATGTACCTGGTAGCTGTAGCTTGTAGCTGTAACTTTTAGTTTGAGCTGTAAGCTGTAGCTTTTAATTGGAGCTGTAAGCTATAACTTCTATTTTTTAAAAGTGTTTGGTATGTTAGCTGTAGCTGCAACTTCAAGAGGTATTTGTGTAGCTTTTAAAGATTAAAAGCTTCATCGAAAAGCTAAAGCTCCTGAAACGCTACTTCAAGTAGCGCTTTCATTTTCGAAGTTTCAAAATAAAAGCTAAAGCTACTTGCATCCAAACAAAGCTTTTAACACTTTAAGAACTTTTAGTTTAAAATAAAAAGCTAAAGCTCCTGAAAAGCTTGTGCCAAACATAGCCGACATGTGTCAAAATCAGAAGGTAAAATTAAAATAAAAAAAGAGTTAATATAATCCATATGTCACCATCTAATAGTTTTAGGAGGATTATTAAGAGAGGACATGTGGCAAAATCAAGGGGTAAGATATGATGACTTACTATATAAGTCTTATTTATTAACGCTCAAATAACAATGATGTAATGATTTATTATAAGGTTTATACTAATACAATATGTTTTCAATATAAGAGTAATCTACTACTAGTAACAAAAAAAAGTATAACCCACAAATAATGAAATTTAGCTAAGTTTTCATGTCAATAAACCTTTTATTAATGTATTGTTCGGCCCACTAATTTACTTTGGCCCATTAATCGGATAGATCAGACCTTTTCAGCCTATTAATTTGTTTTAGCCCATTATTAGTGAATCCCTCCCTCCCTCTACGGCTCTACCCGGAGTAGCGGATAGCCGGATATACACTACTTACTTATTTTTTGTTATAAAATTTATTATTAGTGTTCTTCTTCTTTAGCATCTTTTTCGGTGGTAAGTGATTCAGGTAAGTCAGTTATAATCAGTTTATTTGTATTGTTAGCTTTATTATTTAATTTTTGTAGTTAATTGGCTGTAAATTAGTTAATTAGTTAATAAATACCCTCTTCTCCTCCCTTAGCTACTGTAGTTGTTCAGCCATGTTAATTAGATTAGTAATTTGTGCCCAGATATAATTCAAACATGTGAAAAGAACAAATTTGCTATTTGTATTAACATTTTAATTACAAATTTATAAGAAATATGTTAGTTAAATGACAAAAGGGTTTAACAGTTATTATAATATATGAAAAGAACAATTTTTTCATTGATGATGATGTGTGTATGATGTAAAATAATAACTTACTTTTTCAAATGTCCTTTTAAGACCAATTTACGTCGGTCTAGCTCATTAAATCTTACAATTTGTGTCACCATTCTACAACATGTGATAATTTGATGATACGTGGTCGCGGCCTGCTCCACTAGAAAATGGATGTAAGATGAAGTTATGCATTGTCTTAAATGGCGTAGGAGTTGGTCGTCGTGATATGTTTTCTGAAGTCCTGCATGTTTTTTGGCGTCCTTCCTATGCATTTTCTGGCGACCTGCACGTTCTCCAGGGACCTGCAATAAGAAGGTGGAGGAACCGCCCAGATTATGTCCTGCTATGACTTGCACAAAACATTGGAAAAACTAACTTGTTATTTTTAGACCATAAACCCTTACGTAAATGTGTTGATTGTTAAATTGCACTTTTCTCATATGACTAGCTCTTGAACCGTCTCAAAGGTTGAAATTATAGATCGATCTTTTGATTCTTCTGAATGCAGATAAAGAGGGACATCGGTACAGTACCTTGAACCTCAGATGTAATAAGCGTTGATCACTGAATAGTGAGCCTAGTTGTTTACATATACATATCAGATATGATGACTTAGTCTCCTTATTGCATTATGAATGTACTAAAGAAAACTGAGTCTATATCAATACTAGACTAGCTGAGGATGATATGCCAATACCAACATGCTGTTTTACGTGATTTTTAACATAAAGTTCATTTCTTAATTTCAAAATTTACATCCATCTACTTTTTCATAGATTTCATATAGTCTACTCTTCAGTAATGTTTATGTCATGATGCATAAACTTCAATGTGCTATCACAGGAAAAAAGATAAGCATCATTAGGTTTGAAGTCCAATTATACTTTTGTATTGGATTAATAAGGCCTGACATATATAACAACTAAAATGGGCACAAGTTGCAACTTGGGTTTGAGTTATGTTTTCGTATTGCAAAGAACAATTTCAGATGATTGTTTGTTGTGGTGATATTCTACATGGAAAGGTAGTATTGTATTTGTGCGAGAAAGTTTTGACCTTTAAAAACTACACCTTATGATGTACCATGTTATTGGTTACTAAGGCACTCTATATTTGTATTGCAGGTTTATATGGTTTTTAATACGTCAGACTCACAGGAGGCGAAGGTTTGGGACAAATGTACCACCATATATGTACAATTCTTTTTCTTTTGTTTTACAAAAGATGAATTCATTCTTATATTCTTCAATGTTTTCTGATAGGCATCAAAAGAAAAGTTATCCAAGCTGAATGCTAGTAAATTATTCCAAAAGTTGATTGCTTGTGTTGGTTACTGTCAAAATAAAGGTGTTCTCCATTGTTTCTGTATAATAAAGGTGTGAAGTAATGAGTTATGCCGCACTTGGACTTCCCTTGGCTGCTGCTCATATTGACCATCCATATAGTCAACAAGAACCACCACCACAAAATGCTTCTCTGTACAAATGGCGCTTAGTTTTATCTTATGATGGCACTCGATTTGCAGGTTTGTTTCTTCATGTATTACTAATTTACTACTATATCTAATACTCTTGTTCAGTTACCCAATTACTATGCTTTATGTGGATCATTTAGTTGGTTTTTGTTTACTTGTTTAAATTTGATTTCACACATATACCTCTAGATTAGGCCCACTCTACTTTCTAGGATATCTTGTGCATCTCTCTATGTTATAAGTGTATGTTGGTATGTTGCTGTGATTTTTATTTTGTTTTATACTATTCTTAGGTTGGCAGTATCAGCCAGCACCCCCAACCTTACAGTGCATCTTAGAACAAGCATTAACTCGAGTAACCAAAGTTGAGCGTGAGGAGCTCTGTTTAGTTGGTGCAAGTAGGACTGACAAAGGAGTTCATGCGCTGGGTCAGGTCTGCCTACATCACACACATACATTTTTTATTTTATTTTTGATAACCTGTTTCTAGTTTTTGCAATAACCAATAATTGTGTTTAAAACTTAAAAATTGATTTAGCTTTTCAGGTGGCACACTTCTTTACACCTTTTAATTATGATGGATTGCATGATATGCACGCAGCACTCAATGGTATTCTTCCTCCTGATGTCCGGGTTAGAGAAATCAGCTCCGCAGTTCCTGAATTTCATGCTCGTTTTTCAGTCACAGGAAAGATTTATCGCTATAATATCTATAATGATACTGTCTTGGACCCATTCCATCGTCTATATGCTTTTCATAATCTTTCCAAGCTCAATACTTCCGTCATGAAGGAAGCAGCCAAGTATTTTGTAGGGAAACATGATTTTTCGTCTTTCGCCAACACACAACGCAATGATCGTCAAATCAGCCCCGTGAAGAATATATCCCGAGTTGATATAATTGAAAAGGTAATTTGATATGTGAAGTTTTCTTAGGCATTTGGATGCACCTATATAAAGTTCCTCTAAACCAACTTTTTTATGCTCTCATAGCACTATATGCTTGCACGAATAAACTTGCGGATTTGATTGTCTTCTATATCTTTTGACAGGGACCTCTTTTACATATTGAAGTTGAAGGTTCTGGGTTTCTCTACAGGCAAGTAAGGAACATGGTACGGCAACCTCATTTCATTGCGATGCCTACTTGACGTGTCAAGTCTTCTTAGATATAATGTATCGTCACAAACAGTTTTGAATTATAATTTTGTAGGTTGCGTTATTGCTACAAATTGGAAGGGAGGCACTCCCACCAGACATTGTTCCAAAGATTTTGGCAACATGTGATCGTAAGGAACTTGCAAAGGTCGCTCTTGTGGCTCCACCTCATGGGCTTTTTCTTGTGCAAGTCAAATATAATGAGGAACATCTCCGACCTCTTGAGGACGGGCCAGCGACTAGTTTCGGTAGGCATCATAGCATAAGCAAATGTAAGCTGCAATATTACTAAAGCCGTCTTTTAAGCACTAATAGGTACCCGAAACTTCAAGTACAACTGTGAGAACTGAGAAAGGAAATTTTGTATCCTATAGCAAACAGACCTGGAAACAATCTGTCTGTAAGATTGACACTTCAATTTTGACTTACTTTCAGTTTGTGAAATTCAGTTAAACATGGAGAACCATTGAGCCAATAACGGCACAAAACTATTTTAGGACAGTGTTGTTGACTTCAATGAGAAATCAATTACCAAAATCAACAAAGATGATATGATTTTATTTAAACGGGGTTTATAGATGCTGGAACTTCGTGTTGGCAAAACTGATAAAAAAAAGAGAAAAAATAACAATAACGTTCATATTAAAAGGACGAAAATAGTAAGAATAACCAAAAACACACATAAAGTGCAACAGAGATAAATACCAGGTTCATTTTGTAAAACCGAACGAAAGGAAGTAGAGTGAAAAGCAAAATGATTTTATCAAAGTGGAAAGCCATAGAGACGTGGACAAATTGAAGATTAAAATTATACCAATCATCAATAGATGGATTGGTATATGGTGGAGCCTGAGACTGAGAGGTCTTGGGTTCAAATCCTGGTGTGAGCAAAATGCTCCCAGGAATGGAGACAGGGGTTTTCCCATAATGGGTTTCCTCTGGAATTGGAGTTGGGTATATGAAGAGACATGCCGCTGAGCCCAAATTTGCCGTTCAAAAAAAAAAAAAAATATTACCTATCAAAATTCCCAATTCTCAAGTTAGTATATTGAAATTACCAGATTTCAATACATTTCATTGGAATCTAAATTTATAAACGGTCTCCTTAGTTTATTTGTTAAAAGAGATAGAAAAACTTTTAAGAGAATTGAAACAATAATAAACTACGATAAATATACATATAAAAAATTGATTGGAATATGTGTCCAAGTTAGCCTTATGTAATGAGATAAGATTAAACCAACAAATAAAAAAGACATAGTTTCATGTAAAGAAAACGAATAAGCTTTTGTGACTAATTTGACATGAAATGCAAGAATACAATAAAGGATAAATATGTCTATACAACAAAAATCATAAAATAAAAAGAAATTATAATAAATCCTCTAAAATAAAAAGGATTATATGGAAATTCATCAAAATTATACATGTAATGAAAATATCCCAATTAAGGGACACGAAGAGACACATGCATCTCTTGCATGTAGGGTGTATGTTACCAAGTCGTGAGTTGTGTAATTCTTCTCGTGGATCTTCAGCTGTCGAAAAGCATATGCAATAACCTTGCCTCGCTGCATCAATACACACCCTAAGCCTTGACCCGACGCGTCACAATAAACGATAAAGTCATCGGATCCTTCTGGAAGGCTTAAGATCGGTGCATTACATAACTTCTCCTTGAGTAGTCTGAAAGCTTCCTCTTGTTCCTCACCCCAGTCAAAACTTCTTTCTTTGTGCGTTAACAACGTCAGCGGTTGTGCAATCCTTGAGAAGTTCTCTATGAATCGTCGATAGTATCCTGCTAATCCAAGGAACTGTCTGATCTCTGTCGGTGTCTCCGGCCTTCTCCAATTCTCCACCGCTTCTATCTTGCTGGGATCAACCTTTATTCCATCCTTGTTAACTACATGTCCCAAAAACTTCACCTCTTCCAACCAAAATTCACATTTTGAGAATTTTCCGTACAACTTTTCGGTTCTCAGAAGCTCTAACGATTCCCTCAGATGTACTTGTTGGAATTAGTCTGCCCAAGACACATATTAAATTGACGTGGCTAGTACGTGATGATCCAAGTCGGGTCATACCCAATAACAAGCTAGACAAACACTTATGGTATTTATTTATATGATTTGATCTTTAAATAAATATCAATACTTGAAACATTTAGAAAGTGGGTTTCTAAATAATTGCACTTGAGATATGTAAATAAATTATATGGATGATTTATTTTGAGAGAAATGTCAATATGTTTATTTGGCAAAATAAACACTTATGTATGTTGTGTATAATATGTAACATATTACATAAGGTATGTAACAAATTATGTTAATTTTATACAAAATACTACATAGAAAATACATGTTATAAAAAGGTTAGTGGAACCCCATGTGGTCTCTATGTTGAGCCCCCCCCATGTGATGGAAGGATTTTGGATCCACTTTCTTAACATGCATTTTGTTGTTGCTTACATACACACTCAACATAGAGAGTATCACTTCTTACATGCATTTTGCAAGAACTCTCTCAACTTTCTCAAGAGCAAAAACTCTCTTCTTTTTCTCTTTTAATTTCGGCATCAAGGAGGACAAAAGGGAAGGGTTTTTCAAGTTTAAATCCTAGCACATTTGGGTGTTTGTTGATAGTTTGGGGTATACAAGCTTGAGGTTCTTCTAGGTTGAAGACTTGCCACTTCAAGATCATCATCTCCTTCATATCAACCTTCTCATAAGCTTGGAAGAAGGTAGTCTTCTAAAACACCCTATGGTTGTTGTTTTGTATGTATGTTATTCATATACATGGATCCTTATTGTTTGGGTTTTCTTTTATAAGTTAAACTTTGGTTTTAACTATACCAACATATTGAAAGGTTCAATTTTTCCGCTGCGTTTTAATATTATAAGGATAATATTGCTTTGATAAAAACCCAAAAATCCCAACAATGGCATCTAGAGCCGGTTATATGGATACATACATCAAAAGTTGATATTTTGTTTGGACAAAATCCAATGTTTTGGCCATTTTGGTTATGGCCGAAATTAATACACAAAAAAGGAGGTTCCTTTTTTCTTGTGTATTTTAGTGTCACAACTTAGCCAAGAGACCTTGTGATTGTTTGTGATATGTGGATGTGTTTGTATTTTATTTAATTATTAAATGGTTGTAATAGTTAAATAGGATTTTCTTCATTCATTTGGTTATGTAATCTATTTATTTCATTTGGTATGTAATAAGTAGATTAGTTGCATTTTTTTCTTGTAAATGTAATCTCCAAGAAAGCATCAAAAGGTTTGGGGCTGAAGTTGGAGGCCTAATGAAGAGACCCGTAAGTTCCCACTGCGGCGCAGTGGGAGTATGTCAAACCCACTGCGGCGCAGTGGGGGATTATGCAGCCGAAGACCGTGAGTTCCCACTGCGGCGCAGTGGGAGTGTATTAGACCCACTGCGGCGCAGTGGGTTATCATAATAAAAAAAATTGAAGAAAGGTGTTCAAAACACATCACAAAAGGTTACTTGAAGCATTTGGATGCAAGATCAAGTGGGAGTTCACCGACACAAATTTTATGTCACTTTGTCCCTTAGGTTGAGACCTTTTGACACACTTGTTTCGGCTAACAAGTGTGGTCAAAATAGTTGGCTAATGTTGTGCACTTATTATTATGTTTGTCATGTTTGTATGGTTGTTTATTATTTTGTCATGTGGATGCTTAAAAACCAACAAACTAAAAGACACACATAAAGATTAAAATTGGTTTTAATATTGACATTAACTTGGTAAATTAAAATGGGTTTTATTAAAAGTTAATGGTCACAATTATAAAAATGGATTTTATAAAAGAACCTTGAAATTTGGATTTCAAAATTCATTATGGTACATAGTTTTTTTTAACTAGAATATAAAAACTCAAACGACCCTTTAAAAACAAGTTAAACGCCATCCTTTTATACAACACTTAATTATTTGGGAACTCTTTGTAGGATAAAGGTCACCTAACTACTTTGAGGGAACTTATAAGTTAAGGTAAATTTATTGTACATATGGGATAAAGGTCACCTAACCACTAGTATAAGATAAATTTACATGTGTGTATAAGTAGGACAACTTGATTTGGAAACCATGTGATTAGGGTCACCGAAGCATGATAACCAAAGGCGTTGATGGGATTAAACATGCCAACTTAATATAAGATATTAAACCGGTCCCATACCACTAGAAATTGTAAAAGTTGCAATTGTCAAACGTTGACTACCTTGTTAATTTAGATCATGGGATAAAGGTCACCTAACCATCATTTAAATGTAA
This sequence comes from Erigeron breviscapus, assembly GCA_034093135.1. NCBI lineage: Eukaryota > Viridiplantae > Streptophyta > Magnoliopsida > Asterales > Asteraceae > Erigeron > Erigeron breviscapus. The sequence goes on from CM067167.1 coordinate 2,044,644, forward strand.
CGTTGGATTCTAGATTTTAATTATTAATTGTCCATAAGACATAAAAGGGTATTAACAATTAAAATTTATATTGGATATCGAAAATACTAATAAAGAACTTTGTTAATCTTGTAGATGGCCGCTAACAACGCTATAAACCCCAACCAAAACGTCCATAATTTTTCACTAAGATCCATCCTTGAAAAGGATCGTCTAAACCAAAACAACTTTGTGGATTGGTTTCGTAACTTGAGAATTGTTCTTAGGCACGAAAAGAAATCCTATGTGTTAGACGATCCTATTCCTGATGAGCCCGAAGAAACTGAAGTTGAAGCCTATAATGATTGGGTTAAGTATGTCGAGGACTCCGTGCAAGTTAGTTGCATAATGTTAGCGAGTATGACTCCCGAACTCCAAAAGGAGTTCGAACACCATGGGGCCTATGACATGATTACCCAACTCAAGGAAATGTTCCAACAAAAGGCAAGGGTTGAGCGCTTCGAAACGGTTCGAGCGCTTCATGCATGTCGCATGGATGATTCACAACCCGTCTCAACTTATGTTCTTAAAATGAAAAGCTATATTGATCGCCTCGAAAGGCTAAATTGTCCCGTTTCAAATGAGCTAGCTACGGATATGATCCTTAACTCATTATCTAAGAGATTTGAAACCTTTGTGTTAAATTATAACATGAACGGATGGGACAAGACCGTTTCCGAGCTCCATGGGATGCTCAAAACGGCTGAGGCTAGTATGGGAGGAAAAGTTCAACCCGTTCTCATGATCAAAGAAGGCGGAAACAAAAGGGCTAACTCCGGACCCAAGGCAAATGTTGCTAAGGGAAAGGGTAACAACAAAAGGAATTTCAAAGGCAAAGGAAAGGGAAAAATGGATACTCCAAAAGCGAAGAAGCAAAAGGTTGCTGTCAATGACCCATGCTTTGAGTGTGGGGAGGTAGGACATTGGAAACGTAATTGTCCAACCTATCTCAAAGAGTTAAAAGCTAAGAGGGATGCAGGGCAAACCTCAGGTACAATATTTATGATATATATTGAGCTTAATACTGTTTTTTCTTACATATGGGTATTGGATACCGGATGTGGAACTCATATTTGTAATATGTTACAGGGTTCAGAAGAAAGAAGCACATCAAGAAGGGAGACATTAGTCTCTTTATGGGCAATGGTGCATTGGTGCATGTTGAAGCCCAAGGAGACTATCTTTTGAAACTTCCAAATGGTTTGGAAATTGTATTGAACAATGTTTTGTATGCACCTAGTTTGACTAGGAGTATTATTTCTGTTCCCGTTTAAGACATGTTGGATATGATTTTAATTTTGTTAACAATGATATCCATGTTTCGATGAATGATGTATTTTATTTTAAAGCTATGCCTTTAAATGGTATTTATGAATTAGTTCATGAAAACACAACATATGATAACTCAATGTACCAAGCTACCACCAAGAAACTTAAATTAGATTTAAGTGAAACCTATATTTGGCATTGTCGTCTTGGCCATATAAATAAGAATCGCATACTAACACTTCAAAAGAATGGTCTTTTGAAAACAAAATCAAATGATTCATTTAAAGTATGTGAATCTTGTTTACAAGGCAAGATGACTAAAGCACCTTTCAAAGGCACTAATGAAAGGGCAAAAGATTTATTAGGTATCATACATTCGGATGTATGTGGTCCTTTTAAGCCAATGACTAGGAATGGTGAAAGATACTTCATTACATTCACCGATGACTATAGTCGTTACGGTTATGTATACTTATTAAAACATAAGAGTGAAGCTTTTGAAATGTTCAAAATTTTCAAGAATGAAGTAGAAAACCAACTCAGTAAGTCAATAAAAATTCTTCGTTCTGATAGAGGAGGTGAATACCTAAGTGATGCTTTTCAAGATCATCTTAAAAGTTGTGGGATTATCTCACAACTAACTCCACCTGGAACACCACAACATAATGGTGTGTCTGAAAGGAGGAATCGAACTCTATTAGATATGGTTCGTTCCATGATGAGTAAAAGCTCACTCCCTCTATCATTTTGGGGATATGCCATAATCTCTGCTGCCCGAATTTTAAATATGGCTCCCACCAAGAAAGTGGAGAAAACACCTTTTGAAATATGGCATGGAAGAGTTCCATCTTTGTCATATTTAAAGGTATGGGGTTGTGAGGCTTATGTAAGACATGATGCCTCAAACAAATTAGAGCCCCGATCCACTAAATGTATCTTTGTAGGATATCCTAAAGATGATTTGGGATATTATTTCTACAATCCTAATGAGCAAAATGTATTGTTGCTCGAAAGGCTGAGTTCTTGGAGACTAAATTCCTTATGGAAGGAACTAGTTCCAGAACAGTGGAACTTGAAGAAGATCAAGAACCACTGACAGATACACACTTGGGTGACACTAGCATTCAACAAAAGGATGTTGAAGATGATCAAAGGGTTGATCAAGACACACAAAACGTTCGTAGATCTGGTAGAGCTACTTATCCACCTGAGAGATATGGATTTCTCGTGGATGAATGCTATATGGTAGTTTCTGATGAACCTACCACCTACCATGATGCAATGTCCAAATCAGATTCGGACAAATGGCTAGAGGCCATGAACGCTGAGATGCAATCCATGTATGACAATCAAGTTTGGGAATTGGTTGTTGAACCTCCTAATTCCAAAGTAGTTGGAAGTAAATGGGTGTTCAAATTGAAACACGATATGCATGGAAACTTGCTTACTTATAAAGCTAGACTTGTAGCAAAAGGTTTCACTCAAACTCGAGGGGTCGACTATGATGAAACTTTTTCGCCTGTGGCAATGCTAAAGTCTATTAGGATATTATTTGCCATAGCCGCACATTATGACTATGAGATATGGCAAATGGATGTCAAAACCGCTTTTCTAAATGGATATCTTGAGGAAGATGTCTATATGGATCAGCCTGAAGGTTTTGTCGATCCTAAACATCCTAATAAAGTATGCAAGTTAAAGAAATCAATCTATGGATTGAAACAAGCATCAAGAAGCTGGAATCGTCGTTTTGATGAAGAAGTCAAGAAATTTGGCTTCATCAAAAACGCTGATGAAGCTTGTGTGTATAAGAAGGCTAGTGGGAGTATCATTACTTTTCTAGTATTATATGTCGATGACATTCTACTATTTGGAAATGACATTCCAACCTTGGAAGGTGTAAAAGCCTGGCTTGGAAGTTGCTTTTCCATTAGGATCTTGGTGAAGCCGCCTATATTTTGGGAATAAGGATCTATAGGGATAGATCAAGGCGCTTAATAGGTTTGAATCAAAGTGCATACATAGACAAAATCTTGAAAAGGTTCAAGATGGAAAACTCTAAGAAAGGTTTGGTACCTATTCAAAGAGGAACTATATTGAGTACTTCTCAATCTCCTAGCTCAAAAGTTGAGCAAGAGAAAATGAGTGGAATCCCATATGCATCTGCTATAGGATCCATCATGTATGCTATGATATGCACGAGACCGGACGTGTCATGCGCTTTGAGCATGACAAGTAGATACCAGCAAAATCCAGGAGATAGTCATTGGATGGCTGTCAAGAATATATTGAAATATCTTAGAAATACTAAAGATATGTTCTTAATATATGGATCTGGTGAGGAGGAACTCGTTGTAAAGGGTTACACGGATGCGAGTTTCCAAACTGATCGAGATGATTCTCGATCACAATCGGGGTACATCTTCATTCTAAACGGAGGAGCTGTTTCATGGAAAAGCTCAAAGCAGGATGTGGTTGCGTTGTCCACTACAGAGTCTGAATACATCGCCGCTTCTTTGGCAGCACAAGAAGTTGCATGGTTGAAGAAATTCATTGCCGATCTAGGGGTTGTTCCTTCCATTCAAGAACCCCTAGAAATTCTTTGTGATAACGAGGGCGCGATTGCTCAAATCAAGGAACCTCGTGCACATCAAAAGACTAGGCACATTGAGCGGAGATTCAACTACATAAGGGATGAAGTTGAAAAGGGAAAGATATGTATTCACAAAGTTCACACCGATCAAAATGTTGCGGACCCACTCACGAAGCTCCTTGAAAGGCCTAAGCATGAGAGTCATACTTGTGCCATGGGACTTCGATATTCTAGTGATTGGATTTGATCTATTTTAAGTATTTGGATATCGGAACACTTGTAGTTATTAACACATTTATATGAATATTGGTATTTTGCATTTAAATTGTGTTATGTTCCATTTTTTGCATGTTTAAATCCATGAATAAGTTAATTATTCTAAATGTCCGTAGTCGATCATATTTGTGGGAACAAATATGAATGTAAGACTATTATGAACTTGGATTGGTAGATATTCAAAAGGTTTTGAATATAGAGCAAAGTGTTGCTACCAAGGTTCATAGATATTTGTGGGATACAAATATTGGACTGACCTGCAATCAAGCATTACTACATGGAATCTCTGTGATTGATCATAAGTAATCTTGAGTTAAAAGGCGAATATCATTGTATCCTCAGACCTGAGATACATATTGGGTCTTGATATTCACTGAATATTATACTTTGACTTAGCTCTTTGCTGTTCTGAAACATGGCAGTACATAAGACTAAGCTCAGGTATGATATAAGGTGATTGTGAAAGACGTATGTAGTCGAGATGGAATTTGTCCCTCTTATTCGTTGAGAGTTAGATGTCTAAGGCCTGTTACAAAGTTAAATCAATAGAGAATGATCACTCTGTGTCTCTAGGATTTAACATGACATCTGTGACAAAAGGATAAATGATCGATTCACCTAAATCATTTCAAGTAAGGGACTTGAAGAGGATGATGTTATTGAATGGCACTTCGTCATACGTATTAGGGGTAGCAAACCGTTGTTAGGCGGTATTTGCTACTTGCGTCAATCTTCTATGAATCTTGTGCAAGTGGGAGATTGTTGGAATTCGTCTGCCCAAGACACATATTAAATTGACGTGGCTAGTACATGATGATCCAAGTCGGGTCATACCCAATAACAAGCTAGACAAACACTTATGGTATTTATTTATATGATTTGATCTTTAAATAAATATCAATACTTGAAACATTTAGAAAGTGGGTTTCTAAATAATTGCACTTGAGATATGTAAATAAATTATATGGATGATTTATTTTGAGAGAAATGTCAATATGTTTATTTGGCAAAATAAACACTTATGTATGTTGTGTATAATATGTAACATATTACATAAGGTATGTAACAAATTATGTTAATTTTATACAAAATACTACATAGAAAATACATGTTATAAAAAGGTTAGTGGAACCCCATGTGGTCTCTATGTTGAGGCCGCCCCCCCCCCCCATGTGATGGAAGGATTTTGGATCCACTTTCTTAACATGCATTTTGTTGTTGCTTACATACACACTCAACATAGAGAGTATCACTTCTTACATGCATTTTGCAAGAACTCTCTCAACTTTCTCAAGAGCAAAAACTCTCTTCTTTTTCTCTTTTAATTTCGGCATCAAGGAGGACAAAAGGGAAGGGTTTTTCAAGTTTAAATCCTAGCACATTTGGGTGTTTGTTGATAGTTTGGGGTATACAAGCTTGAGGTTCTTCTAGGTTGAAGACTTGCCACTTCAAGATCATCATCTCCTTCATATCAACCTTCTCATAAGCTTGGAAGAAGGTAGTCTTCTAAAACACCCTATGGTTGTTGTTTTGTATGTATGTTATTCATATACATGGATCCTTATTGTTTGGGTTTTCTTTTATAAGTTAAACTTTGGTTTTAACTATACCAACATATTGAAAGGTTCAATTTTCCGCTGCGTTTTAATATTATAAGGATAATATTGCTTTGATAAAAACCCAAAAATCCCAACAGTACTTCGTGCTCTTTCTTGGTCTTTGAGTAGATAAGGATGTCGTCGATGAATACAATGATGAAATCATCTAAATAAGGTTTACATACGCGGTTCATGAGAGCCTTCAGCATATCTTTAATCAAAAAGATCTTAATATGCGCCAGAGACGATGGTTGGAGTTGTTTAGCGACTATGACTGCGAGATCCGTTATCATCCAGGAAAGGCAAACGTGGTAGCTGATGCCTTAAGTAGGAAGGAAAGAGTTAGACCAAGACGAATTAGAGCTATGAGCATTACCGTACACAACAATCTAAAGGATAGAGTGATTGGGGCACAAGTAGAAGCAAACAAGAAAGAAAATATTGATAGAGAAGGGTTGGGAGGTATGGTAGAACAATTTGCTCAAAGAGAAGATGGAGGGCTGTATTTCTGCGATCGATTGTGGATACCGATGTATGGTGGATTAAGAAAGCTAATAATGGATGAAGCGCACCAAACAAGATATTCTATTCATCCAGGGATAGATAAGATGTATCAAGATTTACGAGACCTGTTTTGGTGGCCAGGAATGAAAAATGATGTGACGGTTTATGTGAGCAAGTGTTTAACATGTCTGAAGGTTAAAGCAGAACACAAGAAACCGGGAGGTCTGCTGAAGCAACCAGAGATTCCTGAATGGAAGTGGGAAAGTATTACCATGGACTTCATCACCAAGTTACCTAGAACCAGTAGTGGTAAGGATGCAATATGGGTTGTAGTAGATCGACTGACTAAGTCAGCTCATTTTATACCCATCCGAGAAGATTATAAGATGGAGCAGTATGCGCGATTGTACCTGAAAGAGATTGTAGCTAAGCATGGCGTTCCAGTATCGATCATATGTGACAGAGATAGCCGATTTACGTCAGGATTCTGGAAATCAATGCAACGGGCTTTGGGAACGCAGATAGATATGAGTACAGCTTATCATCCTCAGACAGACGGACAGAGTGAAAGGACGATACAGACTTTAGAGGACATGTTGAGGGCATGTGTTATCGACTTTGGAGGAAGTTGGGATACTCACCTCCCACTAGTAGAGTTCTCGTATAACAATAGTTATCATTCGAGTATTGGGTGTCCGCCTTTTGAGGCTTTGTACGGAAGAAAGTGTCGATCTCCACTTGCATGGCACGAAGTGGGAGACATGCAGTTGATAGGACCAGAAATCATTGTGGAAACTACAGAAAGGATTGCACAAATCAAGGAAAACCTCATGAAGGCTAGAGATAGGCAAAAGAAGTATGCTGACAATCGAAGGAAACCTTTAGAGTTTCAGGTTGGTGATCGAGTCATGCTTAAGGTGTCGCCTTGGAAAGGCGTAGTTAGATTCATAAAGAGAGGGAAACTAGCTCCGAGGTATATTGGACCGTTTGAGATTACAGAGAGAGTTGGTACTGTTGCTTACCGTTTGAGACTTCCCCGGGAGCTTAGTAATGTACACGATGTGTTCCATGTGTCAAACCTTAAGAAGTGTTTAGCTGATGAGACGACATACGTTCCTTTGAATGAAATACGAGTAGACGACAACCTAAGTTTCAAAGAAGAACCCGTTGAAATTATGGATCGAGAAGTCAAAAAGCTCAAGAGACATAAGTATACCATTGTGAAAGTTCGTTGGAACTCACGTAGAGGCCCAGAGTTTACTTGGGAACGAGAGGATCAAATGAAGCTTAAGTATCCACACTTGTTCGCCTAACTCGATACACGAAGCTTAGTAAGTAAACCTGACCTGAACTTAATGTGTGACTACCTGATTTGAACTTAATGTGTGACTACCTGACTTAAACTTAATCTGTGACTTGATGTCTGACAACTTAATGTGGAAACTTGTTACTTGAGACTTAGTGTATAACCCGATACTTGGAAACTTGGCGTGTGACCCGGAAATGAAACGTATTGCGTAATCTGAATTTCGGGACGAAATTCCCTAAAGTTGGGGAGACTGTAACACCCGTGAGTTGACCATTTAAGCTTTCGAGTCAAAATAATCTTTCAGTAAATACGACCTCGTAATTTGGACTCAACCTCGTATTTTAAGTCGACGTTGTAATTTTAGTTTGGCATCGTATTTTTAGAGTTAGCCTCGTATTTGGTGTAGCCTCGTATTTTTGGTGTTAGCCTCGTATTTGGGACGACCTAGTATTAAGGCCTTGTATGGAATCCTTCTAATTTACCCTACATATAAATACTCCTTTTCTTTCACAATTCCTCATTTCCACCAACTTAGCCTCCAAGCAAAACACACACATACTCTTACTACCTCACCTTTTGCTACCCCATATTCCTTTACTACCCCACCTTTACTACCTCATAAACATCAAGTTTTAATGAAATCCAACCTTACTTTTGTTTAGATTTAGTGTCAAAAACTGAGTTTCTACCATCTTAACATCATTACAAACATCTATTTTGGTCAGATTTGATGTAAGAATCAAAACCCTTTTATGCTCTTCTTTTGAATATTTTCGGTTTTTCTTTTAATACACACACTACACCCGTCAAGTATCAAACTTTTTACGTCCAAAACGTTTAGAATCATATAATACAACTTTTGTCAAAGTTTCGTGTGATTTCGTTAACAAAATCTTGAGATATAAGAAATTTTGTACACTTTTTATAAACTTTGTTCAAATGGATTTTCGGGTTTAAGTCCGTTTCCGAGTTTCCAACATTAGTATTGTTTTTCTATCATATTTGTGGGTCTAAAAGTACAATCTGATGCTAAAAACACCTTCCAGATCGAAAGAAACGATTAGGGTTTTCTAGAACAAAATTGGGGAAGAACAGCTCAAAAATGCGACCCCGCCACTCAATTTACGACCCGTGCACTATTCCAATTTCAATTTTGTCCTTTAGTGAAATACTACCCCAATTCTCAAAATAAGACCCCAATATCAATTTAAGACCCCAAATTCAATTTAAGACCTCAACTTTCAATTGAGACCTCGGATTTCGGTTACTACCTCGATTTGGTCAACTTTAGTCAACTTTGGTCGGTTTAGTCAACTTTGGTCGGTTTAGTCAACTTTGGTCAACTTTAGTCGATTTGGTCAACTTAGTCAAACTCGTAAATTGGTCAAACTTGTAAAATTTGGTCAAAGACAAACTAGTATGCTTTTGGACAACATAGTCAACACTTGGCGGCACGTTATGAGCACGTTTACCTATAATGAACACATACTTAATTGTGATAACTTGAAACAGATTGTTGCATGCCGGTTACTTGCTTTCTGATATCTTGCGTAGCTTAATCTTGTTGCTAGCATTCAGGTGAGCTTCGTAGTCCCCTTTTTACATGTTTTATTGGGGCTGAAAGGATACAAAATGTTTTCTTGTAAAACTGTATTTATTTGATATGATATTGTGCCGACCTATTTTGAGTACATGATTGATAACATATTTTGGATACATTTTGATAACATGTTTTGGATACATATATGATTTCATAACTTGGATACCTATTGATTTACATTATGGATACATTTGGATGCATTGGATACATGTTCTTGAGCACGGCTGGTTGTTGAACCGTAAGTCCCTTCATTGTTAGCACGACTGGTTGTTGAACCGTAAGTCCCTTCATTGTTAGCACGACTGGTTGTTGAACCGTAAGTCCCTTCATAGTCAACCTTAGCCTGGTACCGTAAGTGCTGTCAGCATTGTGATTATGGCAACCTTGTGATTATGGTAACTTTGTGACATGGCCACATTGAGTATACGAGAAATGTATCACGTTAACCTGATAACATAAACCTACGAACTCACCAACCATTGTGTTGACGTTTTTAAGTATCCTTTCAGGATAAAAGACATGCAAGCCTAGGTTACGTGCAAGCTTTCTTTCAAGTTTTAGTTTTTCAAGTTCCAAGTATTTATTTTTCTATCTATTAATCAAGTGTGATCAATAAT
>CM067167.1:2059427-2087644 GCA_034093135.1 Erigeron breviscapus
CACGGCTCAAAACTTATTTGTTATGTTGAATGATGTAATAAAAAAGTTTAAACTACAAGAAAAAGTGTTTTCCATTTCTTTTGATAATGCTAGTAACAATACTAGTGCCGTAAAAAAGCTCATTCTAAAATACAATCCGCCTTTGAAGGGTGCTTTTTACCATGGTCGATGTGTAGCTCATATTATAAACTTGGTTGTCCAAGATGGGTTGGCGGTGTGGGAGGTGAATCATGCAAAATCCGAGTTTAAAAGAATGTTACAAGACATATTCATGGGGGGTGGAGCTAGATATAAAGCATATATGAGATTGTGTAAGGAAACGGATAAACCGTTTTTGACCCCTAATTGGGATGTGCCCACAAGATGGAATTCGACCTATAAAATGTTTTTGTGTGGTTTACGTCAAAAAGATACTTTACAAGTTTTTCATGATATGCTTGTTGATAAGAAAAAGGCTAAACGATATTCGACGGAAAATTGGTCTATAATTGAACAAATAACCGAATTTCTCAAAATCTTTTTAGATGCAACCACTTTGTTATCCGGTGTTTATTATCCCACGTCTCATTTGGTTCTAAAACAAATTTATTTGTTGAGTGAGAAAATGGGTGAATTTCAATGGAAGGGTGGGTTGTATGAAAAAATGGTAGTGCCCATGAAAAAGAAACTTGCTAAGTATTTTAAGGAAATACCACCTACTTTTGCTTGTGTCGCCGCATTAGACCCATGTATGAACGTTAACGGGGTGAGACTACTTATTGAAAAAATAAGTATTGGTTTGGATTTGCATCTTGAGGACCCATTTCATGCAACAAAAGCAATTGAAGAGTTTAAAAAAGATTTTAAAGACTTGTTTAAATGTTATTTTGCTAAACATGGTGGTAATGTTGGTTCAAGTTCGTCTTCATCATCTTATTTTACACCTTCTCGAAGCTCAAACCCAATGACTAACTTTTTAAATGAGTTGAGAAGTGATAACACTAAAAGGGCTAGGGGTGAAGGCGATGAGTTTAGCGGGGAATATGGGAGATATATCCAAACCGATTTTTTGGTCACAATGGGAGGCGATGAGTGTAATTCTTTTGATATATTGGCTTGGTGGAAAGTAAGGGAATCTCAATTTCCCATTCTAGCCACCATGGCCCGAGACTTACTAAGTGCCCAAGCTTCCACGGTAGCTTCGGAATCCGCTTTTTCTCTTAGTGGTAGGGTACTTACTATACGAAGAACAAGACTCACGCCGGCATCATTGGAGATGTGCATTTGCTTAAAGGATCACTTAGATGCGGCCGAACGTATACAAGACACTTCATCTCTTGAAGGTGAACTAGACATTGAGCAAGAACTACACATGGTTGAGGTTGAAGAAGGTGTTGCAATATCACTTTCGGATGAAGAAATTGCTCTTGATGAAGCTTCACGTGAAGCTAGTTCCGAAGATGATGAACTCGTTGAAGTTCTAGGACTTGATGATGATTGAAGACTTGAAGATTTTTAATGAAGACTTGAAGATGCATTGAAGATTGAAGATTAATTGACGATTTGAAGACCTTTTATTAGCAAAGAGTCAAAGACGTTTATTTTTATCATTGAAGACTTGAAGATGTTTATTAAGTATTTGAAGACTTTTATTTATTAAGTGTTTGTTAATGGAGACTTTTATTATCAAGTATTATTAAGTATTTGAAGACTTTGAAGACTTGAAGAATGAAGACTAGTTGAAGACTTGAAGTTGAAGAATTTATATTAGTGAGGACTTTTATTAATGAAGACGTTTAATTTTAATGTTTAATGTCGAACTCGTTTGAAGTTTGAACATCTTTTTATTGTGTGTTTGAAGACTTTTTATTAAGTATTTGAATGTGTACTAAAACTTTGATCTATAATAAAAAGTATGTATTTTTAAGCGAAAAAGAGACTAATAATTCAATTACGGCAAATCCTAACCGGTTTGGTACCCTAACCGATTAGGACCTGACCCTAACCGGGTTGGATTGGGTTGGGTTTCATCCCTCACAAAACCGGGTAGAACCCGAACCGGTTAGAGGTCAAACCCGGTTAGGGAATGGTCAACCCTAACCGAATCGGGTTCAAACCCTAACCGGTTTGGTCAATAACCGGTATATGTACACGACTATCCATGAGGACCATACTCTTTTAACTTGAAAACTTTTTATGCTAGTTCGATTGTTTATGCAAAACTCTTATGTATGTATTATGATTTCAGGTTCATTAAAACACAGTAAGACACCAACAAAGGTTTCAGATGGTGAGAAACTTGGTGTGCGTGTGATATTCCGAAATCAGAGTGATAAATGGGGAGGTAGTGTTTTCAGATAAAAGAACAGAGTAATACAGAAATATACAGTTCACTACTCCCATTTATTCCCCTACTGATTCTGATATGCATTACAAACAACTTTGTATAACCCCTAAGTATGTGAACTTGTATGTTTGATGGGCCATCTTTTGAACACTTTTCCTGCAAATGCAACACAGAAAACTGATGAACTCATTGGCAAATGACAACGATCCATCTACAGTCTAATATGCTTTAACCGGAAATAAAGTCATCTTTGGATTTTATTGAAAGCAAAACTGAGACATCCAATAATATAGGTAGTTACTAGAGGTGCTAACATTTACTAATTGTTCGATAGCGGTGCAACAATTGAAAAATCACCCAAAGTGTTATTTTATGTATTAGATCTCTTAGTCACATTATTCAGAGAATTTGATTATTATACCGAAGTCAAAAATTTTGAACAATAATTTGGGTCAAGTAAACCTGATCCATTTCCCATACCACAAACAAACTGTTTTGACGAGTTACTGGCCCATTTAGCACCTCTAGTAGTGAGGATAGAATTGAAGCTAGATCTTTACAAAACTCCATATTTCACTCAACAAAAGATGGTTGAAGCTTTACCGTTAATAAGAGATGAAGAGATGCTCTGGGCCAGAACCTTTAAATATTAGATAACTGGCAGCACGACTAAAGACAAAAATGATCGATCATATGTTGAATAACATCTGCCCCATCTGTATGCAGGTTGTGATCCTTCACCTGCAGTTCATTTCAACGAATCGTATCTGAACAAGAAAGGCAAATTTCCATTTGTATATCTACCCTATGTTTTAATTAGTTCGGTGAATTACCCCCCCCCCCCCCCCCCCCTCTCTCTCTCTCTAATAAATCCAGTAAAAAGTGTGCTCTTTGCTATACAGTTATTTAATGCGGTCGTTGACATTCTTGAAACAAATTTTCCTTTATGAGAAAAAGGGTCATGAGTCATGACATTAGTTTAACAAAAGGGAAACAAGGCAAAAGCACCTCGTTTTTACGCGAGGTAGTAGGGCCCAGTAGAAGTGGAAGTAATACTTGGGCAATGGCCAACCATATATTTTTCCAAGTGTTAATGCATGCATCTTTGTGTACATATTATATGCGCTTCTAACAAATGAGAAAATATCATACTAAAGAAGTACCTGAATAACACTATGAGCAGAGAACCTCGAACTACTATCGCGAAAGCTGACATCTACTTTTTCCCAAGATACACGAGAAAGACCGGTCACCAGTTCCTCTGGACAGGCAATATAGAATCAAAATTCATATGACAATCACATCCATGATACATTAACGAATAACGACCAAGAAAGTCAAAAAATTCCAAAACGGAAACTACAAATATTTCTAAATACACCCAAAAGAGGTATCCTTTTTTGACTTGTGAATTAGATAGCTAACTTCAAAAACAAGCCCCTCAAGATCAACCCCACCCATTTCAATCCGTACCAAAATTACAGCCATTACGACCAATTTACTAACCTGCCTATTTTGCCACCTATAAATTATATATTGAAGGGCCAAGCTAGAAATTCAATATTAAGAAAACACCTTTCAGAGATGGATGGAAACAAGATCAAAGGAAGTCACTAAAGGCATATGTGTTGTAATCTTTCATTACGTGACAATTTAGTTTTTTAGAGAACTTTGTATGAGATATTCCTAATAATTTGCAAGTCGGCCATGCTGCATATAGTTTGTCCCACAAACCATGAATGATCTAACCATTATACGCCTATTTATTAATAGTGCAAACAACACAAATATCACTAAAAATACAAGTGGTCAACACCAAAAGCTCAGATCCAAACTGGCACAAAAAGAAGCACAAAACAAATCTTAAACGGCAACAGACATCTAATGGCACATCAATGATTAAAGTAACAAACCTTCCAAATCAGATGCATTATCACCATATGTTGAATCCTGCTCAAAATCACAAGCCTTGCAGCGTTCTTCATACACAATATGAGGATACTTCTCATTTACCGCGTCCTCCCACTGCAACCACAAATAAGTATGAGATATGAAGCATCACAAAAAAAGGACGCTATCAAAGCTTACAGATGTACCTTTGGGAGTTCTATAGTGCGCCTAATTGACGAAGTTCTCCAGCCAACAATATCTAATTGTTTTGGTTAGGAACAACCAAGGAAGCTTCATTTCACCAAGGGGTTGTATATTTCTAGCTACACCTATAGGCATCAAACTTAATCCATTTATGGGTAAATGGGCCAATTTAGTTTATATATTGCTTCTTAGAGGTGATAAAGAGCTTTAATAAAAAGCTGAGATAGACAAGATCAATCAGATCAATTAAACAGATAATATCATTTTAATGATATATCTTTCTTAATCATAACATTCATTATCAGCAAAACTCTACAAAAGACAAAGACGTGTTTACGACCAGGAGTCCAGGTCTGACAATCCCTTTAAACCCGGGCTATGCTTTGAACCAAATCCGTTTTGGCCTGTTACCCAACCCACCCATTTATCTACCCAAGCCACACTATAGAGTGCAAAGGATACGGTCATATCCAACATTTGCATATGTGACCCGGCGATGGAATGAGCGTAATGCTGACCTGCAGTTCCAAAATGGCAATGTCATATGGTAAACATAGAGAACCATATATGTAACGATCTAATAGTATGGATCGATTAGAAAAGGGCAATGCCAAACGTACATAAAATAACAATCACCGTCATCATCCAACATGCGTTTAAGTAGTGGAGGCTTTACTTCGTCATTATCTGTAAGGAAAAGGTGCCTGCCGGTTCTTCTAAATATCCAATGTATAACAAGAACAGCAGCTTTTTCAAAGGCAGATACGCCGAAAAGAAAAGGCACCTTAAAAGCATAAACATAACTTAAATTAAAACTAAATGAACTGATAATTGACATTAAGAAATCAGATAAATTAAAACAGTGTTAGAGGGGGAAAAAATATAGATAAAACTCCCGACAAAAACTCATGGTCCTACTTAAAGCATGCTCATGCTAATACCATTTCCAGTAGATACATATATATAACTCGTACAACAACAGAGTTGTCAATTCAGGGTACAGAATTGGATATTTGGTTCATCCCATACTAGGAATAATCTTAAAAAATAAAATGATAGAAGAATATAGTGTCAAGAGATCATTCACAGGCAGCCTAGTGGTAAGAAAAATATTGAAGGTGGAAAATGCGACCCATTTACTTATAAATGACTGATTCAGTCAATATTTTTATACCTAACGGGTCAAACAATAGCTTATAACAGGAATGGGTCGAAAGTCGTGCAGCTGTTTTAGTGCATAAAGCCCCTTCGAAATCATTATATACAAGTAGATCACTATTGGGACAAAATAACTTTTGTAATCAAATTTGACACACTAAATAACTGAGTTAAAATTTTAAAAACTTCGGACAAAAAGTGCTTCGGGTCAACCTGCCTGGACCCATTTCAAAATTCAAACCATACCCAAACACTACAGTTACCTGTTAACTAACATTTTCCACCCCTAGAATCTCTCCCCTAGAACTGCCAACTCTTTGTCGAGCTATATATGGACCCGAGTTCCTAACTCTGCTAGATCTAGATCACACCCTACATGAGGAAAAGAGAAAACCAATTCTACCTGCTTATTGCCCCTTGAACCAAGATGAGGTGTTGCAACAGTAATAAAGTTCATTGGAACCAAACCACCAATGGTGGACTTTGCTTCCTCACAACTTTCGGCTGACAGATCTTTTCCTTAGGAGGCCTATACAATCTTCCAATTGCATATCTCGCCACTAAACCTCCCACAGAATGTGCAACAAAAGAAATCTTTCGAAGATTTGGCTTTTGCTTAATCACTTCTAAAACCTAAAATTAGTGTAAGGTCAAACTAAAATGTATGGTTAATCATTTATACGGGTATGCATTCTCTTTAGAATAAAGAGAGGCATACACATATTAAAGAGAGAAACTAACCTCCTGAGATAATCGTTCACCCATTACATCAACACCATCTAATGTTTGAGATGCTGCATTTCTTTCACTACCTACATTTGGCGGATCCAGAAAAATTGTTTAGAGAGGGCAGAAAAGACTAGAGGTGTCAATATAAATGGGTTATACAATGGGTCTAAACGAGTTTAAGTCAAAGTTGGTCAGGCATAACAATATAAAAATTTCAGTTTTGAACTTTCGGTTAATAAAATTGGTAATTTAATTACGAGTATAGGTTTGATTAAAAAGGACTTATTTGGTTACCTAGATTGACCATTTCATAGTAAGATATTATTGTGTATTACACTTATACACTAAAGATGCCATATTTTTCTTTTAAATCACCTCCACATAGATATTTAGCACGTCAAACTAAAAACAAAGATACTTTTTCAGTTATATATACAGAAATGCATCTAAATATTAACATGTCAACATAACAACATTCACGTATTAAAAAAAAACATATAAATAACCAGCAATTTCGTATATACCATATTTAGAACTCAATATAGCACATAGAAAACCTAGACACATAAATTAACAAAATTCTATAATAATATATACAAGCCATGTTGATAAATCAAGAAGTAGTTAAGACAATGCAAATGATGAGAAGACAATAAAAACCTTGTAGGCTCGTGTAGTGAAGATTTTGATTTTATCATCAAACAATATTTGGAAAAATTGGGTCAAAATTTTGGCAAGTTAATAAATGCAGATAACTGTTTGTAATAGTATTGCTTATTTACATGTAAAACTGAAGTATATCGTATAATCATACACACATGATTGTAGATAATGAACTCGAATACTAAGCTACAAAGAGTGAATGAGCATAATAACACAAAAAAAGCCAACACTTCACTATGGCTATGTCAACTACTCAAGCTATGAAATTCAACCCATTTATAAACAAATGGATTAATTTATGTTTATCTCTAATAGCTCAACTGCACTAAGCTAAAAGATTTAACCGCATTAGGAACAGGTCAAATGGGTTGATTTACGTTTTATCTCTAGAGGGTCAAATTGATTAAGCTAAAAGAATTTAACAGGAACTGGTCAGATGAGCCAAATAGGTTGAAAGTCATCCTAAATTTATTCAATATGAAAAACAAGGTTAGAAGTGTCCAAATGGGTAAGCTGGGAAGTTTTGTCAGCATGTCAAAAAGCGACTCGTTAGCTGGGCTGACCAACAACACTAACTTTTATTAATTGTATAAACAGTTAATGTGTTAAAGTTGATTGCTAAAGTAAGTTTATCACATTCTTGCTAAAGCGCAAATGACTGATAATGTAACTAAAACGGCTGATAGTAGCAGTGAAGTGTAATCAGCATTAATTTTATACAGCACGTCTGAAATGAAAACACGGAATCATAAAAGCTTGTTCGTCAGGTGATGAAAATAATACGCCAAATATTCCTTACGGTGAACAAAGACTCTGTCAGGTAGTGATTTAACAAACTGCTCTGCAGCAAATTTCCAGTCGGCAGAACTGTAACATAATAACGCATCAGTTAAGAAATGTGAAAAAAAATCATACGATATCATGAATATGAAACATAAAAAACGCATAAGAAAATAAATTATCACAATACTTAGCAAGTTAGCATGTGATTTGACATAATGTACCATGTCCAGAAAAAATGCAATCTTGACTCGTATTTTTAAGTGAATTTTCCAGTATGTGACTGGTTGATACTTTATTTTTTGAACCCCATTTCCCATAAAATGAGCGACAAGGAACTCGGGTTCATTGTAGAATGGTTATTAAAAACCTGTTGATCCTCTATATATATACTACAAAATGAGTAAATATAGCAAACTTGTTGACATTTAGAATTACACACATCTGGACATTTCGGTTAGCACTCCTAGAGTCCTCGTTATTCACTTCATTTAACATCATGCCATATTAAAAATTTGTACATCAAGACATTATAATACACTTCTATGCACTCCAACAAAAATCTAAGATTTATGCATTTCGTAAAGCAAATCGCTGCTTAAGTCATTGTAAAACCTCTAATTATCTTTTGCATATATAAAGATCGCAAATTCGCAACTATTATAAGTTTTTTATATACAATTATCATTTCATATACTCAACTAAAATCTATCTAATATAATTAAAACTTAATTTCAAACATCTAAAGCAAAACATTATTAATTTTTTTCTCAGAATAAAATATAAAAATTGAATTGTTAGAATTGACCTTCCAAGGATTCCGTTGACCATGACGACGAGATGATCGGCGGTTGAAAGGTTGGATTCATCACAACTGAATACATTTTCGCCGCCGGCGACCGTCTCCGACGAACATATATCACCGACGTTATTCATCTTGTAAACATACGACGTCGTTTTCAGTGAAATGAATGAATGTTATTATAATTTATTAATTCAACGCTAAAATTAGGTGATAAACTGATAATTATTGAATTACTATAATGATTATGATATACTATAAAACATGATGATGATGATGATATTTATTTGGAATATATGTATATGAAACAATTTACTTATAATATATATATATAGAAAAAATGATATAATAATCACATGTGAGATAGATAGTGTAATTTATAAATTATGAAAGTGAATTAGGAGGAGGATGATGATGAAGACGTGTAGACGACGGAAAGATATGTCAGGCGGGGGTGGGGGGTTGGGCGGTTAGTTGGGATGCTATTATTAACACACTTTATCGACATAACTTTTTGATGAAAATTATATGTTGGAATGTTTTTTTTATTTTTTTATTGTGTACTATTTATTATTATCGTTTTTAGCATATTGTTATTTTCAGTTCAATATATAACTCCGGAGTTTTTTTCTAAAATGGTGTATTTGAAAATTTTATTTATCAATTTAATATAGTTTCAAAAATATTTATCAAATTAGTATAATTTCAAAAATATTTTTTAACACTTCTTTATTGTTTTATAATCCATTTGATTTAAACAAACCTTTTTGCTATGGTTTGTTTATTACGAGTAGTATACAAGATATGATGTAATGTTGTTATGTTGATTTATTCTGAAAGTGGTCCTGCCCAACATTATACAACTTTGTATCCTGTCATTATTTTGTTATGATTTTAACATGCGATTATAATTCTATTAAGTATTTAACTAGATTTTAGACCCGTGTCCAACACTGGACACGGGGCTTACAATATTATCAATATTAGATCTTCATACATTTAAGTCATAAAAGCTTATAATTTTGAAGATATACGGTCCCAAGTGTTATACTTTGCAAAATGTAGTAATATAATCACAGGTTTGTCACTGTCGTTATTAGCTGAGACATATTGATGGAATTGTTTGTCGTAGTCATTTCACAAGGCACATGCTATAATAATTCCTCTATTATAGAATTTTTTAAAACCAGTTGTACTCATAATATGATATTATTATGAGAGATAGTTAAGTATTCAAATATAAACATACTTGTGATCATGTACTTGACATTCAAGTATATGTCTTTGATCATGATGCGGGCTCATAACACGAATAAGTTTATTTTCAATCACATGTCCTATGATAATTAGATAACAATTAGGATTGTTTTCATATTATTTGATAACAATTAGGACTCTTGATTTGAGTGACAATTGTAACTTTAAACATTAATACGCAAAACTAATATATAAAAAGGGAGAAAATTTTGTACCTTTTTTATTGAGAGATATAATGAATCTTGAATGAAGTTCATATTGATTTGGATTTAGTATTCAAGTAATCATCTGTTGTAAATCGTGCTTTGTTCTATGATTGTCACATGTTCTGTGATTCCTATTGTGTTTAGGATAAGGATGTTGTATATCGTCATCTGTTTTTGTGCTTGGGATAGGGATCTAGAGTTCATATTATGTTTATATTAAATATTAAATTAGATATTAATAGTTATATTTTATAGACATCTAATCTAATATATTATATTAAATTAGACGACATTATCAATATTGTATTGGGATACCAATGTACGACATTTATAGGTATCAATTTATAATATTTTCTTATAAACTAATATTTATCTTTAGTCATGTAGTCGACATTGATATTTATGTGTAAATCTATATTTATTAATATAATAAAAATCAAGAAAAGTCAAAATTAAAAATTTGAGGAAAATCAGAGATGTATTACACGATTATTTATAACATTTTAAAGATAAGATAAATTATTAAATATATAAATTTAAATGTAAAAAATGTAAGTAAAAACAAATTTAAAAAAATATACTTCTAGAACATTGAACACATATATTGTATTTCATCTTTTGAAATAATTTTTTGTAGACAATATTTCATATGTTGAAATTTTTTTAATTAATTAAATGATTAAAAAATTAAAAAATTTTCTCAAGTTGATGGCTAAAAATAAATATAAATTAAGTATTCAGGGTTAAAAAGTGTAAATTATTGATGGAAAACAAAAAGTGTAAATTAATGAGACTTTTTCTACAAATATTAATATAAATACTAATATAATAATATATTTGGATAATGATTGTAACACCCCAACTACGGCGGAACAATGAGATGTACAGAAAGTCGAGTATTCAAAACAAAGGATAATAGATAACATTCACCATAGCTTTATTTGATAAAAGAATTTACAAATGTACAAGCATGTGAACCAATCCCCAAGTACAATGCGTCCACCGTACTTGGATATTAAGTCCACGAGACAAATAACAAATATATGAAACGGTATACTACAATGATCAAGGCGGATTCCATTGCCCATCACAAGGTTTGATCTTTGACTCCAAAGTGCAATGCAAATAATCATGATACATATAATTCTTCAAAGCTTATGCTAAGTCCTGAAAAGCATGAAGAAAAAGTGTCAACTACGAAAACGTAGTTGGTGAGTGCATAGGTTTCCAAGTAAATCTCGTTACATATACATTTCAAAACATAGAAAACATATTATTACATATCAATATACTCAAACCACATGACCGACAAAATTCCCATATCAAACTATCAAGTTTTCCAAATACCATAATGTCATTTCAACGCGTTGAGAATCCCTGGTAATTATAAAGTTCTCATTTGTCAAAATCATCGTGAGAGAAAAATATATCAATCGATTAATCATATATCACACCCAAACCATGCGGTCATCAATAATTTGTTATCGCCAAGTTCCACAACTTCCAAGATTTCATATATAGTCCAATACCAAACCGTATGTTCAATCAATAATAACCAACCATCAATAATATCAATAACACTTGGGCAAAGGCATATTTGATGAGTTTGGCTTGAGCCACTACTAAGACCATTTTACGTCAAAATAATAATAATGATAAAATGTCCCGAAGAGATAATAATAGAAGCACATGCTGTCAATCACGTGCAATAATAATAATAAAGGGGTCGTGCCATGGAGACGACCAATAATGTATAAATAAAGTAGATTAGAGCACCCCATGACCGACACCGTTGAAGGCGGCCACGTAGGCGGCCAATCAACCTGTCGCCACTGATGTGAGTGAGGGGACGAATCCTAGTTGCGCAACCCTCTAACTACAGGCCTCAATGAGTTAATAGTAGTGTACGGGGGACTACCGTTTGACAGTACTCAAGCTCATCATATAACATGTAATACGTTGAACATACAATATAATTCCCATATCATAAACATTCTTTCAAAGTATCATTTCATATAAAGAAAGCAATTTTATTTATCATGCTTTTCACCCCGTAAGTAAAACACATAAAAGAGTTTGAAAGGGGGCTATGACTCACCTTGATATGCCGAGCATTATATCTACTTATCCAAAATGGGTACTTCCCATCTATAGCTTCCTTGATCATATATTCCTTACGCTCCCCATTTGCATTTCAAAGCCAAGACCATTCCTACGCGAAACTAAGGCGAATAAGGTCCTATCTTAGGTTATCATATAGAAATGCCATATTAAGTTATGTTATCCTTATTCATTATTGGATATGTAACCAATTTTAATACGAATTAACATTTGTGATATCACTTTATAGTTTGGTTAATGTAATTACTTATGTCCATCTCACTTAATTACATTTTGTGTTACTTTGATTACACTTATCTTTTAACTCACATATTTCCCGATATGTCTTATGATTACTCGGGTTTATGCAATTCTTTTAGGTGTTATGGGCCATACCAATTGGGCCTAAGTGTGATGGGCTTTTAAGTGACTTGGGCTTAATTTAGTTATTGGGCTTAACCTTATTTGGGTTATGTGCTTAGTGGGTTATATTGGTTATTGGGCTATATGGTTTATTGGGCCAGATGGGCCTACTGATTTATGTTCCTTATGGGTTCACTAATTGGGCCGGGCTAGCCCATTATGGTCCTTAGTGCATCTTTTAGCCCATTACACAAATTGTTAGTTTCCTTCAAATTTTCTGTTTTTATACATCAAATTTATGAAATGTTGGCTATTAATTAAGGGTTAAACCTAATTATTTGGAACTTGGTGATTTTTATACAGTGAACTATATGTGTCCACTTGTTATATAAATTTTGGCTTAATTTTTAAATAGTGTTTACTACCTCTTAATATTTTTGTAAATGAAAGTGGTCAAAACAGTCACTGTTTTGCATACCCAAATGTTTTATAAAAGTTCCTTGGGTTATGCTCTTAATAAAAATTCCATGATTTTATTTTAAGTTTAGGACACATTGAACTTACTTTCCACCAAGTATGACCTCCTGGAACCTTATGGTTTAGGAGATAAAAATTGTTAAAGTTGATAAAATATTCAGACAAAAGTGCAGTTTTGACCAGTTTTAGTAGAAAAATCATATCTTTTGTTTGGCTCAGTATTTTTGAGTAATTCCAGTTGGTGGTTAAAGTTAACTCGTTTATCTACAACTTTTATTTTGAAAGTTTTGCTTGAAACGGCCCTCACATGTTCAGTTTACCCGTTCCAAGACAGAAAATTAATTCTGTCAGAATGTGTTTTGATTAACACAACTCATCAATGGTGTTGGTTGCTTGTTTTAGCCTCTAAATTACCACTAACAAGATTATCACTTTATTTTGTATCTCTTAACATCAAATATACAGATTTCAATCAATTTCAAGATCATCAATCATCATTTATACTTGAACTTTCACCAAGCAAAATCAATAAGCTTAGTTCTTACAAAAATCATCCAAAAATGTGATTGCATGTGACCATCTAGCCATTTTATGAACAAATCTCTTAACAAGTCTTTCATACAACATAAAAATAAGTTTATTCTTGAAAATCACAGAAATATATTAATGAATATATGAAATATATCTTCATTTTTCAAGGAAAAAGTCACTTTTACTAGATATTAACATAAAACAACACTTTAGGGTCTTAAACTAGTTGAATCCTTGAATCATTCTTCTAGATCTTGACATGCATGAGCATGAGGAAGAAGATTCTATCAACCTTGCCCTCATCAAGTGTGTTTTTCAAAGAAACAAGAAGAAAACATAAACTTTTGATAAGATCTTTGAAAAATAAACAAGAATAAGTTAGATCTAGTAAGGAGATGAAGATTTATACCCTTCTTGAACTCGGTTTTGAGGATGAAAATAGGGCAGAAATTTCGTGACCCTTAAAGCTCCTATTAACCCTTAATCCTTGCTCAAAACAACCCTTAATCCTTGCTTGAATCAACCCTTGTTTAATCTAGTATAAACCCTTATTATTGTTATATGTTAGATAAGATTTATTCTTGCCTTTTCTTTGTTATTTGAGCCGAAAATGGGGAAGAAGAAAAAGAAGGAGAAAGAGTTTTGAGAGAGAAAATGGAGTTGTGTGTGTGTGTGTGTGTGTGTGTGTGTGTGTGTGTGTGTGTGTGTGTGTGTGTGTATGTGTGTGTGTGTGTGTGTGTGTGTGTGTGTGTGTGTGTGTGTGTGTGTGTGTGTGTGTGTGTGTGTGTGTGTGTGTGTGTGTGTGTGTGTGTGTGTGTGTGTGTGTGTGTGTGTGTGTGTGTGTGTGTGTGTGTGTGTGTGTGTGTGTGTGTGTGTGTGTGTGTGTGTGTGTGTGTGTGTGTGTGTGTGTGTGTGTGTGTGTGTGTGTGTGTGTGTGTGTGTGTGTGTGTGTGTGTGTGTGTGTGTGTGTGTGTGTGTGTGTGTGTGTGTGTGTGTGTGTGTGTGTGTGTGTGTGTGTGTGTGTGTGTGTGTGTGTGTGTGTGTGTGTGTGTGTGTGTGTGTGTGTGTGTGTGTGTGTGTGTGTGTGTGTGTGTGTGTGTGTGTGTGTGTGTGTGTGTGTGTGTGTGTGTGTGTGTGTGTGTGTGTGTGTGTGTGTGTGTGTGTGTGTGTGTGTGTGTGTGTGTGTGTGTGTGTGTGTGTGTGTGTGTGTGTGTGTGTGTGTGTGTGTGTGTGTGTGTGTGTGTGTGTGTGTGTGTGTGTGTGTGTGTGTGTGTGTGTGTGTGTGTGTGTGTGTGTGTGTGTGTGTGTGTGTGTGTGTGTGTGTGTGTGTGTGTGTGTGTGTGTGTGTGTGTGTGTGTGTGTGTGTGTGTGTGTGTGTGTGTGTGTGTGTGTGTGTGTGTGTGTGTGTGTGTGTGTGTGTGTGTGTGTGTGTGTGTGTGTGTGTGTGTGTGTGTGTGTGTGTGTGTGTGTGTGTGTGTGTGTGTGTGTGTGTGTGTGTGTGTGTGTGTGTGTGTGTGTGTGTGTGTGTGTGTGTGTGTGTGTGTGTGTGTGTGTGTGTGTGTGTGTGTGTGTGTGTGTGTGTGTGTGTGTGTGTGTGTGTGTGTGTGTGTGTGTGTGTGTGTGTGTGTGTGTGTGTGTGTGTGTGTGTGTGTGTGTGTGTGTGTGTGTGTGTGTGTGTGTGTGTGTGTGTGTGTGTGTGTGTGTGTGTGTGTGTGTGTGTGTGTGTGTGTGTTATTGTGTGTGTGTGTGTGTGTGTGTGTGTGTGTGTGTGTGTGGGTGTGGGTGTGGGTGTGTATGTGTATGTATATACATATTTTGGTGTTTTAATTTGCTACTTAACTCATTAGTTATAATCTTGTATTTTTATTAGACTTATATATTCACTTATTATTATTATTCAACACTTTTGTATGCATAAGGTTTATAAATAAAATTTTGAGATAGTCATTATATTTTTGTGCTCATATGTACTTTAATTAGCTTGGTGTTGGAATTGTTGGATATTTATAAGATTTTTGGTTGTTATCTCATCTTGTGAGTCTTGCATAGTTATTTATATAATTTAAAATTTTGAAATAAAATTTTTGGTTCATTGGCATTTCGTCAAGTTCAATTAGAACTAGTTTATAGCTTGAGATTGTGTTGATTGATTATAGTTATTGTTTATGGCAAATCTAAGATAGCTAGTCATCTATGGTATTTCACTGTACTAGAGGGCAAGTATCACTATGCCTTAATGTCTAGAAGGCAAATTCTCTTAATAAACCTCTAGGGATAAATGCCTAGATAAGTTCAAGTAGATCGTCCTAGTCGGATTTTGAGGGTTGTTACATCATTACCCCCTTAACCGGAACTTCGTCCTCGAAGTTCGCTCGTTCATATAGTGATAAAATGAATAGATTTACGACAAGGATAGCTACATAGAGACGTATAAAAGGTGCGAGTTCAACTAGGTTTCATCCTGGCCTTTTTTGGTTACTTACAAGCTTTTGATCTCCGTAGTTGGGGGCATCTCTTGCTTGGTGCCCTAACATTTCTCGTGATTAGAAACTTCGAAAAAGTTACAAATGTCGCTCACTTCATGAGACGACTAGAGATTAATCGTATGTAATCGTTGTGGACTGTCAATTTTGCATAGAGCAATATTAGTGAATGAAATGATGATAAGAATATCAATACGGGGGGGTAAAATGAGCAAACGGTTCGTAATGTGCGTTACAATCAAATCGGTAAGAGACGTTGGAATATCGATTATGCACTCATTTCCATGTTGTGTACTTTCATTTGTCGTTCGCTTTTTCCAATTAAAGAATCGTTCCAATGGCTTCTTGCCTACTTTCATCCTTCTTTGGTTTGGCATTGGACGCGCTTGCCGGTACTTGAAAATATTGACTTCATTTGGGACTAATCACTTGTTAAGGGATTACCCCCTTAACAATAGTGATACTAATCTGTTATGCCATGTTGCACTAAATTTGCAAAGGTACATCTTCGTAGTACCTTATCTTAGGGTTTTCCAGTGTCGTCTTTGTTGTTTTATGCCATGCGGGGGAATCATGGATCGTTCGTTGATAGTTCAATATTAATCCTCACACTTGCGTTTGTCCGTCAACTTCGCCCTTATTTTCCATGGTCACCTTCTTCGTTATTCGTTAAGTCACATCATCACCCACTTTCTCCTTGCTCTTGCCGATATTGGCAATCGTTTTAAGGCACCTTTAGTTCTTTTTTTTTAATGTAGAAGTACTACGATCTATGACATATTGCCGACTAAACTCCTTTTTAACATTGCACATATAACCTCTTCCATTTGTCTTCTCTTCCTACGCATTCCTCGTGATAGGATTTACCCAATCCTTATGCGCACAATTAATCATCACCACTATCTTGGCAACACTAACACTTCAAGTCCTCATTGGTATGAACTCCTTCTTAAGAGGAATCCTCCTTAGGTCCTTCTGACCTAGATCTACAGAACTTCCAATTACCTTGCTCTCCAAGGCCTCATGTCCATTTTCAGCTTTCTAAGATAAGCTTCTTTTCAAATACACTAGCATAATGTTATTAGGAACTGTGATGTAACATAATTTAGGTGAAACTTTGGTTACTTTGTCTTTTCCTCCACCATGCGGTTCCCTTCATTTTCCTTTCATGGGTCACCATTCTCCTTACCGTTTCTCCACTCGGATCCATCCCTTACTAGAGTAATTGTCATCGTGAATGACACACGCGCAGTCGCTAGTCCTTGAAGTTAATTCGGGGTACTCGTATTTAGTCCTGACTTATCACATAAGCGAGTTATCATTATCACACTTTCATTCAAACGTTCCATGACTAGCTCTTTCCAGAGTTTGTAGTTGTTTGGGACTTAGGTCAGCGATCAACCTCCTTGATCGTTTCGGTAGTATGTGCCATGACTTCTAGCGTCGTATTCCATATTTGCTTTCGCAACTAACTTAGCGATTCCATGTTGTTTTCCTTCTTCACTTTTCTTGGGCGCACTACTCTGATGTGACCAATATTATACCATTGCCCACATGATTTTTAGTATCGATTATTCGTAATTTTTATAGTTTTATATCCAACTTTCGATGCTTTTAGGTATTGTTGAGTGTTTTCAGGTTGGAGAATGGTTATACGGATGAATTGATTGATTTTGATGATCCATGGAAGAAACAAGCGAAGAATGTGATTGAAATCGATTAAAAGACAAAGAAAACACTTCTTGGAAAGTGTAACGGCCGTTAAAAATGTAACACCCGTTACACATTTGTCCCTGTAACGGGTTGCATAACTGCCGTTAGGGTTTGTTTCAGAAAAGTGGCCTTGTAACGGGCGTTACATTTGTAACGGGTGTTACACGCAAATTTTGTAACGGGTGTTACACGCGAATTTTATATATATACTTGATTTTGGATCTGAAGGGGGGACGAATTTTTGAGGGATTTTTCTTAGCAATATTCATAGTCTTTAGTATTTTGGAGCAAAGCTTTGGATTATCAATCATTGTTGCTACCGGATTCTTCTCAATTCATTGGTATAACATGATTTCTTCTATTTTTGCTTGTTTCAATTATTTAATTATGAGTAGCTAAATACTTTATCATCCATCTTGATGGAGTGAGACAATATGTAGGATTGCACTATTTTATTGATTCAAAGTTGATTTCAATTATCGTTGTGTCGAGATCTTGATGATTTAATTCCTTATTAATTATTATTTTGATATTGGTGATATATGTGTTCTTCGTTAGTGGTACTAGTTGAATATGTATGTGATTTCAATTAATTATTTATAATCAATTGTCACTAGTTCATGGTATGATAGTGAATGTCATTTTAATAAAAGGAGTTATTTTGTCAACGTGTTGTATAACGGTTGGTGGTACCACGTTGTCCTCACACAGTCACAATTGTTAATTTGATAATCAAATAAACTAGTTGGTTAGGGAAATTGTTTTAAGCATTGGTGGTACCGGCTTTTACAAAGGAACTGATTAATTAGGTGATTTAAATGATTTTACAAACGTTGGTGGTACCAGTTTGTGTCTTTATTTTGTCACGATTATCTTTATCAACTCTACTGGATTTGAGCTTCATTTATGTGCAATCCGAATATGTTGTCGAGCGAATTCAAGATGGATGACTTTTAAATTTCTATTGTCATAAAAACATTTTCACTATCGTTTGAGGACGATCCCTGCCCCGGTCATACCGGATTTCTTTCGATTAATCTTTCGAGATTACTAATTATTTACTAACTTTTGCAACGTGACAACTCGGTCACAAAACCCCCTCTTTTCTGAATTACTTTATTTTAACAATTGCTTACAAGTCCTTGTGATCGACTTCAGATTTACCAGTTTACTATACTGCATGCGATCAGGTTCACTGCCTGTGAGTGTGTTGTAGTCAGTTTTCTAGTAGTTCGTGTTTTATAAATTTTATTACTCGATTTTACACATCATACTCCTTGGGTCGATGGTCCTTGACGATTCACCATGTGTTACAAAATATTTCTTACCCAAGTTCATCTTATTTCTGCTTACCTCCCTACGGTTCGTTGATCTTAAGGAAGTGGCCATCACAACTCGTCGTGCTTTCTCTACTTACCCACCATACTTTTCCTCCTTGGTAAGGCTAGCCTCCATCAGGCATTAAGCGTATACCTCTTTCTTTTAGCCCGGTTGATATGCTCTACTAATAGCTCGTATTCGATGGAGGTTTCCCAATTGGTATTCAAAGAATAACGCGTGGAGCGCCATAAAGATGAATACTTCCAGAACTACATCTTGTAGATGACGTCAATGCCTTCACTTTATCGTTTGGGTTAAATCGCTTTCCATTACTCTATCTTCTACTCTAGATTACCTTCAACGATGCTAGTGAACAACTCTTCTTGAAAGATAAAGTATAATCTTGCGCTTTATACTCCTTGTTCGAGTATCTTTCCTTGTTGTGATTACCCCCTTAACATTTTTCCTCTAGAAAAATGTAAGGGATTTCCTGCTCTTCACTTCATCTCACCATCCTTGACGATCTTCAATTCGCCAAATTCCTTATTCCTTCATGTGACAAATATCCATATGCTCGGGTGTTTTGAAAATGAAAAGGATAGCTCGGAATCCTTTTTGTTACTCTTCCATCTTGAGGGTTACTCGACACATCCTAATTATCTTATTGTCCTTGGTTTTCTTCTTCTAACTACTCTCGTTTTCCAACATTGCTAGTGATATCCCCCAAGTTCTAGGGGAGTCCTTATACTTAACCGAAGGTGACCTTCATGTCACACAACCTCCCTTTTGTTGGCCGCTCAATCTTTCCTTTTGGTCGACCAACATAGATAGGAAAGACTTTTTATTCTTTCTCCAAGTTAAGGCTTAGTATACTCTTCGATCGTGCTTCCTTGTACTTCGGTTAACAAACAACTTATCTTCCACGTCCTACGTTATGTACGTGACCCAATAGCATCTTCTATGCTATACAGTTATCCCAAGTATTCCACTTGTGGACGACTGATGTCTGAACGTCTTTCGCATCCATTGATGTCGCAGCGAGAGCAGGGTACTACTTACTCGATTTCACCATTGCTGAGTGTTGCGTAAGTGAGTTGTATGTTGTTAGGTTACTAACTTTTGAAGAGAAGCGGTGGTGATCATTACTTTGAATCATCAAGAATATCAAGGATATAGAATTTGGTTTCGAATGAATGAAATAGGAAATATAAAAACAAGAGATTCATTAAGGCTCGAATTAGACTCCTTGCGCGAGTTAAAGAAATCACTTCTATGTCTTTCGTTGCCCAATGGACTCCAACTTTCAATGACGTCGATATATGTCGCACCGACTTAGATAATATAGATAGTTGTTTGCGTACACGTGTTAGAATAGAAATATCGCACCAAATATTGGGGTTACAATCCTCAGGACGTGTGGTTTAGAATATATGGGAATGCGTCCTACTAGTGTCGTCGTATCGTCATATGGCTTTAAAACTGCTCGCCATTCATATGTCTCCAACTTCATTCGACGTTTACATATGTTTCGCACCATTTCAGATCGAATACTAAGGTTATGCGTAGTTTCTAAGAGGATAGAGTCGCGTCATATCTTGGGACTACAATTCTCGGAGTATATCGTCCAACGTTCGTGGGAAGGTGCTCCACCGATGATATCGCGTTGTCGTATGTCCATAATGAATAGTGGTGTCATAAGAAATAGGATGTTGGATAATTTCAAAAGGGCACGAGTGAACGAATATTGGATTGAAGGGGTACTTAATAACAACTTTCATACTTAGAAAATATCTAATTTCATAATGAATTTCTCAGGGACAATCACTAATTCTCAAGCGGTAAAATCTCATTACGCAATATCTATCTCAGTAGTAAGGACTAACAACCTTATCATAATATCTAGCAAATACTAGTTCTCAAAAGTCAAATCTTAGAGCACAATAACTATATCGATACTAAGGCAAGACTATATACTCATTACATCATTCACGCACTAGTCCTCAAATAGCTCAACCTCAGGGCGCAATAACTATCTTAGTAGTAAGGCATGACTACCTAACCATCGCAATATTCACACGCTAGTTTCAAATAGCTCAAACTTAGAGAGTAAAGGCTCTTATATCTATATCGTCCATGAAATTTCATATTAACTCGTCATGCTCATATTCTCTTTCAAACCAATCATAAATAATCAACCTCATTACCCAATAATTTAAACAAGTCATATTCCAAAATGATTTCTTGCCTCATAGTAATCATATTATTTTAAAGTGCATATGCTACTTAAAGTTCAACATCATAAATCACAAAGCTTTTACGCATGCATTTATCTCGCAATTTCCACATTGCACATTCCAAACTTTCACATTGCATATTACAAACTTTCACATTGCATATTACAAACTTTCACATTTCACATTATAAACTTACACGTTGCAAAAACAGAGACAGAATCTGTCCAGTTTTGTTCTTACTACCATTCATCAAAACTTTTGTTTTAACATTCAACACATTGACTTACAACACACAAGATTGATATATATACATTTTTACATGATATTTACATCATATATTCAGAATATAAACCCCCAATTCAAAATCCCCAATTTATTTATTTTCATGAACCCTAGCTTGATTTTAAGTAAATAACTCATTCCAAATCAAATTCCCCCAAATTAATTACTTGCAAGAACCTTAATTGAAATTGATAATGAAATAAAATTGATACCTTTGAACAATAACAACTAGAATGGAAGAATTACAAATTTCCCTCTTCTCCTTTCTTCCTTGTTTCGACCCACACATACCCACACTCACAATTTCTTCCAAATTAGATGATTAACCCTTGAGTGTTATTATTATCTCTCTTGAATGATTCTTTAATTAAATTGAGAGGTTAGATTTTGTTTGGATTAGAATTACAAGAAGATTATTATTATTAGGGAGATTTCTTGAGTTTGATAATGGAAGAATCAACACAAAATAAGAGATTTAGAAGAAAGAATTTAGGTAGGAAGTTTGGAGAAGAAATCAAAGTGATGATAAAGTTAGAAGTTGAGTTGTGAATCACCATGAAGGAGTTGCCTGGCACTTCCCTCCTTTTGCCACGTCCCATAATAATTTTGGTGGGTAAAATACCCGCTATCCACTAAAGTTCCAACTAATTTAACCCCATTTCTAAAAATAAAATATTAGGAAACTATTTTAATGTCAAAACTATAATCAAGGTTAATTTTTATTGGTCATAAAAATTCGGGATGTTACAGGGGGGGTGGTAAATAGGAAAAAGTCGGGTATTTTAGAGGATTTTTAAACTTTTGCATGCTTGTCCTTGTAGTTAATTGCTTTTGTCACTTAATTATAGAACTTAATAAGCAATTTGACTACACCTTTGGTACAAAATTTTAATATGTGGAATGTGTTTTGACTGATTAATTAGGCAATCCCTTCTGGATTAATAATATGACTAGCACGCTCAAAGCACTAAAACACCCAATTTTGTGAGATTATTGATTCATTGCTAGTATGCTAGGTGTTTACGGTCTTGGATTTATTAGCCTTGTAAATTTGTCTCTCTCGTAGGCTTTTGGATTTATCCAGGAGTAAGGGTCTCTTTTAGAGCTCTGAACTATGATGTGCAAGTTTGAGGTTGGTTTTTCCATTTCCGGATTATTTTCATTTGCTATGAGTGTGCCGATGATTGCGTTTATTCTAGAACTTGTCCTGGTTGATCGTTCCGTGTTATTTATCAGAAGAGGCAAATTTAGGATAAAACATTTGTTCTTTGTATGTTCACCCCTTGTTTCGTGAAAATTTGTTATGTGCATGTTTTGTTAATGTGCTTAGTAGCTAACTACACTGGTTAGTGAACCACCTGTTAAAACCCTTGATGTTGCACTCACTTTTAGTGCAAGAAACAATAGAAACCATGTTGTCACTAGCCTGTTCTTTGTTATTAAATCCACCCTTAATATACACATTTTCCTAACCATACCGATAGTCGAAGTCCTGGTGGGTCATTGGTTGCCTATGCTAGTGGATGGTTTTGGGTTGTCCCTTATGTCGGGTTGGGTTATTCTCAGTTATTGAGAATAGATTGATTTCGTCATGATTGTTTGGATAAAGTCTGGATCGTTCATTTGAGCATATGAGTATATGATTTGTCACTGTTTCAACATTATTAAGAGAATACCAATTAGTCAGAGTAAAAGTAGCTCACAAAAAAAGGAATAAAAAGAATAAAAGAATTGAAAAACAGAAAAATAAAAAAAAATAGAAAAAATGAAAAGAGCTTGGGCTGTCAGTTGGTATTTCTCACTTTTGGTCAAATCATTTTTGTAAGTTGGTACATCAATTACACCAACAAAAGGATCTTGTAATGCTATATTCTTCAGTTATCCTAATGGGGTTGGCAAGTTTGCTTAAGTCAACATTGGTTGGTCTTGGTTGATTGAGTTGTTTGATTGTCATACACCACAATGGTGTCGGTTTTAATCGTCTATTGGGGGTATTGTCTGGACAACTTCTCGGGTTTTGGACCGTTGGCAACTAATGACATGGGATTTAATGGATTAGACTATTATGTAAACAATTTGTTAAATGTTGTGTTATCTTCTTTTAAACACCTTTTTGTTATCCCAAATTTCCATACCCTGTTCAATACCTTGTTTAACCCCAGATGTTCATTACAACCCTTGTAAGACCTCTTCTGATTAACGTTGTGGTGCTTGCGCCATGGCGGTGAAGGAATGATTCTAGTACAAGCCTATGGTAAAAGATTATGCATCACGACTAGGCATTGAGTGATTATTCAAATATTCAACCCCAAAAGTAAGTTAGTTGGAGTAGGATAGACGAGATATCACTGATTCGATTCTTTTGTGCTTAGTCGTGTTATTGAGGCTTGTGTATCAGTCAATATTGTCAAACATTCCAGTTTTCATTTAAGATTAAAACTGCCTAACCATCTTTTCTCATTTTCATGAATGGTTGAGCTTCTTTTTGATTACTATAATGTCATTCCTATATGTACCAAGGTAATTTGTTTTTCAGCTTGGAATTGCTTGAGGACAAGCAAAGCTTAAGTGTGGGAATTTGATGTGACCAATATTATACCATTTCCCACATGATTTTTAGTATTGATTATTTGTAATTTTTATAGTTTTATATCCAACTTTCGATGCTTTTAGGTATTGTTGAGTGTTTTCAGGTTGGAGAATGGTTATACGGATGAATTGATTGATTTTGATGATCCATGGAAGAAACAAGCGAAGAATGTGATTGAAATCGATTAAAAGACAAAGAAAACACTTCTTGGAAAGTGTAACGGCCGTTAAAAATGTAACACCCGTTACACATATGTCCCTGTAACGGGTTGCATAACTGCCGTTAGGGTTTGATTCAGAAAAGTGGCCTTATAACGGGTGTTACATTTGTAACGGGTGTTACACGCAAATTTTGTAACGGGTGTTACACGCGAATTTTATATATATACTTGATTTTGGATCTGAAGGGGGGACGAACTTTTGAGGGATTTTTCTTAGCAATATTCATAGTCTTTAGTACTTTGGAGCAAAGCTTTGGATTATCAATCATTGTTGCTACCGGATTCTTCTCAATTCATTGGTATAACATGATTTCTTCTATTTTTGCTTGTTTCAATTATTTAACTATGAGTAGCTAAATACTTTATCATCCATCTTGATGGAGTGAGACAATATGTAGGATTGCACTATTTTATTGATTCAAAGTTGATTTCAATTATCGTTGTGTCGAGATCTTGATGATTTAATTCCTTATTAATTATTATTTTGATATTGGTGATATATGTGTTCTTCGTTAGTGGTACTAGTTGAATATGTATGTGATTTCAATTAATTATCTATAATCAATTGTCACTAGTTCATGGTATGATAGTGAATATCATTTTAATAAAAGGAGTTATTTTGTCAACGTGTTGTATAACGGTTGGTGGTACCACGTTGTCCTCACACAGTCACAATTGTTAATTTGATAATCAAATAAACTAGTTGGTTAGGGAAATTGTTTTAAGCATTGGTGGTACCAGCTTTTACAAAGGAACTGATTAATTAGGTGATTGAAATGATTTTACAAACGTTGGTGGTACCAGTTTGTGTCTTTATTTTGTCACGATTATCTTTATCAACTCTACTGGATTTGAGCTTCATTTATGTGCAATCCGAATATGTTGTCGAGCGAATTCAAGATGGATGACTTTTAAATTTCTATTGTCATAAAACATTTTCACTATCGTTTGAGGACGATCTTGCCCCGGTCATACCGGATTTCTTTTCGATTAATCTTTCGAGATTACTAATTATTTACTAACTTTTGCAACGTGACAACTCGGTCACAAAACCCCCTCTTTTCTGAATTACTTTATTTTAACAATTGCTTACAAGTCCTTGTGATCGACCTCGGATTTACCAGTTTACTATACTGCATGCGATCAGGTTCACTGCCTGTGAGTGTGTTGTAGTCAGTTTTCTAGTAGTTCGTGTTTTATAAATTTTATTACTCGATTTTACACATCATACTCCTTGGGTCGATGGTCCTTGACGATTCACCATGTGTTACAAAATATTTCTTACCCAAGTTCATCTTATTTCTGCTTACCTCCCTACGGTTCGTTGAGCTTAAGAAAGTGGCCATCACAACTCGTCGTGCTTTCTCTACTTACCCACCATACTTTTCCTCCTTGGTAAGGCTAGCCTCCATCAGGCATTAAGCGTATACCTCTTTCTTTTAGCCCGGTTGATATGCTCTACTAATAGCTCGTATTCGATGGAGGTTTCCCAATTGGTATTCAAAGAATAACGCGTGGAGCGCCATAAAGATGAATACTTCCAGAACTACATCTTGTAGATGACGTCAATGCCTTCACTTTATCGTTTGGGTTAAATCGCTTTCCATTACTCTATCTTCTACTCTAGATTACCTTCAACGATGCTAGTGAACAACTCTTCTTGAAAGATAAAGTATAATCTTGCGCTTTATACTCCTTGTTCGAGTATCTTTCCTTGTTGTGATTACCCCCTTAACATTTTTCCTCTAGAAAAATGTAAGGGATTTCCTGCTCTTCACTTCATCTCACCATCCTTGACGATCTTCAATTCGCCAAATTCCTTATTCCTTCATGTGACAAATATCCATATGCTCGGGTGTTTTGAAAATGAAAAGGATAGCTCGGAATCCTTTTTGTTACTCTTCCATCTTGAGGGTTACTCGACACATCCTAATTATCTTATTGTCCTTGGTTTTCTTCTTCTAACTACTTTCGTTTTCCAACATTGCTAGTGATATCCCCCAAGTTCTAGGGGAGTCCTTATACTTAACCGAAGGTGACCTTCATGTCACACAACCTCCCTTTTGTTGGCCGCTCAATCTTTCCTTTTGGTCGACCAACATAGATAGGAAAGACTTTTTATTCTTTCTCCAAGTTAAGGCTTAGTATACTCTTCGATCGTGCTTCCTTGTACTTCGGTTAACAAACAACTTATCTTCCACGTCCTACGTTATGTACGTGACCCAATAGCATCTTCTATGCTATACAGTTATCCCAAGTATTCCACTTGTGGACGACTGATGTCTGAACGTCTTTCTCATCCATTGATGTCGCAGCGAGAGCAGGGTATACGAATGTTAGAAATCCAAAAATAGTGATAAATTGTAATTAAGATTAGAATACATTCTTGTTGTTAAGTCATAGATAAATGATTACTAAGGTTGAGGGGCTAATTGTGATAATTAGCATAGTTGTAGTGTTAGACTATATATAGCCCTCATACCTTAGAAATCATAACAAGAACTGTAAAAACACTTCATTTCACACACAATTAATCCCAAGCTTTCAGTTTACTCGATCATTCTCTCTCAAAAACACACACACACACACCAAGAACACACACTTGCAAACCGCCATTGTTAGATTGAATTCAGAGCTAAAAATCGTGTTATAACAAGTGGTATCAGAGAGAAACATCAATCTGATGACGATCCATAACTGAATTCGATCACAATTTCATCAAAATCAAGTTTAATCTCAAATTCTGTTCGAAATATCTCACCTACTGGTTCTTCAAAATTCACACATCAAATCTCATAAAATCACAATTGTTTGTTCATCAATAGATTCGTGGCTATTGATAACATAATCCTGTCAATTTTCAAGTTCCAATTCAATCTAAATCTCGAGATTGAATTTTGAGTTTTGGCGCGTAATTTCAGGGATTTGAATCTGTTGTGTTTTGTGTTGAATTTTGTTCAAATTCGTGTTTCGGACGTGAATTAAAACAGTTTGGAAGTGATTTCGTGATCTAACTCCTAGTAATTGTTAAGAAATCGAAGTTTTAAAAACTTGTCAATGGAGTTTTTCTGGAATTGTGTTCAGTTGAAGAAGATGACCAAGACGATCTGCCTAAGATCGTTTTAAGTTCAGTGATTTGTGGTTTGTTAAGACGATCCTCACAAGATCGTTTTAGCAAAGAGTGTGTTGTGGAAGTGTTGATTCTGGCTAATTAATCCAAAAGGATTGGTTTGGTCGTTTCATACACTTAAAAGTTTTTGAGAAAGAAAACAAGACGATCTTCATACCAAGATCGTCTCATTTTTTCCTGAACGAACTTCAAACCAAGATCGTTTCACCTAAGACGATCTTCATCTAAACCGTTTCAATTTTCATACTTAGCCAAATTTCTCCAAAATTTCCAAGACGATCTTCAAACAAGATCGTCCCAGTTCATCAAGACCGTTTCAATTTTCATACTTAGCCAAATTTCTCCAAAATTTCCAAGACGATCCTCAAACAAGATCGTTCCAGTTCTTCAAGACCGTTTCAATTTTCATACTTAGCCAAATTTCTCCAAAATTTCCAAGACGATCTTCAAACAAGATCGTCCCAGTTCTTCAAGACCGTTTCAATTTTTCATACTTAACCAAATTTCTCAAAATTACCAAGACGATCTTATTCAAAGACGATCTCACCAAGAACGATTTTGTCAAGATCGTTTCATTCTCAATTCAATCAAGATCGTTTCAATTTCCTTGTTAATCAAGATCGTTTCAATTTCCTTGATTAATCAAGATCGTTTCAATTTCCTTGATTAATCAAGATCGTTTCAATTTCCTTGATTCAATCAAGATCGTTTCAATTTCCTTGATTAATCAAGATCGTTTCAATTTCCTTGATTAATCAA
>CM067167.1:2088644-2151719 GCA_034093135.1 Erigeron breviscapus
AACTTTATTCGTGCTTATAGTTATAACCTTCTATGATCATCCTGTTTGCTCTTATTCTAGTCATTTCTTTGAACACATTCATTAAATTACTAACTCAAGCTCCATGTTCATAAATTACCTCGATTTCGCCATTGCTGAGTGTTGCGTAAGTGAGTTGTATGTTGTTAGGTTACTAACTTTTGAAGAGAAGCGGTGGTGATCATTACTTTGAATAATCAAGAATATCAAGGATATAGAATTTGGTTTCGAATGAATGAAATAGGAAATATAAAACAAAAGATTCATTAAGGCTCGAATTAGACTCCTTGCGCGAGTTAAAGAAATCACTTCTATGTCTTTCGTTGCCCAATGGACTCCAACTTTCAATGACGTCGATATATGTCGCACCGGCTTAGAATATAGATTGTTGTTTGCGTACACTGTGTTAGAATAGAAATATTGCACCAAAGTCCAGGGTTACAATTCTCAGGACGTGTCATCTTGAATATAGGAATGCGCCTACTAGTGTCGTTGTATCGTCATATGGCTTTAATACTGCTCGTCTTTCATAAGTCTCCAACTTCATTCGACGTTTACATATGTTTCGCACCATTTCAGATCGAATACCAAGGTTATGCGTAGTTTCTAAGAGGATAGAGTCGCGTCATATCTTGGGACTACAATTCTCGGAGTATATCGTCCAACGTTCGTGGGAAGGTGCTCCACCGATGATATCGCGTTGTCGTATGTCCATAATGAATAGTGGTGTCATAAGAAATAGGATGTGGGATAATTTCAAAAGGGCACGAGTGACCAAATATTGGATTGAAGGGGTACTTAATAACAACTTTCATACTTAGAAAATATCTAATTTCATAATGAATTTCTCAGGGACAATCACTAGTTCTCAAGCGGTCAAATCTCATTACGCAATATCTATCTCAGTAGTAAGGACTAACAACCTTATCATAATATCTAGCAAATACTAGTTCTTAATAGTCAAATCTTAGAGCACAATAACTATATCGATACTAAGGCAAGATTATATACTCATTATATCATTCACGCACTAGTCCTCAAATAGCTCAA
The DNA here is from genome assembly GCA_034093135.1 of Erigeron breviscapus. Classification (NCBI taxonomy): domain Eukaryota; kingdom Viridiplantae; phylum Streptophyta; class Magnoliopsida; order Asterales; family Asteraceae; genus Erigeron; species Erigeron breviscapus. The sequence continues at coordinate 2,089,713 of CM067167.1, forward strand.
CCTCAGGGCGCAATAACTATCTTAGTAGTAAGGCATGACTACCTAACCATCGCAATATTCACACGCTAGTTTCAAATAGCTCAAACTTAGAGAGTAAAGGCTCTTATATCCATATCGTCCATGAAATTTCATATCAACTCGTCATGCTCATATTTTCTTTCCAAATCAATCATAATTAATCAACCCCATTACCCAATAATCTAAACAAGTCATATCCCAAATGATTTCTTGCCTCATAGTAATCTATTATTTTAAAGTGCATATGCAACTTAAAGTTCAACATCATGAATCATAAGGCTTTTACGCATGCATTCCTCACATAATTTCCACATTGCACATTCCAACCTTTCACATTGCATATTACAAACTTTCACATTGCACACTATAAGCTTTCACATTGCAATCAAATCATGCAACTTTCACATTGCACATTATAAGCTTTCACATTGCATATTACAACTTTCACATTGCACATTATAAGCTTTCACATTGCAATCAAATCATGCCCAAATTCACATGTTATAGCATAGAGTAGCATGTATCAACGAATATCTTTCAATCTTATATTCATTTCACTTCTAATGTGCAAAAGGGGAATCCTACTAAACTAGCAAAATCCTCAAGTAAAGCAAGTCTCGAATCGTTATATATGCTTAGGTGAATGTCTAAATGCAACAAGTATTCACATAAAAACGCGTTTAATAAAGATTTTTTTTTTTTTTGAAAAGGAATCCTTTTGAACATAAGTCCAAGTGGCCGTTTGAGTTTTACATGGTCCTCTCATAATTAAACGTAGATTCATGACTTTACGTTTAATTATGGTCCTACCATGTAAAGCTCAAACTAGTCCGCTTAACCTTATGCTCGACTCGACTATAAAAATTCGTTTTGAAAAGTGGCTATAGTTTTGAATTCCCGGAGGAACCCCAATGTTCTCTATAACCTTAGGCTCTGATACCATTTTCTGTAACACCCCAACTACGACGGAACAATGAGATGTACAGAAAGTCGAGTATTTAAAACAAAGGATAATAGATAAACATTCACCATAGCTTTATTTGATAAAAGAATTTACAAATGTACAAGCATGTGAACCAATCCCCAAGTACAATGCGTCCACCGTACTTGGATATTAAGTCCACGAAACAAATAACAAATACATGAGATGATATACTACAATGATCAAGGCGGATTCCATTTCCCCTCACAAGGTTTGATCTTTGACCCCAAAGTGCAATGCAAACAAACATGATGCATATAATTCCTCAAAGCTTATGCTAAATCCTGAAAAGCATGAAGAAAAAGTGTCAACTACGAAAACGTAGTTGGTGAGTGCATAGGTTTCCAAGTAAATCTCGTTACATATACATTTCAAAACTTAGAAAACATATTATTACATATCAATATACCCAAACCACATGACCGACAAAATTCCCATATCAAACTATCAAGTTTTCCAAATACCATAATGTCATTTCAAAGCGTTGAGAATCCAAGGTAATTATAAAGTTCTCATTTGTCAAATCATCGTGAGAGAAAAATATATCAATCGATTAATCATATATCACACCCAAACCATGCGGTCATCAATAATTTGATATCGCCAATTCAACAACTCCAAGATTCCATATATGTCCAATACCCTATGCCATTTTTTGTTACATATGTAACCGGGTTATGATCATTTGAAAACTAAAATTTCGTGAAAACTAGAAAACTGGCCAAAACACACTGTGATCTGAATTTAACACAATGTGTTTTTAGAAAACACATTGTGTTAAGTTCATATCACAGTGTGTTTGAACAATTTTCTGATTTTCACGTGCTATCAAAAACACACTGTGATTTAAAACTTAACACAATGTGTTTTTAGATTACACAATAAAAACACATTGTGTTTTTAGAAAACACAATTAAAACACATTGTGTTAAATTCAGATCACAGTGTGTTTTGGCCAGTTTTCTAGTTTTCACAGAAAATTTAGTTTTCAAATGAACATTTCACGTTGAATCAATAATAACCAACCATCAATAATATCAATAACACTTGGGCAAAGACATATTTGATGAGTTTGGCTTGAGCCACTACTAAGACCATTTTACGTCAAAATAATAATAATGATAAAATGTCCCGAAGAGATAATAATAGAAGCACATGCTGTCAATCACGTGCAATAATAATAATAAAGGGGTCGTGCCATGGAGACGACCATAAAATATAAAGTAGATTAGAGCACCCCCATGACCGACACCGTTGAAGGCGGCCACGTAGGAGGCCAATCAACCTGTCGCCACTGATGTGAGTGAGGGACGAATCCTAGTTGCGCAACCCTCTAACTACAAGCCTCAATGAGTTAATAGTAGTGTACAGGGGACCACCGTTTGACAGTACTCAAGCTCATCATATAACATATAACACGTTGAACATACAATATAATTCCCATATCATAAACATTCTTTCAAAGTATCATTTCATATAAGAAAGCAATTTTAATTATTCATGCTTTTCACCCCGTAAGTAAAACACATAAAAGAGTTTGAAAGGGGGCTATGACTCACCTTGATATACCGCATATTATATTCACTTATCCAAAATGGGTACTTCCCATCTATAGCTTCCTTGATCTTATATTCCTTACGCTCCCCATTCGCATTTCAAAGCCAAGACCATTCCTACGCGAAACTAAGGCGAATAAGGTCCTATCTTAGGTTATCATATAGAAATGCCATATTAAGTTATGTTATCCTTATTCATTATTGGATATGTAACCAATTTTAATACGAATTAACATTTGTGATATCACTTTATAGTTTGGTTAATGTAATTACTTATGTCCATCTCACTTAATTACATTTTGTGTTACTTTGATTACACTTATCTTTTAACTCACATATTTCCCGATATGTCTTATGATTACTCGGGTTTATGCAATTCTTTTAGGTGTTATGGGCCATACCAATTGGGCCTAAGTGTGATGGGCTTTTAAGTGACTTGGGCTTAATTTAGTTATTGGGCTTAACCTTATTTGGGTTATGTGCTTAGTGGGTTATATTGGTTATTGGGCTATATGGTTTATTGGGCCAGATGGGCCTACTGATTTATGTTCCTTATGGGTTCACTAATTGGGCCGGGCTAGCCCATTATGGTCCTTAGTGCATCTTTTAGCCCATTACACAAATTGTTAGTTTCCTTCAAATTTTCTGTTTTTATACATCAAATTTATGAAATGTTGGCTATTAATTAAGGGTTAAACCTAATTATTTGGAACTTGGTGATTTTTATACAGTGAACTATATGTGTCCACTTGTTATATAAATTTTGGCTTAATTTTTAAATAGTGTTTACTACCTCTTAATATTTTTGTAAATGAAAGTGGTCAAAACAGTCACTGTTTTGCATACCCAAATGTTTTATAAAAGTTCCCTGGGTTATGCTCTTAATAAAAATTCCATGATTTTATTTTAAGTTTAGGACACATTGAACTTACTTTCCACCAAGTATGACCTCCTGGAACCTTATGGTTTAGGAGATAAAAATTGTTAAAGTTGATAAAATATTCAGACAAAAGTGCAGTTTTGACCAGTTTTAGTAGAAAAATCATATCTTTTGTTTGGTTCAGTATTTTTGAGTGATTCCAGTTGGTGGTTAAACTTAACTCGTTTATCTACAACTTTTATTTTGAAAGTTTTGCTTGAAACGGCCCTCACATGTTCAGTTTACCCGTTCCAAGACAGAAAATTAATTCTGTCAGAATGTGTTTTGATTAACACAACTCATCAATGGTGTTGGTTGCTTGTTTTAGCCTCTAAATTACCACTAACAAGATTATCACTTTATTTTGTATCTCTTAACATCAAATATACAGATTTCAATCAATTTCAAGATCATCAATCATCATTTATACTTGAACTTTCACCCAACAAAATCAATAAACTTAGTTCTTGCAAAAATCATCCAAAAATGTGATTGCATGTGACCATCTAGCCATTTTATGAACAAATCTCTTAACAAGTCTTTCATACAACATAAAAATAAGTTTATTCTTGAAAATCACATAAATATATTAATGAATATATGAAATATATCTTCATTTTTCAAGGAAAAAGTCACTTTTACTAGATATTAACATAAAACAACACTTTAGGGTCTTAAACTAGTTGAATCCTTGAATCATTCTTCTAGATCTTGACATGCATGAGCATGAGGAAGAAGATTCTATCAACCTTGCCCTCATCAAGTGTGTTTTTCAAAGAAACAAGAAGAAAACATAAACTTTTGATAAGATCTTTGAAAAATAAACAAGAATAAGTTAGATCTAGTAAGGAGATGAAGATTTATACCCTTCTTGAACTCGGTTTTGAAGATAAATAGGGCAGATCGGAAGAACCGTCAACCGGAACTCACCGTAGGTAGCAATGAGTAAGTCTAGGTCGTGGTAGGGGCCGTGGTAGAGGTCGTGGTAGGGGCCAAGGAAGGGGTCGTGGTGAAGTTCCTGAGCCAAACTTGGCTGAGTTAATCGCTCAAACGGTTGCCGGTATCATGCCAACCATTATTGCTCAAGTCACGGCAAGTCTTGGGCAGAACAATGTGGCTCAAAACAATGAAGCCCCGGAAAATGTGAATAATGAAAATGCTCAACCTCAGGATGTGGAAAACGAAGAAGAGGGACCAGTGAGAGTGGATAACCGTATACCCATGTATAATCAACAGGGATACCGACAGGGATGTATATTTAAGGACTTCAAAAGCTGTGGGGCACCGGAGTTTAATGGAAGAGGTGGTCCCACTGAGTGTATAAGGGGGTTTGAGGAGATCGAGGCAGTGATTGAAAGAAGTCATTGCACATATGACGACCGGATTTCTTATGCATCCGGCATGTTTAAAAATGACGCCTTGAGTTGGTGGAACCAGGAGATAACTTTGGGGCGGACTTATAACTTGGAATGGATCGATTTCAAGAACAAAGTGAAGGAAAAGTTTTGTCCTCCCTATGAACTACAAAACTTGACCATTGAGTTTGCTAATCTCAATATGGAGGGAGCCGATTACAAGAGTTATGTTAGACGATTTCAAGAGTTGTCTACCCTCATTCCTCACTTGGTGGATTCGGCTCGGGCCATCGAGAAGTTTGTATTGGGCTTGAATCCTCAAGTCCGATCCTATGTGAATTCTAACATGCCTACTTCTTTAGCCGATGCTGTCAACCGGGCCGGTAGTGTGACTGAAGACTTGTTGAGGAGCGGTGTTTTGAGTAACTCCTCAACAAACAAGAGAAAGGAAGTGGGCGAATCAAGTGGGGTGAAGAAAATGGGAAGGTTTGATCCCAAAGATGCTAGTAGGGGTAGGGTTATGGCGGCGGCGGGGCCAACGAGGAAAACTTACTTAGGACCTCACCCCTTTTGTGCAAAGTGTAATCGTCATCACTCCCCCGCTATCCAATGTGGACTTGCTTTAATTGTAACCGACCCGGGCACGAGGCCAAAGATTGTAGAGCACCGAAAGCGGCACCATTGAATGTAGCACCTTTACGGGCCGTCCCTCCTCAAGGTAATCAACAAAGAGGCGAGTGTTTTGGATGTGGTAGTCGTACTCACTACCGTAACAATTGTCCGCAATGGGTTGGACAACAAGTTGAAGTGGCGGTCCATCCGAACCAGCTCCAAATTACCGGGCCGAACCAAAACCGTGGCCAACAAGGTCATCAAGTTCATCCTCGTGGCCGAGCTTTTGCGGGAAATGGCAATGGAGGCCAAAATGATCCAAACGTTGGTTAAGGTACCTTTCTCTTCACAGTTATGATGTTATGGCATTACTCGATGTCAAAACCGACTATGACCTCGTTTATCCTAACGTTACTCCTTTGAATTACGCTCGTTCGTGTGTTTTGGAATTATATGTTTAAGATTTCGGGTGTTTAACGACTCACTAACCAAATTTGGTCAAATACCCCGTGTGTACATCTTGACTCTAGAAGACGACAAACTCTTCACGTACGTTGTGCTCTATGATATTAAGGTCCTTGACGATTAAGTGAGTACAATTTGAATACCAACGGTTAATACGGTTCTTAGTTGTGTAGTAGAGTTACCAATGTAGAAAATTTAACGGTAGGTTTTTTTAGGGTTTCATGCAAATGGTCAAACTCAAGCGTCCTTAGAGCTACCGTCTTAAGAATCTGGAAACTAACGTCGTCTCCGATAATCTTGAGTCTCCCGAGGCCTTTCCGGTTGACTTATCGGGCTTGTCCCATCTCGATAATTTAAAATTTCGTATATACTTAACTTCCTAACATCGCGCGCGTGGTCAAAACCCTTATAGACTCCTGAGATGCGAATAAGCGTGTAGTGAAAGACGGGAGAGAGATTTGAAGGAAAACAAATTGTGATGGACTTCATTATGAAGTCGCCGAAGACAAGAAATGGATTGATGTGTGGTGGAGATCGCTAGAGTTGAGGCCTAAGTACCCACCTTTGTTTAACAATTGGTGATTCGTTGAATTTCGGGACGAAATTCTTTTGACGGGGGAATAATGTAACATCCGCGAATTTTGACTCGTTGACTTTACGTGTAATATGACTAACAATATAGGTTAATGAAACTATTTGGGTCGTTTCGTGAATTAAATGGCAATGTGTCGTATTCGGGTCAATAATGTGTTTTGATCGGTGTTTAAATGTGTAACGATGGTAATTTGGCTAGAGAAGAGAACGGGTCGGTCCGTGGGTAGTCCATGACCCACCAGCCCCCTTGACCCATCTTCCTCCCCTTATCTCTTCCTTCACCTCTCATTTCTTTCCCTTCTCTTTTCTCTCTAGCAAAAGCAAGAACTTCACATATCTCTCTTTCTCTTATTAATTCTTGCATCATTGAGTGTGTTGAATCAAAATCTATACAAGATCGTCATCATCTTCTTAGTATTAAAAGCTTGAATCTCATAGTGCAAGATTTTTACCCATTTTGACCTAATTTCGGGTTTGAGCTCAAGAAGGAGTTTTGGTAAGTCTAATTCATCCCATTTACTCCTACTTATGTATGTTTATGCATTTCTAGTCCCCTTGAACTTTTACAAGTCCTGAATCGGCTTAAATCTCGTTTTGGTCAATTTAGGGTTTCAATTAGGGTTTGAGGGTTTTGGGTGTGATTTTGATGTTTTGGTCGAATTTGTGGATTGGGTTATGTTTATTTATGGTTAATGGTGTTTATTTATGCTTCAATCTAAGTTACAAGTTCCTACAAATCGATTTGAGTTGGTTTGGGTCGAGTTTAAGGGTTTTGGGTTGTTGTTGCTGCTGCTGGTGCTGCTTGTGGTTCTGGCCAGAAAAAGGGCCACTGCGGCGCAGTGGCTTAGGCCTAGCTCACTGCGGCGCAGTGGCTTGGAAGGCTCACTGCGGCGCAGTCTTGGCTAGCCCACTGCGGCGCGGTGAGCTTGGCAAAGGCTCACTGCGGCGCAGTGGTTAGAGCTGGAAAGTTTGCGCGTCGTTTTTCAAATGTTAATAACTTTTGATCCGTAAGTCCAAATAAGTCATATGACCTATCGTTGGAATCGTGAGAGAGTCTACTTTCTCATGGTAAGGTCCTTTGGATCTGAATCCTTTTCCATTTCTAAAAATGTCGGGTCAAAGTGTTATAGTTCATGCGGGAGAGTCATTTAAGGCGTTGTGGGACTTTGGCGCGACTCATACTTAATTAACCAACTTGTATAGGGTTATAGAGTTGATTTTGATGACACCATGATATATATTGATAGGTTGTGGGCTCGTGACGGTCGTTGGACATTTATAGCTCGATATTAACTTGTCGTTTTGCTTGGAAATCAAGGTGAGTTCTGTAGTTCCCTACTCGCTTGAGATTCGGGCTGAAAAGTGTAAACTTATGTGATTACTTGTTTAATTGTGTTTGTAAATGATTGTTGGTGTTGTTTGATTTTACCCACGTACAAAATGTCTAGTTGGTGACATTGGATGAATGATGGATAGTTTTGCTTTAGGGCTTGATGGGTTTGTATGAGATTGTGATATTGTTAAATAAATTAGGATAGTAGTGTATACATAGAGGTCGGTTTTACTTTCAAAAGGTTTTAGATGTGGTGGGAAGGCTGCGGGTGACCCTATATATAAGCATCTAGAACTCGATGAAAGTAAAATCCTCCGAAGTGTATGTACGCGTTGTTTAGAGTAAATGATGGACTTTGGGATTACGTTTGAGATAGACATGTATGCCTTGATGTACTTGACTTGTGAGATACGTACTTATTCATACTTTTATCGGTGTATTGGTGAACTTACGGATTTATGGTCGTTGATTAAATGGTTGGGTGAGTGATTGATCGATTGGTTTAGTTGTTGGATTGATGAGACGTTTATTACGTTTGATTGACTTAGTTAAGTTGTGAAGTATATTATTTTTATTAGGATAGTTGTACATACATGGAAGACGATGATACCTTTAATGAGTTGTAGATGTGGTGGGAAGGCTGCGGGTGACCCTATATATAAACATCTAGGATTCCTTAAATGTAAAGGCGTATGAAATGTATGTGCATTGTAGTTTGATTTATTTTTGTTATGATGGTGTGGTGATTGAGATTGGTTAGGTTCGTACTTGGTGTTTGGTTGATGTACTTCCAAGTATACTTACTTGATGAATGGTTCCACGTACTTCCAAGTGTCATACACTTGAGATCGCGCAATGTACGATGTACTACCAAGTTGTTAGACTTGAGAATATTGTGTTTGTAATGATTGTTGTTGTCATGGTACACTTAGGCATTATTATTATGGTTATTGTTATTAATATTATTACTGCTAGGATAGACGTGCATACATGGAAGTCGGTTATGCCTTCATTGGGTTTTAGATGTGGTGGGAAGGCTGCGGGTGACCCTATATATAAGCATCTAGGATCCGAGGAAAGTAGAATCCTCCTAAGTGTATGTACGTATAGTTGGTTGAATTTGTGGTTGGTGTTTATACGCGGTTCACATGCAAGTACACCCTATTTGGTGCAATTGTGGCATGGTTGTTATGATTTTGATATACGATATGATATGCATTATGACTGTTTATGCTTTTGGCACATGTATTGGTATTTACATCATTTGTGCACTCTTATTACACGCTTACTTGTTTTGTGTGATCTTGTTGTTGGACGTTATTGTGTTACTTAGAGGCTCACGGTAAGTCATGTTTCGCCTCTACTAGTATATTATGATGATTGGCAATGGTTTCTAATGGACCATTACTACGAACTCACCAACCTTGTGTTGACTATGCTTAGTACACTTTTCAGGTAACCAGGTTATCCAGGGCGTGGAGTTTGATTGTTTGCTTGCTGTTGAACCCGGGCTGGACTTATATGGATCAAGGATCCATTTGCCTTATGTTGCATTATACTTAGGATTGATAGCTTTCTTTTGATGTTGTTTTGTAAACTTTGACGATTACTTGCTTCTGCTATATTTTTGATACTTGTTTCTTTTATTGGTTGGGTTCACTGAATCCTTTATTTGCATTTAGTCATGTTCTACATTAATTCCACCTTGTGCTATATGATTTCCGTGATATTCTGAGCCTTGGCTTGGGGTGTTACAGTATTGATTGGAGGAGTTGTATGGGGAGGGGTATAGGGCCGGTTTTGGTGAGGGAAAAGGAAGGGGTTTTTAGTTTAAATTTGTATTTTAAGTGTATGTATGTATGTATGTAATGTAGGTAAGTAATGTATGTAAGTATAAGTAGTATAGGTGCATGTATGGACTTTCAATTTAACTAATTAGTAGGCTTTTAAAATACTTGTATTCATATGTATTCAATATATATATACATATGGTGCAGGGATCAAGTGAGAACAACATATATGGTGAGAACCGTGAGAACAACTAAAAATCCATCTCTAAGGGCTTTGCCCTTAGAGTTAAGGGCTACGCCCGTACCGTATACAACCGCCACCATCTCTTGGATCGCCGCCCATCAAATCCATACCATTCCCATATGCGTCCGGTGACAACCCCTTTAGAACGGATGAGGGCAACGCCCGTACCGTATCCATACGTTTTCTTAACACGTAACCCATATGATTTTTTACAAAAAAATTTTTTTTTTTTTTTTTGGAATGGGTTTTTGTTAAAAGAAAATAAAAAACAAAAAAAAGTTTCAAAAAATGAAAAATAAAAAATAAAAAAATAAAAAACCACACAAAAAAAAGAAAGAAGGAGGAAAACTAGTGGTTCTCACGGTTCTCTCCATATTTGTTGTTCTCACGTTAACCCTACCCTATATATATATATATATATAGGAGAGAGATCAAATGAGAAGGTGTCTTAAGGAGAGAAGGGAGAGAAGGTCCTATGAACCAATCAGAACGTGACATGTGGCTTTTTAAAAAAAAACGCGGTGGCATTTTTGTAAATAATTTGACTTCAAACCCAAGCTGACCCAACCCACCCCAAGCTGACCCAACCCCAAGCTGACCTCCCAAGCTGACCCAACCCCAAGCTGACCCAACCCAACCCCAAGCTGACTGCCCAAGCTGACCCAACCCCAAGCTGATCATCTTGGTTGGTCAGCTTGGTCAGCCTGGGTTCTGGGTCAGCTTGGTTGGTCAGCCTGGGTTCTGGGTCAGCTTGGTTGGTCAGCTTGGTCAGCCTGGGTTCTGGGTCAGCTTGGTTGGTCAGCTTGGGTTCTGATCAGCTTGGTTGGTCAGCTTGGTCAGCCTGGGTTCTGGGTCAGCTTGGTCAGCCTGGGTTCTGGGTCAGCTTGGGTTCTACATTTGTGTAGATTATGTGTAGATTATGTGTAGATTGTGTCAAGCTGACCCAACCCAAGCTAACCAAGCTGACCCAACCTGACCCAGACCCCAAGCTGACCCAACCCAACCCCAAGCTGACCCATCACCTGACCCCAAGCTGACCCAAAACCCATAATCTACATTTGTGTAGATTATTTTACATTTGTGTAGATTATGTGTAGATTGTGTCAAGCTGACCCAACCCAAGCTAACCAAGCTGACCCAACCTGACCCAACCTGACCCAGACCCCAAGCTGACCCAACCCAACCCCAAGCTGACCCAACCTGACCCCAAGCTGACCCAAAACCCATAATCTACATTTGTGTAGATTATTTTACATTTGTGTAGATTATTTTACATTTGTGTAGATTATGTGTAGATTGTGTCAAGCTGACCCAACCCAAGCTAACCAAGCTGACCCAACCTGACCCAGACCCCAAGCTGACCCAACCACAACCCCAAGCTGACCCAACCTGACCCCAAGCTGACCCAAAACCCATAATCTACATTTGTGTAGATTATTTTACATTTGTGTAGATTATGTGTAGATTGTGTCAAGCTGACCCAACCCAAGCTAACCAAGCTGACCCAACCTGACCCAGACCCCAAGCTGACCCAAGCTGACCCCAAGCTGACCCAAAACCCATAATCTACATTTGTGTAGATTATGTGTAGATTGTGTCAAGCTGACCCAACCCAAGCTGACCCAACCCAAGCTGACCCAACCCAACCCCAAGCTGACCCAACCAAGCTGACACCCAAGCTGACCCAACCAAGCTGACCCAACCTGACCCCAAGCTGACCCAAAACCCATAATCTACATTTGTGTAGATTATTTTACATTTGTGTAGATTATGTGTAGATTGTGTAGATTGTGTCAAGCTGACCCAACCCAAGCTAACCAAGCTGACCCAACCTGACCCAACCCCAAGCTGACCCAACCTGACCCAAAACCCCAAGCTGACCCAACCACCCAAGCTGACCCCAAGCTGACCCAAAACCCATAATCTACATTTGTGTAGATTAATCTACATTTGTGTAGATTGTGTCAAGCTGACCCAACCCAAGCTAACCAAGCTGACCCAACCACCCCAAGCTGACCCAACCCAACCCCAAGCTGACCCAACCTGACCCCAAGCTGACCCAACCTGACCCACCCCAAGCTGACCCAACCTGACCCAACCTAACCCCAAGCTGACCCAATCTGACCCAACCCCAAGCTAACCCAACCTGACCCAACCTAACCCCAAGCTGACCCAATCTGACCCAGACCCCAAGCTGACCAAACTGATCATGCTGACCAACCAAGCTGATCAGAACCCAAGCTGACCCAGAACCCAAGCTGACCAAGCGCTGACCCAGAACCCAGGTTGACCAAGCTGACCAACCAAGCTGACCCAGAACCCAAGCTGACCAAGCTGACCCAACCAAGCTGACCAACCAAGCTGATCAGAACCCAAGCTGACCCAGAACCCAAGCTGACCCAGAACCCAGGCTGACCAAGCTTCAGAAAAGTTTGATTTATTTACCAAAATGCCACCGCGCATTTTTTTCCATTTTGACACATGTCGCGTTCTAATTGGCTCATAGGACCTTCTCTCCCTTCTCTCCTTAAGACACCTTCTTCCAGGATCTCTACCCTATATATATATATATATATCCGTATGTGTATGTATGTGTATACATATTTTGGTGTTTTAATTTGCTACTTGAATCATTAGTTATAATCTTGTATTTTTATTAGACTTATATGTTCACTTATTATTATTATTCAACACTTTTGTATGCATAAGGTTTATAAATAAAATTTTGAGATGGTCATTATATTTTTGTGCTCATATGTACTTTAATTAGCTTGGTGTTGGAATTGTTGGATATTTATAAGAAATTTTTGGTTGTTATCTCATCTTGTGAGTCTTGCATAGTTATTTATATAATTTAAAATTTTGAAATAAAATTTTTGGTTCATTGGCATTTCGTCAAGTTCAATTAGAACTAGTTTATAGCTTGAGATTGTGTTGATTGATTATAGTTATTGTTTATGGCAAATCTAAGATAGCTAGTCATCTATGGTATTTCACTGTACTAGAGGGCAAGTATCACTATGCCTTAATGTCTAGAAGGCAAATTCTCTTAATAAACCTCTAGGGATAAATGCCTAGATAAGTTCAAGTAGATCGTCCTAGTCGGATTTTGAGGGTTGTTACAATGATTATTAGGATTTTTAATTTATAATTAAATTAAATGATGACATAAGCGGAAAGTCAATTTGATGAAATTGAGCGATTTAATTGGTTAATAAGTCATTAGTTCAACTGTCTTATAGTATATATTAAGATTAAGATACTAATGATGTATATACAACATCATAACTGGGTATTCTATAAAAATCTATCCAATTCCATGTTAAAATCACAATACCAAGAAACAATAATATTTGAAGTAAATGGGGACTTAAACTCATAAACTCGTTGATGACATAGATGAACCATCTGTTTGCCGAGTATATTCTTAGATAAGAATGTGACAATAGGTCATCTCATCTTCTTATTTAAACAATCAAATATATAAATTACGTAGTAACCAGAATTTCCATTTGAACGCTTTGGAATATTTGAAATAAAAAACCAATTCAATTTATATATAACAATTAAGAATCTTAGAACAATAACTTTTTTTATTTTTACTTTTGCCACAAAGTTTTCCACTTTCATATTTTTAACACAATATATTCTTACTACTCCTTTCCCTTCTCTTTCTATCCTTCTTCCCCAAATTTCTGGATACTTCCCAACCCTTCTACCCCAAATTTCTTACAAAAATAAAACTTCTCTTTTCTCTATTCTTTCTTCCTCAAATTTTTGGATACTTACCAAATTCCTTCTTTCTCAAATTTCTCTCTTATTATTTGGTCATAATAATAATAATGACAATAATCTGGTCACAATAATAGTAATAATAATCCGAATATATAAACATAAATAATATAGAAAATGAGTTTGCTGATCGGTTAGCGTATTTGTGATAAAGGTCTTTGAGTGGTTGATGTTTTCAACCTAATTTACAATTTAACCATTTCGTGTAGGTTATTTGACAAGAATTTGAGGCTTTATGTTACTGTTTTCCTTCATAGTTAATTTACATTAGGATTTGTATAAACTTATAGGTCATTTAATTATTCTTGCTGTAGTGTTTTTTTATGCAACACAAGCTTATTTGTTCCATGCGCTGCCCGTTAACTTCTTCCCCTGCTTCTTCATCTCTTTTTTAACCAGAGGTATTATTTCTTCACTTGATTTCTAATTTCGATCCCCCCCTTGATAAGTTTATGTTTTAATTTTATAATTTTTTTATTTTTCAGGTTGTGTGTGTGTAAACCTTGAATCAGTGCCGCATCCACCATCACCATCGTCGGCTAAAGCTTAAGAGATTCTTGGTGAGTTGGTGGTTTTGGGTTTTTTTATGGAATGGATTTATGTTATTTTCAAAAATATTAAATATTTTGGTAAAATGGTAATAATTTATATTTGTGGGTGAAATTGGATTATTCAAACACTCTATATGTGATATGATTATTTGCAACTTTATTTGATTTAGAGAGGATCGTTGGTGGAATTATGGCCAGAAGAGGAGTTGATTGAGTAGCAATTCCTTTAAAGCTTGAATACCATTCAAATGGTAATATCTCAAAAACTATATGTAATATGATTATTTGCAACTTTATTTGATTTAGAGAGGATCGTTGGTGGAATTATGGCCAGAAGAGGAGTTGATTGAGTAGCAATTCCTTTAAAGCTTGAATACCATTCAAATGGTAATATCTCAAAAACTATGAACAGCCTACTTATGATTATTGCTGGCCTAACTGTACACGCCCCTTACAAACTTATAACAGTTATGCCTTAGGCTACTTTAAGATAAGTAAAAATATTACTCTATAGTACAATTTTGCCTCATGAGGCACATGAATTTTTTCCCTTTTATTATTGCATTGCAAATTCATGAGCTTTTAAAGATCCACAAAGCGCACAAACCATAGTTAATCCTATTAATTTAATAAAAAGTTTAGGGGTATATGCATGAGTGACAGTTTAGTGCCAACCGAATTTTATGATCGGCCGCTGAGGCAAATGAAAAATATGTACGTGCAAAGGGCATAGTTTTTTACGGGCCTCTTACACACCTCATATGTACCTAGCTCAAGGTGATTTGATTGTTTTTTCAACCAGCTTGATTATACTGTCATAAGGCCAAAATGATATCACCACTGGGTACGACCTCAATATGTCTACTGACCTATAGTCCTGCTGTTATATCACAGTTTACGGCTATCATAAAGATAAGACACTCGACTTAGTGGGTAACAAAATGGACAGGTCATCTATGTTGGATAACGAGCTTAGGCCAGGGTGAAAATATTTGAGATAATTCGATTCATGTCATTTGGTATATGTATGTTTTCATTTGGCTATAAAGTCATACGTAACAAAATTTCTAGAATTCCTTATGTAACCTTATGATCACACACAATGAAATTAATATGCTTTTATGTATTTTGGCATGTAGAAAATGATTCAAGAGCGGAATTCTGCAGAACTGTTTATGTTATGGGTTGGGTTATAACCAAAATTCTAAAAGGGTTCAGCTGTGCGATAGATATTGAAGAAAACATCTTGATAGATATGGAAATGAAGAAATCATGTGATGCCTTCTTTTTTTGATTACAACTGGTACTGGATGTTGTGGTGGTGTATGTGATACAGTCAAGCTCAATTCCATGATTAACCCGCACCAATAGTAATCGGAGACCCAATCGTAAGTAAGTTCATATATCACTAAAATGCTTTTATAGCCAACTACTTGATGGGGGTGAAGGTCTCTTTAAACAGATTTTATATAACTAGAGGATATAAAAGGAGCTTTGTTTTGTTTTGATAGTGTATGCAAACGAAGCTGCTAGAATGGTTGCAACTTGCAAGTATATACACTATTTTTGCATAATTTTATTTTATTGGCAACTAGCACTTCCTTGGTTACTATATCACATAATTGCCCACAAAATTTTCTTAAATAGATATAGAAGCCTTTAGCTTCTCTTTTGGAATAATTTGCAGTTCTGATCAAAAAGCTGCAAGTTATATTAAGTATCAATTTTCTATTGATATTTAGTATCTATTATCTAGAGTTTTGTAATATTGACATGTATCACTTTTCTGCTTCATCAAAAAGCTGAAAGTATTTAAAGGCGGATTGTGACATTTGTCCTTGAGAAAGCTTGATGAACTTCATACAGAACTGCAAACACTTGTGTAGGAAAAGGTATACTTGGTTTATTATCATACCGAGTCGATAATAATAACGTGTAGTTACGAGTGCTAATTAACTTTTTATTATTCATAGTGACCGTTTGAAGCAAGTTCTACACCACTTGAGTCCCTTGAACTCCCTGTGCTTGGGACAGAAGGCGCAAAGAGCACGATAGGATTGCAACACTTGCAACTGCCATACAAACACTGTGCAGAGAAGCAAAGAGTATAGTCAATGGTGTTTACAACTATTGGTGGCAAAATGCATGGGTCTGGGGGAGGAATATATCATATATGTACATCGTCAATACTACTAAGCTACATCCCTACGCCTGACTAATCTTAAGCACTACAAAGACATTTATGTAACCTTTGATTTGTTTTAACACTCAATGGCAAAAAAGGTGATTCCCGCAGCAACGCGCGGGGAATCCAGCTAGTATAAAATAATTATTTGGAGAGCCACCACCAACCAAGTCCCTATACCACCACCTTCGACTATTGTCTTACATTGGCCGCCGTCAATCCTAGATGTTTGTCTTCATATAAACTTGAAATATAGTTGAATTTTTTAATTTTGATTTACACATTTTAAAAACCATAGATCATTGCGTATCATATCATGCTAATAATATTCTAGTTCAATTTATTGCAAGACTTGTTTGGTAAAGTAATCAATAAAACATATATTCGGTTACTATACTTTTATAAGTTGTATAATCAGATGGGTTCAACTATAAATTGATAGAAAATCTTGTTTTTGTCAAATATTGAAACATATTATTGAAACTATACTAATTTGGTAAATATTTTTAAAATTTACCCATTACACTAGTTTGGAAAAAAACTCTATAACTCCGGGTAAAAATATCTACTAACATACTAAAGGCGACGTCGAAAACGAATGTTTAAACAATATAGACTGGTCAATAATGTTTTTCTTATGTCATGATTTACTAACTATTTTTTTTTTTGTTATTTTAGTAATATTTGTGTGTATATATTTTATGTGTTATAAATATATTTGCCTTGAAGAATAAAACTCCATGAAAGATAAATTAAAACTCATTGAAATCTTAAAGTTTTCCGACGAAATACAATGGTTGTCAGATAAAAAAAAACATATCCAGACAAATATTAAATTACAATTTCTTACTATATATATTATAACTAAAACAGGAGGTTGGGGGTACACTTGGCACCCTTTAAAGCTCTTTTGGGGCCTAAAACTCTCTCCTATTTTAGGGGGTGTTTGGTAGGAGGGAATGATAGAGAATGGAATGGTAATAAAGAATGGGAAGTGAGAGAAAGAGAATGAGCCTAGATATACAAATTCCATTCCGTTGTTTGGTGTGAAGACATAATCGATACAAAGAAACAGACATGAGAATTATTTTCTTGTTTAATAGCATTAGACATTGAAATCAAAATAAATTTACTGTATATTATATGAATTTTTTGACTTTTTCTTGTGATATCCATATGCTTATATTACTTCCAAGCCTGCAAGTACCATTGAAATTTTCCCACTGCCATGAGATTAAGGTTTGCTTGTAATATTTTTGAAGCAAATAATTACATGAATTTAAAGGATAGAACCACAAAATACTAAATATGATGATTTTGCTGCATATGATGATTAAATTGCCCTGCAACCAAATAATGGGATTAAAAAAAGAAGCTTTCCAATTAAAATAAAAGGCCTTTCTGATATCTTCTTCCCGTATATGTACAAATCTTAAAATTGAAGCACAACGATCAAAATTAAAATTAGATTTTGCTGCATATTATTCGAAAAATTCGAAACTCAAAATAATCAAGATCAAAATTATCCATTAGGGTTTCAGAATAGGATAAGATTCAAGAGTTCTTTCATTTTGTGAAATCAAAGGAGAAAAAAATACCTTTGTTAGGGTGAAGTACAGAGAAGAATAAACTTGATGGAGACAGTCAAAACAAGCTAGGGTTTTGAAAAGTTGCAATCACGAGAGGGAAAGTATTAGGAGCATTTGTTGATTTAGGTCAATATGTTAATAAATTTGGGGTGTCTATTTGATTCACACAGGGAATGACAGGAAAAATAATCCTTCTAAAATTTCCATTCACCTCCATTCTTTTACATTTTAGAAGGAATTAAAAGAGTGGAAAGAGAATCAAATTTTCATTCTCCAATTCCATTCTTACTCTCAAACAAACTAGAGAAATGCCATTGATTCCTTTCTTTTCTTTTCCATTCATGCGTACCAAACACCCCCTATCTCCTATATATTTTGAGACTATCCGTCTATCGGATGAGCTTGAAAACTAGTATATAAACAAATATTAAATTATTATAGAATGCCGACTATCAGGAATATCCAAACAATTATATAAGTAACCTTGTGTTAACACGCCATATCGCTCTAATAAATCTATATATATCACACTTTTAAAAGAAATATAAGTCAAAGTATTAGATGTATTGTCAAAAAGGCAAAAAGTCATAATTTTTAATTTTTAAATTTGTAGATAAAAAATTAATTTCCTATTTTTGATATTTTCGTGGTTTTTTATAGTATTAATATCGTTTATAAATATTTTTTTGGTTTACCAACGTAAAGTTTAGTATGATAAAATTATATTATATGACTAACCGGTTTAAAGAAAATAAGGCTTGAGTTGGGTATATCAACATGCCAACCTGCCAACTTGAATTTTTTATAGTCGGGTCCAAGTTGGGCCTTAGGTTGTCAGGTCAGTTAGCCAACTCAATTTTTTTTTTTAAACTAATTAAATCATAATTAGTACCGACGTATTTGACCCACTTGACCCAAAATCAAATCCATTAGACTCGCCAATCGACCAACCAGTTTGCCTTAAAATCAACCCATTTGACCCAAAAGCAACTCATTTGACCCGCTGAACTCCTAAACCCGCTTGACCCAAAAATAACTCATTTGACCAAGACCAATCCATTTGACTTGCCAACCCGCCTGACCCAAAATAACCCACTTGACCCAAAATCAACCCACTTGCATAAAACCAACTTATTTGACTTGCCAACCCCTATATTCATTGTGTTGTTCGGGCGTCACCTGATTGACAGGCTTATTAAAATGTTATACATAAATTTAACTACCCCATACATATAATTTTCAACCGTTATGTACAATCTTTAATACGTCTTATCCACAGTCCAACCGCTATTAATAACAAATGCCTAGCCATGAGAGTCTTGCAATAAGGACTTGGCTTGGGAAAACCTAGGTTTAAGTCTTAACAAGCACTGGATTTTACCAGTCTTCGTGCCTAATGGTGGATGGATTGATGGGTTTTCCTCAGATCATGGAGTTAAGTAGGCTAGGGATTCTGTGCGTCTGAAATAATGGCCAGGCTGTGTGTCCATTTAGTCATTAGGGTTACGTTCGGAGTACCCGACATTACTTTAGCTGGTTGTTCAAAAAAAACTCCTATTATGTTTTTAGTTGATTAAAGTAAACTCAAATTTAAAAGTTTTATTTTTAGAAAAAAATCTTTTAAATATTACCTACATACATTAAATTTGAAGTGATAATCTTTTTTCCTAACATAGCATTTTATAGTTTTTTAATTAATTAAAAAAGTTATTTTTTATAAGCTTTTTACATTTCAATATATAAAAGATTATGTTAAAATTATGATTTAAAATAAAATCGTGCTTATTTATTAACTTTTTAATTTAATTTAGCTTTTTTATTTATATTTTTTCTTAAAAAAAAAACAGGCAATAGCCTCTCATTTTAGTACTAATCCAAAAACATTACAATGCCTAAAAAAAATAAAACTCACACAAACCAACTGTACAACTATATAGTCGTGTTTAATTTTCACTATTGATTTTGTCACACGTTTATTCCTTATGTTTTTAAGTATTTACGCACATTAAACATTTCCCTTTTTTGGAATAAATGCCCATATATTGTTCTTTCATTAAACAAACAAATCATGATCTTTATCTTTATATATACTAAAAGAAAACTGACCTAATAGCTTATTAATCAATCATAGCTCTCGATTTTATAAAATTAAAAATTGATGATGTCATTATTAATTTAATTATAAATTAAAAATCCTAATAATCATTATTCAAATATATTAGTATTTATATTAATATTTGTAGAAAAATCTCATTAATTTACACTTTTTTGTTTTCCATCAATAATTTACACTTTTTACCCTTAGATTTGTAGTTATCAACTGAAATTTATTTTAAATTTTCATCATTTAATTAATTAAAAAAATGTCAACATTTTATTTCTAATTTTTTTTCCCATGAAATCTTTTCTTTTAATATGCTATAAGGCATTTAAAACTTATTAACCAATCACAAATTTACATTTTTTGACCAATCACAAAGTTGACTTTTGTTTTCAATTTTGACTTTAATTTACACTTTTTTGTTTTCAATCACAAATTTATACTTTTTAACCATTAATTCCAATATAATAGATAAAGAATAATAGCTAATATATATCCAATAGAATAATAGCTAATATATATTCAGTTCAATAATAACTAATATATATCTTAATTATACATTCTATCATATAATTATAAATTAATTACTAAAAAATAAATAAAATTTAATATAAATATATTAAGATTTTAAAAGTAATTGTACTATTATCCTTTTTTTGATTTTTTTTTAGTAATTGTACTATTATCCTCTTTTTTTGAATTTTTTTTAGTAATTGTCATGACACATATACGAATAATAAAGCATTGTAAACTAACATCTAATATGGATAATGTTGTAAGCCCGTGTATTAGACACGGACCTAAAATCTAGTTACCATTTAAAAACGAACAAATCAAAAATAGACATTGATTTGATCTAGCAGATCAAAACTTTTTTATTATAACCCCAAAAGTTGCTCTTCATCATGCAAAAGAAGAAACCATTTTTGCTAACAGTACCAAGATTAGCAAATTTGAAAGATTCAATCAGTGTGCTCGAGCAACATACGCCACAGAAACAGCAGCCGCGAGTAGTGTAGTCGCAGACGACACCATTGTCCAGAAGCTCTTCTCCTTACGAGCTTCGCTTTTAAGTAACTCAAGGTGGCTCTTCATTTCTTCAATTCTACTCTCTTTATCTTTAAAAGCTTTCTTAATCGCTTCAACCTCTCTAAAATGCTCTTGTATATCTCCTCCAACACCATTTTCTTGATCAATACTCTCATCATCACACACCAACAATGTTTTCTTCAAGATTTCCAAGACCCTATTTGAATTAGCTTTAGCTACACATAATTCACCTTTTGTATCATCAAACTTTATTTGGGTTTCAACAAGTTTCGCTTCTAAAGAGTCTAGTTTTTTCGCCAACTTTGCGCATTTATCTTCCAACTCTTTTTTTGATCCTAACTGTTTCACATTCTCTGTATTCATCATTGACAATTCTCCTTGCAAATCTTGTATTTGTCTTTCCATTCCAGCAACCTTTTCTTTAAAATCCGATGTAATGGCTTTTTCCTTGTTGAGATTCCCGAGAGCTTCATCCCTTTCGATCATAGCTTGTTCACATTGTATCTTGGCATTCTCCAATTCTGTTTTCTGGTGGACGATTGTATGCTTTTGCTGCTCCAACTCGTCGATTGCAACCTCCAAATCTTTAGTAACGAGACTCTTTTCCTTTGCAAGAATTTCGTTACGCTCCTCTGATGCTTTATTTATATCAACTAAGCTGACACATTTAGCTTTCAAATCATGAACTTGCTTCAACATTTGTTGTTTGAATTCGTCGGCTTGTTTTATCATTAATTCCAACTGATTCACCTCTAGAATACGAGCATCCAGTTGAGACTTAAATTCATCTCTTTCGACACAAACACCAGCCAAAATAAGTTGATCTTGATCAATCTTAGAAACCTTGTCCTGTATTTGGGTCTCCAACCAAGCTATCTTGTGATTCAAGTTACTAATTGTGTGTTGAGCAAGTTGGTTAATAAAAACAGAAAGCATCTGGTTTTCGATATCAAGTAAGGCAGCTGTTTCGGTATTAGAATCAGCAGTCTTCAGTTGAGATTCCAAAAGAGAGTTGGAATGGAGTAAGGAATCAACCTGGTGACGCCGCTCGACGGTTTCTTTAAGTAACATAGCATTTAGAGATTTCAAGCTATCAAGCTGCTGCTTTTCATCATCATCTTCATTGTCCATGGTTTTAGTTTTGAGTTGAGGGGTTTCCATGGATTGGGTTTGGTTTTTTGAGATTGGGGCTGTTTCCTCTTTACCCATGAATGTATGGATAGATATATAGATAAGTGGGATTCTTGAGATTAGGACTTTTGAGATTCAAAATGAAAGGTTAATTTATTCGTATCAATTGATAGTCTAATTTTTATTTATTTTTTTCAGAAATATATATATTACTGTAATTGATAGTTGCAACAAATGTTTTTTAAAACAAACAATTTATATCAATAAGTAGGGGTAAAGTCTGTGCGATGCACGACATAGATAATAGCATATCATTTTCATGTTGTACATACATCGGGTGGTATACATAATAGCATCTATGTAAAAGATATACATAAGCTAATAGCTATTCAAGATGTGATCCGAAAAACCGTTAAGAACCACATCATCTTCTGTCCAATCATGGTTAAGATATGTTGTTAAGAAGACATACCTGCAACTCAATAAGAGGATAAATAGCCCTTGTATAATCAGAATGGAAATAACACTAACAGCAAGCAAACGCACATCAAGACACTATCTCTTCCATGTCACATATCTCTTTTCAAATAAGTAAAATGACAATGCACAGGAGATTTTAGGACAAAAGTGTCTGGGGATATCTTAAGAATATATATCAGCATCTAGGTACTATTAGATAATATTACATACACAAAACTAACTCTAAACTCTACGAACATTGCCTCAATCATCTGAACTATAATCAATGTTAGAATCATCGGGTAACATGGGAACGGTAGCACAACAAAACACGTCTTTATCCTTGAGTAGAAGGCAACAGCCATCAAAATCCCACTTTAGATCCATCACTGAGAACTGTGGTAGTGGAACATTTACACAGTAAGCGCCAGATGGGGTCCACATGTATAAGTGGGGAGTCCCGGTGCATAAAACGAGTCTATTGCATGTTGGGTCCCAGGCTGCGGTTCTAATAGGGTCTTTCTGAACCAAAATGGCAGCGAGTTCTAGATGGTTCATGTCCCATATCCATAAAACAGTTGGCATGCTGTCGTTGCGAGTACAGATATATTGGCTGTCTTTGCTCCATGACATGATGCCTGCAATTTGGTTGAATTGAAGTTATAATGTGGGTTGAAAGCCCAGAGGAACAACAATGTGAATTAATTCAATTAGTTATAAAACAAACGAAAACTCTGCAACTATCAGTAGCACCATGAAGCTGCATTTATGACAAGTAGAGGTGGCAATTATAACCCATGAAACTAAAATTTCTAGCAGGTCAAATGGGGAGGGGGGAGTAGCTTGAAATAAAACAGTTCAAATGTACCAAACATGTCAAATGATATACTAAGAAAATGAGGACGGGTTAAAAGTCGCCAATACGATAATTTTGATGCACAAACCCTAAACATTTCTTTATGTTAAGAGTGGGATATTAATGAAAAAATATAATTGAGCCCAGCGCACTCATTTTACAGGTCTTACGACAATGGACAGACATGGTAATTCAAGCTTAGAAATTGCCATAAATACAAATGCTGGAATATTAAAGGGATATCCTAAAACCTTTTCTTTGACTGCATACACTGCTTCCTTTTTCATAAGTTTTCAGATGCTTATGAAAATAACTTAAAGGAGGGAAAAAGAGAACATGAGGGATTGAGGGGTCATGCTTACCAATTCCTTGCTTAGGGTTTGGCTTGTCTGCAGGAGGCTTTTGAAAAGGCAAGGTGATTGGTAAATCCATGATATCATATCTAACATCGACGAGTCCTTGTGGACCATATTCTGCAAAGGAAACACAAAGAACAAAATCTTGGAATCATTAAAGAAGAAGAAATTTTGCAAGGGGAATAACTGTGATAAGCTTAAAAAAAGTGACATGCTATTATGTTAAAACTAAAGCAAACCTATATGATATCAAAAGCATAATTAACAAAGTAAAATACAGGTGCGGCTATGTCATAAGCATCTTAACACAACAAAATAAAGGTTGTGTAACTACCAAGAATAACATAACTTCTTTTCGTTAACAACCAGATGTTAAAAACGTGCACCAAGGCACACTAAGAGCTAATATAACTAGAGGTGCAAATCCTAGCATTGATTTGGGTAGTGCATTATGTTAAAAGGGTCAGATAAACTGTAATTACTAAAAGGAGAATGGGTGAGCATGTCAGATTGATTAGAATATATAATTAAGAGTTCAACTGAAATAGATTGTACAAATTGTGCACTCTCCAAAATCATTGTATTTAAAAAAGACATAAAAGGTGTCTATGGACTGTGGGTCAATTCAACGACCAGTACTTGTATGAATCTGAGCGTGTTTTGACCCGTTGCTCACCAACGTTGTGCCACCTCAAGAATTTACCATAAATCCAAGAGTACACCTCCAGAACTGCCTTCTTGAGATCACTTACATATTAGTCAACTCGAATTGGTGAGCAGAATGTCCTTACAATAGGTCTCAGGTTCTAACCTCCTAGGTATACATCTTGGGGGTGGCAGGGGGAAGGGTTTGAAAAAGGTGATAAGATACCCCGGCCGAGTACATCTGAGTTAAAACTCGTCCTTTTGGAGGTACCCAAACACGAAAAACCTCCTACTTGTATATATTGTTGGTGTTTGAATACAAAAAATGCACATAACAGAATTGCTTCCAAGAACAAAGAGAAACAACCATTTCTCATGAACTTGGCTGTCTATCCAGGCTACGTATCCTCATTCTTAAAATAAGCAACTCTAGCGGATCTCTTCCAACTAACTTGTCTGGTTGTTTTAACCTTCAAGAGCCATAAAGATGCTAGGTGGAAACAAACTGAAGGAGATCAGTTTCCTCTTGAAGCTTAAGGTTATATTTATATGTAGATATCCACAATGACTGAGGATAAATCAGTATTCAGTTTGTTTTTGCTTTGTTCTTATACATAAACACTTAGAAAGCTAATGTAGCAGACTTAAGTTTTCACAGATTAATGGAATGTATTGATGGACCGTCAAGCCATTGGCCTAGCGGTATTTAAGAGACTCCCAGCAACCAAATGGTTGTGGGTCCAAGTCTGTTACGTTTAAGTATGTGTCTTTGCCGTTAAACAAATAAAAGTTGTCGATGGGAGAAAAACAGAACAGTAAATCACTGCTAAAAGCATGGATGTTGATAACAAACACAATGCAAAAGCATGAAGTGTGGTTATATTTCTATTAAAGAGTCATAGATGCAATGCAATAAACATAAGACATTGGAAATGCACGACTGAGAAAAAGAGGGGTGGAATGGATAAGTACTAGCGTTTACCAGAATTCTGTTGCGTAAAATCATCAGTTAAAGACAAGTCCGACATATCAAGCTGTAAGGGCTCATCCACCTCCTGAAATAAGAAGAATAAAGATAGTGATTACAGGAATCTCAATACACAAGTAGAGATGTGGCGGTACCTGTATCCATAGTTGTTAAACTCTTACGAGTCACGAGTCAACTCTTACGAGTCGAGTCAATTTATACCAAAAACGAGGCGACTCGCTGGGTGACTCTTTTTTCTCCTGACTCTTACGAGTCGCGGTGTGAATTTGGAACGAGTCAATACGAGTCGCAAATTTATGATTGTTGTAGTTTGATAATATGGTTATATATTATATATCATATTTATGGTTACATTATTTTGTATGTTATATATGTATTTTTTATTCTTTTAGTACAAATTTGAAGATAAACTGTAAATTTATAACTCAAAAGTATCGAATATGTAATATTTTGGTAATTTATTACGATAATTAACTAATATTTTGTTTATAAATACATCACATGTATACAATTATACAATATTATGTAGTATATACAAATGTCCTGACTCTTACGAGTCGAGTCACGAGTCAAAAATCAGGTTTTCGAGTCGAGTCAAAAGTTACGAGTCGACAACTATGCCTGTATCCTTGTGAATCGGTCAAATAAGGTTACACTCATTCTAACAAGTCAAATGGGAAAAATAAATATAGTAGCTTAACAGGAAACAAGTCAAAGGGGTTGAAAGTAACCGAATGCGTCATTTTAATTCATAAACCCACCAACCCTTTTTATTCAAATATTAGATCAATGAACTAATATGATTCTTGTATTCATATTTGAAAGACAATATGTCTACAAAAAACAAAAATTATGTAGACAAAATAATGGACTCATTAGTCAAACCGACCTGACCCGTAAAACTACCCACCAACCCAAACCCATTAGCCTACATGCCTGGCAGCTGGCTAACCCACTATGTTGCCCCTATGATATAGGCATAATGTATTCACTATCCACTTCCTCAAGAAATGCAAATGTTTCCATTTGTACAAAAAAAAAATTGTGAGCTCATTCCCCGGAAAGATTCATATGCAAATTCACCTACTTGAATCTTTACAGGGAATTAGATGACAATATTTTCAATCTTGTTATATTTGGTACGAATAAATTTCGTCCATTACTTTTTCCAATCTTGTCTTATACAGGGGTACTTTCAGATATTTGATCATTAATCAAAAACTCTGGCTAAAATACAAGTTTGGTCAAAGTTTGGGACTGAGAAGTTTGATACTGTTCATCTTGAAGTAATCAATTACCTTGAACACAGCAGCAGAACATGGAGCTCTAAGAGTAGATAGATGCATAAACTCTGCAAATACTTTCCAGGTTAAGTGATTTAGAACTCTTAACATCTGATCATAACTACCAACTGCTAAAGACTGGCCATTCGGAGACCAAGAAACACTTTTTACACCCAGTCCACTTTCATAGGCTTGATATTTTGATAAACACCTTCCATCTATAGAGTATATCAGAACCTAAATAAACAATAAGGCATATTAGTGTTAGCTAAAAACATCTCATACGGGGTGTAGGGGCATATAACAGTTAAAGGAAGAAAAGATATATATGCAAGTAAGATCAAATGGTCATTTAGAAAACTGAGTTGAAATGAAAAGTTAGTTTAGAATTAGAAGTTTAGTACTTTCTAGAACTTTATGCTTGGATGGGGGGAAATGGGAGGGTCAAACAGCTTGGGTAATATCTATGGGCCAGATAGATCGGGAACACTTTTTGCCAAGCAGAAACAATTTCTTTGTATGCAATCTGGGCGTCTCAGATATGATGATTGAAAAATACCTTATCAGCAATACCCCATTTTCTAGTATAATAATTTAGGAGGTTTTAGCTATTGAGTGTAGAGACGCCTATTCTGAAAGATTAGATAGAACAGTAAAATCATATTTCGAACTCATCCGTTCACGAACAAGGTGGACCGTAAGATGACTCGATCTAATATGACTAAGGAGACTGTATCATCCGTTATAGCAATATGAAGAAATGTGAACACTATAATAACAAACCTTATATTCAAGAGGTGAATCCCATATCACAATTGCTGTATCATCTGGCGACCATTCAACATCAGCAAGATCTAATGTATCAACAGCAAAAACACCCATTATTTCCCACGATTGACAAGATATTAGGTTCACATAATCTTTGCAATCACGCCTAGTACATATGGCAGCAAAACTCCCATCTTTAGTAAAAGATACCCCTTTAGAAGCATGTTTTGGCCATTGCACGTGGATACATGCTGTATTTAAAAGTGACCAAACGGTTAGCCGGAGTTGGAACTCTGATGTAGTGAGTATATGGCGACTGTCTGGGCTCCACCTGGCATAAGCAATCCCTGCTGGACCTTCATCAATTTTGCATGTCCATTCAGGTTGTGCCAATGACCATGCTTGTATCATCGGCTTCTTGTAAAGTCCACATAGTATGTATTCAGAATCGAGAGCCCATTCGATATAGCTAATCTTGTCCATACAAGAAAATAATTGCACAACCTAGATGAATGTCAAAAATCAAGAGTTAATGTATGAGCTTAGAAGATTATCAAAATACACATGTTATTGAAAACTGTGAGCCCAACAAAAACATTGACTTTTTTACATCACGGAATTCACTACTCACGAACGAAAGATATCCAAATTAGCAAGTAGCAACTTTATCCTCTGTGTTTCTATTTTCTAAATCTTGTGATTTATTTCTACCACCAACCGTCCATGTATATTTTCTAAAGTGGCTAAAATGGAGGAAGCTATTGAATCGAGTCACAATGATCTCTGATTGAAACGAGCATCGTATACTATGGTTCAAAACAGTCTCAGACTCTCGGCTGAGTTGGCTTGACCTACATACACTTTTTGTCCGTGGCATAAATAACTCGTGCTTTAAGCATACGAGTAATTGCATAAACACTATTAGTATTGCATTAAAATTCCAAAATTTCAAATCTAATCGACTTAATATGTTATATACTTATATGGAGTTCAAATAACTTTTAACCGACTTCCATAGTTAGAAGACAGTGAGGGCAACAAGGGTTCCAGTTCCTCTTTAGCCAACTTCTTTTCTAGACTAGTTTAAGATATTAAAAAAACAACCCAAATAGACCCATTTATAAGTAACTAGACAGAAATTGCAGCATCTAATATTTTCATCCAAAATCGTGCCACGTGTTCACATCTACGATATCTCGACATTATTATTTCATCAATATCATAAGCTCACACACACACAGATCACTCCACTATACCAAATACTAACTAAAATGGTATCAAATTTTGGTACCAAAAACTACATATTAGTAAATTGGAAAGCTAAAATTAACTTTTCGATCACATAATGTTTCGACTTGAAGTAACCATAGATAAATTCCATACAAAATTACAAAATAAAATGCAGCCATAAATTCAAAGAGAAAAAAAATAACCTTAAAAGACAAAACATCTCGAATGACAAGACGATAATCAACAGCAACAGCGAGGTAACGAGAATTCGGAGAGAAACAACATGTACCACTTTGCTTAAATGCTTCTGTAAATTCCATCTTATATCATATAATCATATATGTATATATATAATACCCGAAATGACTAAACAAAAGAACCCTAATTTATAAATTAAGAAAATCAAAATGTTTTGAGAGTTAAAATGGGAAATTGGTAGATCTGAGGGAGGGTTGAGAGATGATGGGGTTGTGAAAGCTATTATTGATTGGTGTGTTGGGTGGTTTTCAAATTTGAAACTCACTGTGTTACAAAGATGAAAAAGAGAATGTTTTTGTTTGACCGAAAAAATAAACAGTCGAAAAGGCGCAAATGGATAAAAGTTAAACAAATAAAAACTACCCGGTTTTACTTTTTAAATTTTGGATTGACACGTAGAACTAGATTTTTTTCTCTGCGCTTCGCTGCGAATTTTAACATATTAACAAATGATGATATACCCTCCCAGCGGTACGCAACACCTGTCACACGAAGGTACAGGAACACGCTACGTCACGAAGGCTCCCGCAGTAAGAATAAAGGAGATAAGAATTGTTCCTCTATTATTTCGGGATTTGATCTTATCATTTCCTTCCAATAAAGAAGGAAATGATCCTCCTGGACTCTTTTTGGTCAAAAACCCTAAAATAACTTGACTTTCTCTCCAAGGCTATGTTTCCTATAAAAGGAGATCTACAAGACCTTCCAAAGGAATTCATTCATCATACACACAATTCATACCACAACTCATACGACTCACACAGTGTATTTCATCAACGATCAAACAGATCCAAAACTTTTAGATCACATAATGTTTCGACTTGAAGTAACCATAAATTCCATACAAAATTACAAAATAAAATGCAGCCATAAATTCAAAGAGAAAAAAAATAACCTTAAAAGACAAAACATCTCGAATGACAAGACGATAATCAACAGCAACAGCGAGGTAACGAGAATTCGGAGAGAAACAACATGTACCACTTTGCTTAAATGCTTCTGTAAATTCCATCTTATATCATATAATCATATATGTATATATATAATACCCGAAATGACTAAACAAAAGAACCCTAATTTATAAATTAAGAAAATCAAAATGTTTTGAGAGTTATATATATATATATATATATATATATATATATATATATATATATATATATATATATATATATATATATATATATATATATATATATATATATATATATATATATATATATATATATATATATATATATATATATATATATATATATATATATATATATATATATATATATATATATATATATATATATATATATATATATATATATATATATATATATATATATATATATATATATATATATATATATATATATATATATATATATATATAT
The DNA here is from genome assembly GCA_034093135.1 of Erigeron breviscapus. Taxonomy (NCBI): domain Eukaryota; kingdom Viridiplantae; phylum Streptophyta; class Magnoliopsida; order Asterales; family Asteraceae; genus Erigeron; species Erigeron breviscapus. Next base: position 2,120,208 of record CM067167.1, read on the forward strand.
ATATATATATATATATATATATATATATATATATATATATATATATATATATATATATATATATATATATATATATATATATATATATATATATATATATATATATATATATATATATATATATATATATATATATATATATATATATATATATATATATATATATATATATATATATATATATATATATATATATATATATATATATATATATATATATATATATATATATATATATATATATATATATATATATATATATATATATATATATATATATATATATATATATATATATATATATATATATATATATATATATATATATATATATATATATATATATATATATATATATATATATATATATATATATATATATATATATATATATATATATATATATATATATATATATATATATATATATATATATATATATATATATATATATATATATATATATATATATATATATATATATATATATATATATATATATATATATATATATATATATATATATATATATATATATATATATATATATATATATATATATATATATATATATATATATATATATATATATATATATATATATATATATATATATATATATATATATATATATATATATATATATACATTTATATGGTTCTCATTTTAATTTTTATATATATATATATATATAATATATATATATATTGTAACACCCGTCATTTTAAAAATATGGGTTTTCAAAAACTTTCACCTAACGGTGTCAAATTGCGGAAGAAAAGACTTTAAAAGTCAAAACCGATAAAAACTGATCGGTTTCTACGTTTAGTTGGTGTTACATACAATACCATCGAATAGTTTAAAATGAAAACCCAACGGTTGCCCAACACAAAACAACCGTTCAAGAATACTACATAAATTCGACTTCAAGTACGAAATGTAAATAAATGTCTAGAGAGACAATCGTCTATGGGTAGCTAAGTCCTCCTGCATGCATCTACCCAATTCTCACTCTTATTCCTGCATCAACTAGTCCTTCAAGCTAAACCTGAGGGAACAACCACATTTAAGAAACAAGTGTTAGCTAACGAATTAGCTAAGTAAGATAACACTATGTTATTAAAGCATTTGTCCAATTAAAACAATCTTCATTATTAGACAAGTTTATTCAGGCACAACACACATCACACGTTCACACATAACTGCATATCAACTTCATATCAATTAGGGTGATTCCCCCTACATGTGCCTATCCTTCATTTTATTCACACATTATCACACATATCTTCGTTAACTGCATATAAGTGTAACATAAGTCACACCCGACTAGATGCTTCACCAAAAGGCTAGTCATACTTCGTCGTTAAGGAATGGCAAGCCAATCCAAGAGTAATCCGTATGTGGAGGTTGGTCAAACCCCTCGTATTACTCGCCCTGCATTATAAAGACCATGTTGCAAGGAGCCACCCAAGCAACAACTACGTCAACGCACTCGTCCGGCTAAGACCAGTACGGGTTAAGCTTAACACTTTCCCTGCATTATATTTACGAGCTCGGTTTCACACATATGGTTTAGGTAACACACATTCCTAAACCGTCACACACATATGGTCTAGGTAACACACATTCCTAGACATTCACACACTTATGGTCTAGGTAACACACATTCCTAAACCGTCACACACATATGGTTTAGGTAACACACATTCCTAAACCGTCACACACATATAGTCTAGGTAACACACATTCCTAGTCACACACATATGGTCTAGGTAACACACATTCCTAAACCGTCACACACATATGGTCTAGGTAACACACATTCCTAAACCGTCACACACATATGGTCTAGGTAACACACATTCCTAAACCGTCACACACATATGGTCTAGGTAACACACATTCCTAAACCGTCACACACATATGGTCTAGGTAACACACATTCCTAAACCGTCACACACATATGGTCTAGGTAACACACATTCCTAAACGTCACACACTATGGTCTAGGTAACACACATTCCTAAACCGTCACACACATATGGTCTAGGTAACACACATTCCTAAACCGTCACACACATATGGTCTAGGTAACACACATTCCTAAACCGTCACACACATATGGTCTAGGTAACACACATTCCTAAACCGTCACACACATATGGTTTAGGTAACACACATTCCTAAACCGTCACACACATATAGTCTAGGTAACACACATTCCTAGTCACACACATATGGTCTAGGTAACACACATTCCTAAACCGTCACACACATATGGTTTAGGTAACACACATTCCTAAACCGTCACACACATATAGTCTAGGTAACACACATTCCTAGTCACACACATATGGTCTAGGTAACACACATTCCTAAACCGTCACACACATATGGTCTAGGTAACACACATTCCTAAACCGTCACACACATATGGTTTAGGTAACACACATTCCTAAACCGTCACACACATATAGTCTAGGTAACACACATTCCTAGTCACACACATATGGTTTAGGTAACACACATTCCTAAACCGTCACACACATATGGTCTAGGTAACACACATTCCTAGACATTCACATACTTTATCTTCATTACGTTTGGATCCTTAAACGTGCAAGTGACATGGCAACCTACTAAGTCTAGTGAGCTAGGTGTACAAGCCATGTATGCATGCATATATCACACATCAACTTCATTTCTACATTTCATGCTAAATCAATTACATGACTTTCACACATCAAAATCCTTCATATACAAATCATTATAAATCAATTAACCATGACTTTCACACATCAAAATCCTTCATATACAAATCATTATAAATCAATTAACCATGACTTTCACACATCAAAATCCTTCATATACAAATCATTATAAATCAATTAACCATGACTTTCACACATCAAAATCCTTCATATACAAATCATTATAAATCAATTAACCATGACTTTCACACATCAAAATCCTTCATATACAAATCATTATAAATCAATTAACCATGACTTTCACACATCAAAATCCTTCATATACAAATCATTATAAATCAATTAACCATGACTTTCACACATCAAAATCCTTCATATACAAATCATTATAAATCAATTAACCATGACTTTCACACATCAAAATCCTTCATATACAAATCATTATAAATCAATTAACCATGACTTTCACACATCAAAATCCTTCATATACAAATCATTATAAATCAATTAACCATGACTTTCACACATCAAAATCCTTCATATACAAATCATTATAAATCAATTAACCATGACTTTCACACATCAAAATCCTTCATATACAAATCATTATAAATCAATTAACCATGACTTTCACACATCAAAATCCTTCATATACAAATCATTATAAATCAATTAACCATGACTTTCACACATCAAAATCCTTCATATACAAATCATTATAAATCAATTAACCATGACTTTCACACATCAAAATCCTTCATATACAAATCATTATAAATCAATTACATGACTTTCACACATCAAAATCCTTCATATACAAATCATTATAAATCAATTCAACCATTACTTACACCATATATGAATTTGATCCATCAAAACCACCATTAATCTTCGTTAAACGATTCCCCCATAATCCAATAATTAATCCTAATGACTCATAATATCAAAAGGACCTGAAAACAATGAAATATTACCTTCTATTAGGGGTGAGCAAAAACCGAACCGAAAACCGAAAAATCCGAACCGAAAACCGAAAACCGAAAAAACCAAAAACCATTGGTTTTGGTTTTCTAAAAACCGAAAGTTATGGTTCGGTTTTGGTTTCTAATGAAAAACCGAACCAAAAATATATATTGTTTACTTTATTTTATATTTATATCATTTTATTTATTAATTTTTGGTAAATATGTTAATATATTTGCATTTTTAGGTGTATATAATAATATCATTTATATGTTTTAAGTGAAAATACACAACAAGATTGATTTGCTTTAATAATTGTATAATTAAACAACGGGTAAAAGATATAAATAGTTATATATAAAATTTGTTTGAAGTTTGTACAACTTACTTTTATGGATTTGTTGTCATTGTTGTAGTGTTATTGTTACTAATATTGTTTTGAAAACTTGTTGAAATTAATTATGGTTTAATTATAGGGTATAAACTTATAAACTTTTCAAACTCAATTTGACCCAAACCACAAGTGGTTAAAAACCGACTAAAACCGAAAAACCGAACCGAAATAGACCCAAACCGATAAAACCGAAACCGAAAAAACCGAAACCCAATGGTTTTAGTTTTCAAAAACCGAATTATAACGGTTCGGTTTCGGTTTTAGTCAAAAACCGACCCAAACCGAACCGTACTCACCCCTACCTTCTATACACGAAGATCACACTAGAGATGCAAAACACTTGATTAAACGCAACCGAATCACACGTTGGAAGGCTTTTCGGCTTGCAAATTGATGGAGGAATGCTATGGGGCGGCTAGGGCTTGTTTAGGGGATGAATTTTCTGCAAATGACAACCTAATGACACCCCTTGACTCCCTAAACCCGTTTTTGACTTTCCTCCTATGTCAAAACTAGCCCCTAAGCTTCCTAATCCTTCATTATTAGTCACAAACTACTCTATGGACCATATACAACATATATACTTCTTTAGATGCCACTACATAGACGTTTAACTACATTATATACACACAAACCCTGCATTATACATTTTAGGCTTTCAAGCCTCACACATAACACACAATAACTACGTATAAGTAATAAATCTACAATAGACTTAACGACACACATAATGTTGACTTAACGGCATTAGTCAACTGTTAAATAAAAAGTTCGGGATGTTACAATTACCTCCCCCTTAAGAGGATTCCGTCCCCGGAATCTCATCATTAAGGAACAACTCGGGATATTTCTCCTTCATCACTGCTTCAGTTTCCCAAGTCAAGCTTTCTCCATGATTATGCTTCCACTTTATCAAGACAAGATCTATCACCTTTCTGCGTAACTTCTTTTGCTTTCTTCCAAGTATCGCCACCGGTTCATCAACCATTCTCTTCATTGGGTCAATGCTTACGTCTTGAATTGGAATCACACTTGACTCCTCGGCTAGACACTTCCTTAGGTAGGATACATGGAAAGTGTTGTGAATTCCTTCCAATTCTGGAGGCAATTCCAACTGATAAGCTAGATCTTTTATGCGTTTCAACACTTTGAAAGGTCCAATAAATCTTGGACTCAACTTGCCCTTCTTTCCAAACCTAATAACTCCTTTCCATGGTGACACTTTCAGCATCACTAAATCACCAACATTAAACTCAATCGGTCTCCTTTTCTTGTCTGCATATGTTTTCTGTCTTTCTCTTGCCACACGTAAAGCTTCTTTAGCTACATTAACTTTCTCCGCTGAGATCTCTATAATTTCAGGACCCGTGATTTGCTTTTCACTGGGCTCCATCCAACAACTTGGAGTCCTACATCTCCTACCATAGAGCATTTCAAATGGTGGCATTCCAATACTTGCATGGTGACTATTGTTGTAAGCAAACTCAATCAACCTCAAATGATCATCCCATGCTCCACCATACTCTAGTACACACGTTCTCAACATATCCTCCAATGTTTGAATAGTTCTCTCACTTTGCCCATCGGTTTGAGGATGATAGGCGGTACTCAAATTTATTCTACTACCCAATTCCCGTTGAAGACCCTTCCAAAAATTTGACACAAATCTAGAGTCTCGATCCGAAACAATAGACAAAGGAACTCCATGCTTCGACACTACTTCATCAATGTAAATCTTTGCCATCTTCGTTAAAGGCACATCTTGTCCGGTAGCTAGAAAATGAGCACTCTTCGTCAATCTATCTACAATCACCCATATCATATCATTCCCTTTCAGCGTTTTAGGTAGCTTCGTTACAAAGTCCATGGTAATATGATCCCATTTCCACTCGGGAATGTCTAATTGATGCAACAAACCATACGGCTTTTGATGGTCTGTTTTCACACGTGCACACGTCAAACACTTTGCTACAAAATGAGCTACTTCTCCTTTAATATCCGGCCACCAATAAATCGGCTTCAAATCTGCATACATTTTGGTGACACCAGGATGAACCGAATATCTACTTCTATGGGCTTCCTCAAGGATCAATTCTCGGTTACCACCAAGCAATGGCACCCAAATTCGACCCTTGTATGTTTTGAACCCCCGGCTATTAGTCTCCATCACAAGACGTTTCTTCTTTCCAATGCTTTCTTTGTCAATGTTATCCTTCATTAATGCCCTCGCTTGTGCTTCTTTAATTCGATCAAGTAGTCCCGACTTGGCTTGAACTTGCATGCTCATCAACTTGCAAGAAGAACTTTGCACCTTCCTACTTAGTGCATCCGCCACTACATTGGCTTTACCCGGATGGTATTTGATTTCACAATCATAATCCTTAAGTAATTCCATCCACCTCCTTTGTCTCACGTTCATCTTCTGACTTAGAATAGATCAAAATATCGTCAATAAACACAATAACAAAATGATCTAGAAAGGGACGGCATACCCGATTCATTAAATCCATAAACGCGGCTGGAGCATTAGTCAACCCAAATGGCATGACCAAGAAACTGCACTTCTCGAAGCCAAAACTCGCATTTAGAAAACTTGGCATACAACTTCTTCTCCCTCAACACCTCCAAAACTGCTTTCAAGTGCTCACGGTGCTCATCTTCTGACTTAGAATAGATCAAAATATCGTCAATAAACACAATAACAAAATGATCTAGAAAGGGACGGCATACCCGATTCATTAAATCCATAAACGCGGCTGGAGCATTAGTCAACCCAAATGGCATGACCAAGAAACTGCACTTCTCGAAGCCAAAACTCGCATTTAGAAAACTTGGCATACAACTTCTTCTCCCTCAACACCTCCAAAACTGCTTTCAAGTGCTCACGGTGCTCATCTTCTGACTTAGAATAGATCAAAATATCGTCAATAAACACAATAACAAAATGATCTAGAAAGGGACGGCATACCCGATTCATTAAATCCATAAACGCGGCTGGAGCATTAGTCAACCCAAATGGCATGACCAAGAAACTGCACTTCTCGAAGCCAAAACTCGCATTTAGAAAACTTGGCATACAACTTCTTCTCCCTCAACACCTCCAAAACTGCTTTCAAGTGCTCACGGTGCTCATCTTCTGACTTAGAATAGATCAAAATATCGTCAATAAACACAATAACAAAATGATCTAGAAAGGGACGGCATACCCGATTCATTAAATCCATAAACGCGGCTGGAGCATTAGTCAACCCAAATGGCATGACCAAGAAACTGCACTTCTCGAAGCCAAAACTCGCATTTAGAAAACTTGGCATACAACTTCTTCTCCCTCAACACCTCCAAAACTGCTTTCAAGTGCTCACGGTGCTCATCTTCTGACTTAGAATAGATCAAAATATCGTCAATAAACACAATAACAAAATGATCTAGAAAGGGACGGCATACCCGATTCATTAAATCCATAAACGCGGCTGGAGCATTAGTCAACCCAAATGGCATGACCAAGAAACTGCACTTCTCGAAGCCAAAACTCGCATTTAGAAAACTTGGCATACAACTTCTTCTCCCTCAACACCTCCAAAACTGCTTTCAAGTGCTCACGGTGCTCATCTTCTGACTTAGAATAGATCAAAATATCGTCAATAAACACAATAACAAAATGATCTAGAAAGGGACGGCATACCCGATTCATTAAATCCATAAACGCGGCTGGAGCATTAGTCAACCCAAATGGCATGACCAAGAAACTGCACTTCTCGAAGCCAAAACTCGCATTTAGAAAACTTGGCATACAACTTCTTCTCCCTCAACACCTCCAAAACTGCTTTCAAGTGCTCACGGTGCTCATCTTCTGACTTAGAATAGATCAAAATATCGTCAATAAACACAATAACAAAATGATCTAGAAAGGGACGGCATACCCGATTCATTAAATCCATAAACGCGGCTGGAGCATTAGTCAACCCAAATGGCATGACCAAGAAACTGCACTTCTCGAAGCCAAAACTCGCATTTAGAAAACTTGGCATACAACTTCTTCTCCCTCAACACCTCCAAAACTGCTTTCAAGTGCTCACGGTGCTCATCTTCTGACTTAGAATAGATCAAAATATCGTCAATAAACACAATAACAAAATGATCTAGAAAGGGACGGCATACCCGATTCATTAAATCCATAAACGCGGCTGGAGCATTAGTCAACCCAAATGGCATGACCAAGAACTCATAATGCCCATATCTAGTCCGGAAAGCTGTCTTTGCTACATCCTCCTTCTTAACCTTCAATTGATGATAACCGGACCGTAAATCTATCTTTGAAAAATATGAAGCACCATGTAGTTGATCAAAGAGATCATCAATTCGTGGGAGAGGATATTTATTCTTAACTGTTCGCTTATTCAGTTCACGGTAGTCTATGCACATGCGCATAGATCCATCCTTCTTTTTAACAAAGAGAACCGGAGCTCCCCAAGGCGAGGAACTAGGTTGTATGAACCCTTTGTCAAGTAATTCCTGAAGTTGGGACATTAACTCTTTCATTTCTGTAGGAGCTAATCGGTAAGGTGCTTTAGAAACAGGTGTAGCACTGGGAATAAGATCTATCTGAAAAGTAACTTCACGATCGGGAGGAATACCGGGAAGATCATCGGGAAACACATCGGGAAAGTCGGATACTACATCAACACTAGCAATAGAAGGCTTCTCCTTTCTTACATCAATAACATAGGCCAAGAAATGACTCTTATTCTTCCTTATACATTTAATAGCCTTCATCATACTAATGATCTTTATCCCCCCTCTCTTCTTATCTCCATAAACCGTTACCACTTTACCATCGGGTGTAGAAAACCGAATAATCTTTTGTGAACACAAAATATTAGCTTCATTCTGAGACAACCAATCCATACCTATCACTACATCAAAACCGGCTAAGGTAGTAGGCAATAACTGGACCGGAAACAAACGACCTTCAATCTCAATGTCACAATCATCATATCCCACACGTATATCACTAACCGTACCATTAGCAATTTCTACTTCTATTGAGCAATCTAAAGGGGTAGTGACTCTTTCTAGCTTAGGAGCAAATAAAGTAGACACAAACGACCTATTTGCACCCGAATCAAATAAAACAGAGGCAGGTTTTGAATTAACAAGGAAAGTACCACTTACCACCTCGTCGTTGTTCTTAGCATCATCAACAGTCATCTGCAATGCTCTCACTTTTGTTGCTGAAGTGGCTGCTTTCTTCCCGTCATTCTTCATTTGTGGGCAATCGGCAATAAGATGACCCGTTTCTTGACACTTGTAGCAACGAGTCTTGTCCCTACATTCTGTTGCAAGATGTCCCGACTTCCCACACTTATGACACCTTCTTGTCTTGTCGGAACATTGACCTTCATGAACAGTCTTGCAAAAAGTACACCAAGACCCATTCTTCTTTTTATCTTTGTCACCACTTGAGCTAGAATTCCCACGGAACTTCTTATTATTATTGTTGTTGTTAGATGACCAATTTGACCTTCTTTTAAACCCTGCTTTCTTGTCATCAACTTTCTCCACAACTTTTTCGCCTTTGAAATCATCATCCAACCTCTTTGACTCCTTAATAGCCGCCGACAAGGTCACATGCTGTCTACATAATCCACGATAACTAGCGGGGAGACCATCACAATAAGCCTCAATTTGGTCCTCCTGCCTTCGAACCAAGTGTCCAACAAACTTCAACTTCTCCATAAATGAATGTGCATATTCAGAAATTGCACCGGGTTTCGCAACCAACGATCTAAACTCCTTTTCAATCAATCTTAACTCACGAGTTCCCACATACTCCTCTAGAAACTTCTCCTTAAATGTCCCCCAAGGCATAACTGCAAGTACCTCAGGAGCCATAGAAACTGTAGTAGCCCTCCACCAATTACGGGCATTCTTCTTCAACATCCTACTAGCACACAAAACCTTCATATCGTCCGGACAGTAACAAGATGCAAATACTACCTCAATATCTTCAATCCACTCCATAGCACCCACTGCATTTTGGGTACCATCAAACTCCTTGGCACCACATTTCTGAAAGCTCTCATACTTAAAGTTGCTAATGCGAGGTGCATTCACAACTCTAGGTCGACCACCATTCACCTCATTAACTCCTACTGCTGCAACAACATTCTCAGGAGCATGTTGTGACCTCGCCATTGATGGCTCAGCACTTTGGGAGGGATTAGAGTAATTCCCATCCGAATGCTCACCCCTTCGTTCACTCCCATTCCTTTCAGCATCTCTTTCTGCCCTCATTTGTGCTAACTCTTCTTCATTTCTCAATAGAAGAGCTCGAATAGCTCTCAACTCTTCATGTAATTCTGCTTGATTGGGAACCTGTTCAATCACCGGGTTTGCCCTATCTACTTCAGAGGCGGTTGGTGGATCACCAAGACGTCGATTTGGTACACGGGGTGGCCTTTGCTCCACTTCATTTCCAGCCCCGTTTCCATTAGGAGGAACACCACCACCATTTCCTCCTCCTCTCTGACTACTAGCTCTAGTGTTTGCCATTAACTCTACAAGGCAACGACGACGGTTAGCAAGAGTTAAAGTGAGACTACATTTATCAAGGCCATACTTCATATAACTACATTATCACACACAATAAACAAGCCTTAAATCACACTCTCACTCACTCCCCAACCCGTCTTAAAGCATTTCACTTCATTGGCTAGGCATCCTACTTAAGCCTAACCTACTTCTCATCGGTCTAAGTCCAAAATCCTACGGCATAGGTCGAATTTTGGTTCACTTAAACCAATTCTCTGATACCAACTTGTAACACCCGTCATTTTAAAAATATGGGTTTTCAAAAACTTTCACCTAACGGTGTCAAATTGCGGAAGAAAAGACTTTAAAAGTCAAAACCGATAAAAACTGTTCGGTTTCTACGTTTAGTTGGTGTTACATGCAATACCATCAAATAGTTTAAAATGAAAACCCAACGGTTGCCCAACACAAAACAACCGTTCAAGAATACTACATAAATTCGACATCAAGTACGAAATGTAAATAAATGTCTAGAGAGACAATCGTCTATGGGTAGCTAAGTCCTCCTGCATGCATCTACCCAACTCTCACTCTTATTCCTGCATCAACTAGTCCTTCAAGCTAAACCTGAGGGAACAACCACATTTAAGAAACAAGTGTTAGCTAACGAATTAGCTAAGTAAGATAACACTATGTTATTAAAGCATTTGTCCAATTAAAACAATCTTCATTATTAGACAAGTTTATTCAGGCACAACACACATCACACGTTCACACATAACTGCATATCAACTTCATATCAATTAGGGTGATTCCCCCTACATGTGCCTATCCTTCATTTTATTCACACATTATCACACATATCTTCGTTAACTGCATATAAGTGTAACATAAGTCACACCCGACTAGATGCTTCACCAAAAGGCTAGTCATACTTCGTCGTTAAGGAATGGCAAGCCAATCCAAGAGTAATCCGTATGTGGAGGTTGGTCAAACCCCTCGTATTACTCGCCCTGCATTATAAAGACCATGTTGCAAGGAGCCACCCAAGCAACAACTACGTCAACGCACTCGTCCGGCTAAGACCAGTACGGGTTAAGCTTAACACTTTCCCTGCATTATATTTACGAGCTCGGTTTCACACATATGGTTTAGGTAACATACATTCCTAAACCGTCACACACATATAGTCTAGGTAACACACATTCCTAGACATTCACACACTTTATCTTCATTATGTTTGGATCCTTAAACGTGCAAGTGACATGGCAACCTACTAAGTCTAGTGAGCTAGGTGTACAAGCCATGTATGCATGCATATATCACACATCAACTTCATTTCTACATTTCATGCATAATGAGATACTTCATAATACTACATAAACTGCATAACCATACACTACATTAAGCAATACTTCATTTCACTACATTAGGGACTGCATTTCAGGTCTCATGGTCAACTACATAACCCATAATACCTCCCGTGTAACCCCATATGCCCACATGCAATATAAAGATACCAAATGGAAGTATTTATGATTTGAAACCAGCTTTTTGTTGAATCCCCCAGCGTGTCAAAGTAGTGTATCTTACCTCGGCGTAGTTCACAACAATCAACAACTAGTCACTGTGTAAAGCAACTAAGCTCGTCTACCTATAATTAGTAAACGATCATTAGACAACTACATACTCATGTCATTAAGGTAAATAACTAGACCCACACACAATAACGACTCACTTTAGTTTCAGGTCTAATCTACATGTCAAACGACGTTACGGTTCAAAACTAACTTTTCTGAAAACTGGTGAGTTGCGCCGCAGCTCAAGCCTCCAGTTGCGCCGCAACACAATAAGTTGCGCCACAACTTATCTTTCTGGAATTGAGTTGCGCCGCAACTCGATGCGATTCTGCACAATGTTGGTCGATTACACCCCAAACCAGATCCAAGTGCCTCTAAATCAATTACATGACTTTCACACATCAAAATCCTTCATATACAAATCATTATAAATCAATTCAACCATTACTTACACCATATATGAATTTAATCCATCAAAACCACCATTAATCTTCGTTATATATATATATATATATATATATATATATATATATATATATATATATATATATATATATATATATATATATATATATATATATATATATATATATATATATATATATATATATATATATATATATATATATATATATATATATATATATATATATATATATATATATATATATATATATATATATATATATATATATATATATATATATATATATATATATATATATATATATATATATATATATATATATATATATATATATATATATATATATATATATATATATATATATATATATATATATATATATATATATATATATATATATATATATATATATATATATATATATATATATATATATATATATATATATATATATATATATATATATATATATATATATATATATATATATATATATATATATATATATATATATATATATATATATATATATATATATATATATATATATATATATATATATATATATATATATATATATATATATATATATATATATATATATATATATATATATATATATATATATATATATATATATATATATATATATATATATATATATATATATATATATATATATATATATATATATATATATATATATATATATATATATATATATATATATATATATATATATATATATATATATATATATATATATATATATATATATATATATATATATATATATATATATATATATATATATATATATATATATATATATATATATATATATATATATATATATATATATATATATATATATATATATATATATATATATATATATATATATATATATATATATATATATATATATATATATATATATATATATATATATATATATATATATATATATATATATATATATATATATATATATATATATATATATATATATATATATATATATATATATATATATATATATATATATATATATATATATATATATATATATATATATATATATATATATATATATATATATATATATATATATATATATATATATATATATATATATATATATATATATATATATATATATATATATATATATATATATATATATATATATATATATATATATATATATATATATATATATATATATATATATATATATATATATATATATATATATATATATATATATATATATATATATATATATATATATATATATATATATATATATATATATATATATATATATATATATATATATATATATATATATATATATATATATATATATATATATATATATATATATATATATATATATATATATATATATATATATATATATATATATATATATATATATATATATATATATATATATATATATATATATATATATATATATATATATATATATATATATATATATATATATATATATATATATATATATATATATATATATATATATATATATATATATATATATATATATATATATATATATATATATATATATATATATATATATATATATATATATATATATATATATATATATATATATATATATATATATATATATATATATATATATATATATATATATATATATATATATATATATATATATATATATATATATATATGTATATATATAATACCCGAAATGACTAAACAAAAGAAGCCCTAATTTATAAATTAAATAATTAAAATGTTGAAGAGTTAAATGGGAAATTGGTAGATCTGAGGGTTGAGAGATGATGGGGTTGTGAAAGTTATTATTGATTGGTGTGTTGTGTGGTTTTCAAATTTGAAACTCACTGTGTTGAAAAGATGAAAAAAATAATGTTTTTGTTTGACCAAAAAAACACAGTCAAAAAGGCACAAATGGATAAAAGTTAAACAAATAAATAACTACCCGGTTTTACTTTTTAAAATTTGGATTGGTACGTAGAACTAGTTTTTTCTCCGCGTTTCGTTGCGAATTTTAACATATTAACAAATAATGAACATGGTACAGATGGACTACATTTTTTAATACCTAACTTGAAAGTTTTGTTTACAAAAGTTGCACATTTTATTATATATTACATTTGAAGAAGGCCTTACCTATAGTAATTTTTTTATGTTTTTAAATTTTTATCATTAAACTTTGTTCATCTTTACATCTTTGCATCTTTTCTAATATAAGATTACTTCTTTGCTCCATGTACAATTTATTGAGCACCAAGTACAACTCCTACAACATCATTACACACACAATTACATAGCATATACACCCAACAACAAAGGTATACAACATACATATATACATGAGTGAGCAAATCTTCGTCAACCACCTCCTGGAACAACCATCAACGGGAGGTCAGGAACCACCATTAGTAAAAACAACTTGGTCACATAAGCTTCATTAATGTAACATCCGCCGTTTTGACTGGTCAACCTATCGAGACTAGTAGTTGTGAAACCGAGAGCATTTTAATGATTTTGAGAGATTGTCGATTATTGTGAAAACAAAGACGATTCGAGAATGCAAGGTAGCTAGTGTCCAGGAAAAATGCCAAGTTAATTGTAAAATACTTTAAATTAAACAGAATAAATTATGAATAAATTAATATAGGCATATTTATAACCATTTGGAAGGTATTTCAAAAATACAAACAATGGTGTCGTTCAATTAAAATAATTAGTCTCGAGTGTCTCGTATTTGGGCGGTCAATCGAAGTCAAATGCGGTCAAGATGGTCAAGGGAAAGAAATAGGTCACCAAAACCCTAGTTGTTCACCCCACCTCCCTCATTTCTCTCAAACCCATTCTCTCTACCTCTCTTTCTCTCTCAGCCGCCACTCTCTCTCTCTCTTCGATTTCTTCATCTTCTTCAAGAATTGATTAAGACGATTGCGCTATACGAGTGTTATTATTGGATTGATTGGCTTGAGTTACGATTTGTCTTATTATTTGACTGATTGGTTGATTGGCTTGAGTTACGATTTGTCTTATTATTTGATTGATTGGCTTAAGTTATGATTTGTCTTATTATTTGATTGATTGGTTGATTGGCTTGAGTTACGATTTGTCTTATTGTTTGATTGATTGGCTTGAGTTACGATTTGTCTTATTATTGATTGATTGGCTTGAGTTACGATTTGTCTTATTATTGATTGATTGGCTTGAGTTACGATTTGTCTTATTATTGGATTGATTAGCTTGAGTTACGATTTGTCTTATTATTGGATTGATTGGCTTGAGTTACGATTTGTCTTATTATTTGATTGATTGGTTGATTGGCTTGAGTTACGATTTGTCTTATTGTTTGATTGATTGGCTTGAGTTACGATTTGTCTTATTATTGGATTGATTGGCTTGAGTTACGATTTGTCTTATTATTGATTGATTGGCTTGAGTTACGATTTGTCTTATTATTTGATTGATTGGCTTGAGTTACGATTTGTCTTATTATTTGATTGATTGGCTTGAGTTACGATTTGTCTTATTATTGATTGATTGGCTTGAGTTACGATTTGTCTTATTATTGATTGATTGGCTTGAGTTACGATTTGTCTTATTATTGGATTGATTAGCTTGAGTTACGATTTGTCTTATTATTGGATTGATTGGCTTGAGTTACGATTTGTCTTATTATTTGATTGATTGGTTGATTGGCTTGAGTTACGATTTGTCTTATTGTTTGATTGATTGGCTTGAGTTACGATTTGTCTTATTATTGATTGATTGGCTTGAGTTACGATTTGTCTTATTATTGATTGATTGGCTTGAGTTACGATTTGTCTTATTATTTGATTGATTGGCTTGAGTTACGATTTGTCTTATTATTGATTGATTGGCTTGAGTTACGATTTGTCTTATTATTGATTGATTGGCTTGAGTTACGATTTGTCTTATTATTGGATTGATTGGCTTGAGTTACGATTTGTCTTATTATTGGATTGATTGGCTTGAGTTACGATTTGTCTTATTATTGATTGATTGGCTTGAGTTACGATTTGTCTTATTATTTGATTGATTGGCTTGAGTTACGATTTGTCTTATTATTTGATTGATTGGCTTGAGTTACGATTTGTCTTATTATTGATTGATTGGCTTGAGTTACGATTTGTCTTATTATTGATTGATTGGCTTGAGTTACGATTTGTCTTATTATTGGATTGATTAGCTTGAGTTACGATTTGTCTTATTATTGGATTGATTGGCTTGAGTTACGATTTGTCTTATTATTTGATTGATTGGTTGATTGGCTTGAGTTACGATTTGTCTTATTGTTTGATTGATTGGCTTGAGTTACGATTTGTCTTATTATTGATTGATTGGCTTGAGTTACGATTTGTCTTATTATTGATTGATTAGCTTGAGTTACGATTTGTCTTATTATTGGATTGATTGGCTTGAGTTACGATTTGTCTTATTATTTGATTGATTGGTTGATTGGCTTGAGTTACGATTTGTCTTATTGTTTGATTGATTGGCTTGAGTTACGATTTGTCTTATTATTGGTTGATTGGCGTGAGTTACGATTTGTCTTAATGCTTAATTGATTGTGTGATTGAATGTTTGATTTGTGTTATAATTCTGATTGATTGTTGATTGATGAAATGGTTTGACTTATTGTTGATGGATTTACGCATATGATTGTAATGATGTGATTTATTTAGGAAAGACGTACATACATGGAAGTAGGTTATGCCTTCAAAGGGTTTTAGATGTGGTGGGAAGGCTTCGGGTGACCCTATATATAAGCATCTAGGACTCGTTGAAAGTAGAATCCCCCTAAGTGTATGTACGTATAGTTTTGGTGGGTTTGATGGTTGATGATTGATAGATTTGTGATTGAGGTAAACACGCATATGAAATGATATGGTTATTGTTGAGACGTACGCACCCTGATGTATGGGAAACATGAGCGGGAATGTACGCACCCCGTTGTGTGGGAAACGTGTGCGAGGACGTTCGCTCCCCGATGTATGGGAAACGTGTGCGCTGTTGATGATAGGTACATGACTCCGAGTATATAGACGTATATACTTGATGATTTTGAGATGCCACATTGTTCATTGTGATGACATGTGAGTATCGTTGCATTGTGCGGGACGCACACGGACCCCAAGTATGTAGTCACACATACTTGCATTTGATGATTGTTGGGAGACACATGATATACACTCATACATTGCTTGATCATGTCTCATGCACATATACTTTATGCATCCTTACTATTTCGCATATTCTTTGATATTGACATCACTTATGCTTGGTTGTGACACGCATCCCTCATCATTGTTGATACACTATTGGCTTGTTATGTGACGAGGTTTAATATCAGTTTACCTACCTTGGTTGACTTTGTGCCTTGTAAAGGCTACTTGTAAGACATTACTTACTTTTCCTTATACATATTGTGATTGTTGACGATGGTTCCTTGTGATCCATTACTACGAACTCACCAACCTAGTGTTGACTTTGTTTAATACACTTTTCAGGTAATCAAGTGAATTCGAGACGTGTTGGTTGATTGTTGCTTTTGCTAGGGCTTGGACTTACGTGGATCCGTGATTCATTCGCCCTTTATGGTTTCATGTTCTTTATGTATATTGTACCTTGTATTGTTAGGACCAGTTCACCTGGAACTGTCCAGTTACCAGTTTACACTTGCCAGTCTCCAGTTGCATCTGGAGACCAGTGAAACTGGTGACCAAGATGATTTGTCGAGAAATATATTGAAGTCCAGTTGCACCGTACAGTCAACGCAATTGAAGACTTCCTCCAGTTGAGAACTGACCAGTTGAAGAATCATTCCAGTTGAAGTCGAAGACAACAAATGGAAGATAGAGAATGGCAATGGCAGCGAAGCCCAGTTGGCATTCTAGTCAGTTACAAACTGGAGACCATCAGTGAAAAGCCCTTACAAAGCTTTACACTGATTACGAGGAATTGACTTGTATGCTTTATGTACCTTTACCCGGATAATAAGCCTTATCTTATTATTTAAGTAATAAAAGGTACATAAAGGTGGTTGTGTAAAGTTGCTTTAACATGCGACTTTACACTGCTTTTTAAGGAATTAAATGCTATTCCTTAAATGCTCTCAACCACATTTGTACGGCTAAAGTTAACATTCCAATGTTAACTTTGCCTATAAATACAAGTCATTGCACAACCAAGAATATAACTTCTTCGAATACACTTCGATAGAATTCACTTTGCAAACCTGCAATATTCTTGGTGAACTTGTGCAATATTCTCTCAATCGCTAAAAGGAACATTTCACAACTTTAAGTGTTTCGATTGTCTTGAGAAATTCCGAGTGTAGATCAATTGTATTTCATAGGTTGTTAGGATATTTACATTCTTGTATTATCTTGGTTCCGCATCAACCTTGTAATTTATTTAACATCAATAAATAAATTACACATTGAAAAATACATATTGTCTCATCAAGTTATCTTACAAGTTATTTGTATTATTGCATTGTTCTTTACTTATTGTCATTTAAATAAGTAATCTATCTAGAACTTGGTATATACACACTGCAACTGGTCGTCTCCAGTTCAGTGCATATATTGCAAAGTAACTCCACCATCGACATTGAGGTGTCTTCAGTAGTACCATCTATCAAGTTGGGACTTACAAGTGGTATCAGAGCAGAAGGCTAATAAACTTGCCTAGATCTGCTAAGATGAACACTACTGAAGGTGGAGATGGTTCTGGTCAAGGTGAAATCCCTGTGAATAATAATGCCCAACCTTTTCAAAATGTTAATACTAATCCTCCTCCTCCTTCTACCCCAAACCACGTCCATGTACACTACTCTAACACTCCTGTTCCCAAATTCGATGGAAATAGTGAGACTTTTGGTACATGGAAGGCTAGAATGCTTTTGCATTTTGGTGGTATTGAGAGGTATATGTTGAAAATCCTTAAGGATGGACCATATATACCCATGTCTCTTGGGGTTAGTCCTCTTCTTGATCCTACTGGAAGAAGAGGTTCTAGAGAAAAGCCTGAAGACCATTGGTCTGATGAGGATCGTAGACTTGTTGATCTGGACACCAGACTCAAGAACATGATCCTTGGGGCTGTTCCTGAAGATCTAATTCCAACACTTGTGCTATTCCCCAGTGCAAAATCAATGTGGGACGAATTAATTATTCAGTTTGAAGGAGGTGACGATACTATTGTCACTAGAAAAGTTGCCTTGAACAAGAAGTATGAATCCTTCTTTGCCTTGCCCAATGAAAGTCTAACTGGTACATACACCAGATTTTCTAGCCTCATTAATCAGCTGAGAGGCTTGGGTGTAGAGAAGGATAAGGATATTCTTCTTGAGAAGTTTTGTGATATTCTTCCTTCCAAATGGGAAAACATGGTTCTTGTCTTGAGACAAGGTAAATCCTTGCACACCCATACTCTTGCATCGCTCTATGGAGCCTTCAGATTCACTGAAGATAATAATGCTGCAAGACTGGTGGCTGAGCAAGATGCCATGAACCATGCCCAGAGTTCCAAGGTTGCTAGTGTACCTGAGCGACCTTGTGCTGCTTTAATGTCTGCAGAGAGTGTCCAGGCACACTCAATGAAGGAGATGTTAAACAGTTTCTTGAACTCTGGCCTGGCCACTGAAAACAGTGATGGTTGTAATGAAACTGACGATGATGACCTGGTCGCCATGATTGCTAAAACCTTTAACAAGTTTAAGCATAAATCTAAAAGATTTAATGGCCCCAACAATGCTTCCAGCTCCAGCTCTCTGGATAAGACCAATCTTACATGCTATAAGTGTGGTAAGAAAGGTCACTTTATGAAGGAATGCAGATCTAGTCAGTTGAACAACCAAACTGGCCCACCTGTCCCTAATTTCAATCGGCCTGATGATAGCTACAAAGCAAAATACAAGAAGCTTAAGGCCCAGATTGCCCTCCTGTCCATGGAAAAGGAAAAGGATCAGTGCTTAATGGCACAAACTGAGGGAAAATGGGAGTACTCTGATGATTCATCAGTTGATGAAGAAGAGGAAAGGGACATGTGTTTCATGGCCTTGGAAGATTAACAGCAGCAACACGTGGCAAAAGAAGATGTCATCACTGGAAGATGGGTGGACATCATCTTGAAAAAGGTATGTGATTATGATCACCAGATTGACCCTGAACTAAAACTGGACCTGGCTGAATCATTAAGTGGTGATTTAGCTTTTGTGGAAACTGTTAGAGCTGATAGTGAAAGATATCTTGACACTATCTTAATTGAACTGAACATTGTTAAACCACAACTGAATGATTTACAAAGTGTCCAGTTGGCTCTCAAGGAGTCAGTTTTAAAGATTGAGGCTTTCGAACTTGATAATCAAAAACTATTTTCTGATCTTGAAAAAGAACAAAAGATTATCAAGTCATGGGTAAAAGCATCTGGTAAAAACTATGATGCATTTTCAAGAACTATCGATGCCCAGAAGAATGCATGGAAATCTGGAGATCTGGAGATGGCAGCTCTCATACCAGATCTTCATGCATTGCCTCCAGCTCTCAAGGTTGAAACACCTTATGATCAACCTGAAGCTGTTGAAACTGAAACCTCTGAGACCACCCCCATTGAGGTTAAAACTGGAGCCAAACAGGCTAAAGCTCCAGTCAAAAAGGCCACTGGTAACAAGCCTTTACCTCAAAAGTCTAAGGTGCCCAAGACCCGACAGACTAAAGCTCCAGTTGAACCAAGGTCCAAGGTTCAACTGCCTGAAGAAAATAATATTTTGGTTAATCTGGAAAGTCAACTCCAACTTTTGTCTCGCAGGTTCAGAGTTGTACTGCCCGGATTAACAATCTGGAAGGAGGTTTATTACCTCCAGTTTTCAAACAAAATATTAAACCACTCCCTTCAATACCTAAACTAAAGAATGTTCCATCTGGAACAAAATCTGGTAAAAATAAGGGGAGTAAGTATCAAATACCAATCGTTTTTACTCCTGCACCTGGAGCTGGTGAAAAAGCTCCAGATGCAGCCTCCAGTTCAACACCACAACAATCTACTGTGACTTCTGTAGAGAAGTCCAGCGAACCCATCAAGAAAAGATGGGTTTACAAAAAGAACTAATGATTTTTGTGTGTGTGTAGGGCGATCGAAAGAAGAATATCTGGTATCTGGACAGCGCTGCTGGCCGGACTATGACCGGATGTAAGCCCCTACTGGAAGAGTTCACTGTCCAAGATGGACCGACAGTGACGTTCGGTAACGATCAATCTGGAAAGACTGAAGGATATGGTGTGCTCAATAATGGACAAGTCGAATTCAAAAGAGTTGCATTTGTGAATGGTTTGAAATACAACCTGATCAGTATCAGCCAACTTTGTGATGATGGCTTCAGAGTTTTGTTCGATATTGCTCAAGGCACCATATTTAACAAGGATTGGAAAGTGGTGATGATTGCACCAAGAAAAGGAAATGTGTACATCATGGATATGGAACCAGCTCCAAAAGAGCAATGTTTTTATACCAAAGCTGATGAGGACACCAACTGGCTATGGCATAAAAGGTTGTCCCATCTTAATTTTAAGAATATCAACAAGTTGTCTTGCAAACAACTGGTTGATGGGATACCTCAAATTTCTTTCAATAAAGAAAAACCATGTCCAGGGTGTGAGATGGGCAAGCAGAAAAGAGCTAGTTTCAAAACTAGGCAAAATTTTAGCATCACTGAACCTCTTCACATGCTACATATGGATCTCTTTGGTCCAGTGAATGTTCAAACTAGAGCTGGAAAGAAGTACACTCTAGTTGTGGTTGATGAATTCACCAGATATTGCTGGGTGGTATTCATCAGATCCAAAAGTGATGCACCTGCTGAAATCATCTCTCTCATCAAAAGAATTTAGCTCAAGTATACTCGAAAAGTTTGTCAGTTGCGAAGTGATAATGGTACTGAATTCCAAAATAAGGTACTTGAAACATTTTGCAATGACACTGGCATCTCTCAAAACTTCTCATCAGTTCACTCTCCAGAGCAAAATGGAGTTGTTGAAAGAAAGAATCGTACACTGATAGAAGCAGCCAGAAGTATGCTATCTGAATCTGGTCTTCCCACCAGTTTTTGGGCTGAGGCAGTTGCAACTGCTTGTCACACCCAAAACCGGTCAGTCTACATCAAGAGACATAAGAAGACTGCCTATGAAGTACTCAGGAATCATAAACCAAATATTGGATATTTCCATGTATTTGGTTGTCCAGTTTATATCTTAAACGATTCCAGTCAGCTTGGAAAGTTTGATGCAAAAGCTGATGAAGGGGTATTTTTAGGTTATTCAGATATTCGAAAGGCCTTTAGAGTTTATAATTATAGACTCCAAAAGGTTCATGAGACAATTCATGTCACATTCGATGAGTCAACTGAAGCAATCAACAAGAGACCAAGCCTTGATATTACTCCAGTCATTCCAATCAGCTTTGGTGAAACTGACCAAGTTCATCGGTCAGTTGTTTCACCAGAAGATGTTTCCAGTTACAACAAATTGGAACCAGTTAAGAAGAAGAACTCCACCAGTGACACATCATTCTATCCCTCCATCAATTTCAACTTACCACAAGAATTGGTGATTGGATCTGATGTACGCGCCACTCCAATATCAGCACCAGTTCAAACACCTACTTCTCCAGTTCTTCATGAAATGCCTTCTAATGAGGAATTTCATGATGCCAATCGAGACCTCATTGACTCTGATGAGGATGTAGAAGTTGTTTGGACTGATCCTTCTCCAGAAGCAGTTGCAACTGAAGAAGATCGCCAGGTGACTTGCACTGATATTGTAGTTCACCAGCCTAGTCAATACACTAGATGGACTCGAGCACATCCAATTGAACAGATTGTGGGAAATCCAACTAGTGGGGTTCAGACTAGAAGAGCCACCAGTGAGCAATGCTTAAACGTCACCTTCTTATCTTTAATTGAACCAAAGAAGATTGACGAGGCTATGGCAGACCCAAGCTGGGTGGAAGCTATGCAAGAAGAGCTCCTCCAGTTTGAAAGGAACAATGTTTGGGAGCTTGTTCCTTGTCCACCAGGGTTAAAGAAAGAACCTATTGGTACCAGATGGGTCTACCGAAACAAAATGGATGAAGATGGCCATGTTGTAAGAAACAAGGCCAGACTAGTTGCCCAGGGTTATTGTCAAGCAGAGGGCGTTGACTTTGATGAAACTTTTGCTCCAGTTGCAAGACTTGAAGCCATAAGAATATTTTTGGCTTATGCAGCCCATCTGCAGTTCAAGGTCTTCCAGATGGATGTCAAAAGTGCGTTCCTTAATGGAACATTGGAAGAGGAAGTTTATGTTAAGCAGACTCCAGGTTTCATCGATGAGAAGCATCCTCATTGGGTTTATAGACTGAACAAAGCATTGTATGGTCTAAGACAAGCCCCAAGAGCCTGGTATGATACTCTAACTAAACATCTTCTTAAAAATGGCTTTCAAAGAGGTGCAATAGATAATACCTTGTTTATCTTGAAAGAAAGAGGTAATATCTTATTGGTACAAATTTATGTTGATGACATTATTTTTGGTTCAACTGATGATGCAATGTGTAAAAAGTTTTCTAAAATCATGTCATCTGAGTATGAGATGAGTTTAATGGGTGAATTAACATTTTTCTTAGGTCTTCAGATTAAGCAAACTGAAAATGGAATTTTCATAAACCAAGGAAAATATGTCAGAGATTTGTTAAGAAAATACAAATATGATTCAATCCCATCAAAAAACACACCTATTGCAGCACCATTGAATTTGGACTCTGACCCAACTGGCAAACCAGTTAACATAACTGACTATAGAGGTATGGTTGGTTCACTGATGTACTTAACTGCCAGTCAACCAGATATAATGTTTGCAACATGTTTATGTGCCAGGTTTTAGGCTAACCCTAAAGAATCACATTTGCACGCTGTAAAGCGTATCTTTAGATACCTGAAAGGGTGTCCTAATCTTGGTCTTTGGTACCCCAAAGGCTCAGGATTAGATCTAATGGGTTATTCAGACTTCAGTCTCTATGTCCACTGCTGAGGCAGAGTACATTTCTGCGGCCAGTTGCTGTGCCCAGATTCTCTGGATCAAGAACCAGTTACTAGATTATGGTCAAAAGTATACTAAGACCCCAATCTTTTGTGACAACACCAGTGCAATTGCTATATCTCACAACCCAGTGATGCACTCCAAAATAAAGCATATTGACATCAGGTATCATTTCATTCGAGATCATGTTATGAAAGGAGATATTGAAATTCATTTCATCCCCACTGACAAACAGTTAGCTGATGTTTTTACAAAACCTCTCGATGAGAAAACCTTTAAACATCTCATCAGCGAACTGGGAATGTTAAATCCTTAACTGGAGCTTTCTTTGTTATTGAACGTGTCAGTGACACTGATGAAGTTCTCCAGTTGAGGAGGTCCAGATAATCTTTGCTCGCCAGGCTATCGAACGCCTTTGTGATACTATCTTGGCACTAATTGATTTCTGGATCATCATTTTAGGGGGAAAGACTCAAAATAATTTTCTGACTAAAATTCGTTTTTGTTTGAAAATGCAACTGGAGAACTCTTCAGTTGGAAACTGGCACTGGACTGATCCTCCAGTGACCAGGTTCAGTCTTGTCTTATTTTTATAACGTTAGAAATACTTGGTCAATATTTGTGACACGTGATGATACTTGAGTGTTTTAAACCACTTGGTATTGTGATCTGACGTGTTTCAAGCCATTTTAGTACTTGACAACTGTTTATATTGGGAAAACAAAAAGTGAGTGGGCGCGTGGGTAAGATAAGCCGTCGTAGCATTTAATGCTGACATGGTAGCATTTAATGCTGACATGGTAGCATTTAATGTTGACATGGCAAATTATTATTTTATTTCAAAATTCAAACCAACTTTGTGAAAATATCTTCAAAAGGGATTTTGTTTATTAAAATATGATTTTGGTATTTCATTGGGATCTTGAATCCCTTATAAATACCCTTATTTACTCCGAACTCATTTATTTCTCTTCTACATTCTTTCATTTACTTCCAATCATCAAAATTGCTTCATTCTTCTCTCTGCTTCACAAATCAAGAACCCTAAATCCCAAATTTTCAATTTCCTATGGCTCCTAGATCATCTCGTTCAAGAGATGTAAATCTCTTGACTGTTCCATATGCTCCTTCACCAGATGTCAAACCGGCATCTGGTGCTCCTAGTAATGCCTACTAAATCCAAATAATCCGATGGCAAGCTTACGAGGATCTCAAGGGTCCGATACCCTTATTGGTAGAATTCAAAAGTTTTTGAAGGATTCTCCAATAGGACCCTCATTCTCTCTTAACCCACACAAGTTGTTTCACAACTACTTGTGTGAGTTCTGGTACACTGCCAGTCTTTCTTCTGATTGTTCCTCCATCAGTTTCACATTAAAGGATGGAACAATCCAGTGTACCTTGACCGCTGATGTATTGAGGGATGCCTTACGCCTCAATTACTGGAGAGAGGGTGAATCTCCAGTCGTCTTACCCCCAAACATAAATTTTCGTCAAGTACTTCTTGAAATGGGACACAAGGAGTGCTTGGACAATGGGGTGTTGAAAACGAAAGGTGCGATGACCATGAAGGCCTTACACCTTCATGGAGGTATTTTTTCATCCACCTGGTGGAGAGCATGGGTGGGAGTTCTGGTGGACTTGACCAGATTAACTCCTCACAAGCAGAAATGGCTTACTGCTTGTGGAACGGATTGAGAGTGGACTTTGCAGATATTTTGTTTAGAAGCCTGGTCCAAAAGCTGAAGGGCACAAGGAGTGTGTGTATCCCCTTTTCAAGGTTCCTCTCTCTTTGTTTTAAGCATATTCTGGGCAGAGAAGCTTATAATAGTACAGATTCACCGTACACTGCTCCAGATATGCTAAGGAATTTAGACTCTCTAGTATCTGAAGCTGGAGAGGTCGAAATTCCTGAACGAATGCAACTGGCATTCGCTTCAACTGATGCACCTATTGAAGGTGAGTCAGAAAGGCAACTGGGCGGGCCTCAAAATAATGAGGGACCCTCCAGTTCGTCTAATGTTGTGGTTGAGGATAGAGCAACCATAACTGAAGCAACCCCAATTACATCTATCCCTGGTGAAGATACTTCGGTATCTGATCCACCAACAGATGTACCCATCCAGGAAACTGGGGAAGGTCATCTGGAGACTGACCAGGAAACTGGTCAGCCCTCAGTTACATTCATGGATCTGGACATGAATGTTAATGACGAGGAAATCCTTATAGAATCTTCGGATTCTGAAGGTACTGAAACAGACTTGGAGATTCTTGATGCTTCTGTACAAGCTCAAGACCCTTCATCTCCAGTCTCCCTTCCAGACGCATCAATTTCACTTTCACCCCCCCAAGAAAATGTGCCTACTGATATATCTTTACCAATATATACCGCTCCTTCACCAACTGGGCAATTCTCATTTGCTCGAGAAATGCCACCCCCACCGTCGCCGTTGTTCACACCTGAGCATTCTCAGCATGAACAACACTTTGATTTTCCAGTCCTTTCTTCATCCACCACTCCTATTATATCTTCAACTGCTGGTTTGACAACTGGGGAGACTTCCTTAAGTTTGCCTCCTCCAGTTGCTCCAGTAGTAACTGCTGCTGGTCCAGTGACACCTTCTCCTTCGTCACTGGACAGTCAAGTTGTCTCACTTCAAGCCGATCTCCAAAACCTTCTAACCAGGGTGGAGGAGATTCAGAAGACACTTGACAAAAACACCAAGTCATTCTCCAGATACCACAAGGATCATCTAACAAACATCAAAGTGGTTGATCTGGGGATAAACAAGTTTTCATCTAATGAAGACTTGGTGTTTAAAAAGCTAAATGAGTTGGTCACTGGCTGCAACAATCTGGCTGGTACTTTAAAGGAAGCCTTTGACCTAACTCACTCCAAGGTCACCAGTTCAATCTCCAACTTGCTGGGAAATACTGTCAGAACTTCAGAAGTTGATTTGAAAGAGATTGAAAGGCAGGTTAAGGAATTGATTGAAAAACCTGGCCTAGATGTAACTGGACTTGGAGAGCAGTTGATGACTTCGGTTGGTCAGAAAATAGAGGATACGCTGGGTGCTAGAGAAGCACAATTGGTTGAAAGGGTGATATCTGAGATCACCAAGCTGGCCACTCCTCAGGTTGATCTGGCCCCACTCACCAGTGAGATCAACCAGTTGAGAGGCAGCATTGAAAGTTTGAACACCCAGGTATCTCTACATGCTCAATCTTTAGATAGACTGACAACTGAAGTAGAAAATCTGAAGAAGAAGGATGATGAAGTAAAGGATAAGGTTGTCTCCGGTTTGGATGAAGACTCCAAAATTTTAAATGAACTAAAAACTGGTCAAGAACAAGTTAGTGCAAATGTCTTGATTCAATCAAAGGAGACGAACCATTTATGGAGGTCCTTCAGGATGATGTGTGGAATCTTCAAAGAGTGTAAGGACATGCAGTCATGGCAGCCTCTTGACCGGTTGCCATCTCACCCCTCTGAATGGGTAGGTATTCGGGCAGGTCTAGATGCTGCCAAGGGGGAAAGAAGTGCAGTCCTTCCACCAGTTGCACCTAGAAGGACTCCATCTGGAAGAGAATTGATTGTGGCTACCAGTACTGAAGCTGGTGAGCAAAGAGTTGGTAGATCTGGTGATGTTGGTGATAGGGGGAATGTTGTTGTGGATAAGGGAAAAGGTTTAGCTGGTGATGCATCTGCCCAGCCGGCCACTGATGTAATGCTTGAAACTGGTAATGCTGATGTACTTCCTCCAGTTTCAGATAGTGATAGCAGAAGACTGGCCAGACTTGGAAATGATATCAAAGAAAGAAAGAAAATGAAACAAAGAAACCAAGCTGAAGCCAGGGCACATCTTGCACAAATCAAGTTACTTGATATGAGTGATGCCAATCTTTTGGGTATCACTAAGGAGGAGTATGTTAGGATTAAGAATGATCCTAGGATAGTTGACCAGTTGAAAGAAATACTGGATGTAGAACTGGACAGACACTATCCTGAGGATGAAGCTGAATTCGATGCCAGAAGCTTGAATATTTTAGTGGAGAAGGCCAAGGAGAATAGGGCCAGTGGGATTCTTAAACGAATTAAAATGTTAAGAAGGTTGTGAAGAAGGTTTTGAATCCACCAAGAAGGATTCCACAACCAAGAAGACCACTGTCTAGAGATGCTGACCTTAGCACATTTGTTGAACCAACTGGCGAGGTTTCAAATGAAGACATCAAGTCCGCTGTACTGGCTGCTGGTGCTGGGAGTATAAGAATTACAAATGAATCTGAAGCTAGAAGCTACTACTCCTAGATCATGTCAACCAGAAGACATAGTGGTACTATTAATGGTGTAAATGTAACAATCAAGCCAGGCACCAAAGTTTTTCAAGTCGAAGTTAGTTATACCAGGGGGCCACTGGTTAAAACTGACAATCCTGGTGCTATGCAATATGGGTTCAGCGAATGGGTGGAGATGGTGAATGTACTGGATGCGAAGGCACAAAAGAATAGGTTTGAGAAAGCATGGGCAAACTTTCTAAGGGGCAAAATTCAACATAAAGAAAATCTTGAGCAAAAGTTGAATATTGACCCTGAAGACTCTCAGCCTATCTCTTCAGTTGCCAAGAGAAGAAGAACTGGCGAAGGGCCATCTCATTAAGTTCTTTCTTCAGTTATCTACTTGTAATTTGTATTTACATTCTGTAACTTGTATAAATTCCATTTCCTTGTATAAATGAAGTTACCAGTTTGTAACCACAGGGTAGATAATAGATTAAAATCTAACAAACCTAAAAGAAAAACCTAAGGCATTTATTGATCTATAAAAATGCCTTAGAAACTTAGATAGATTTAAATCGAACAAGTCTCTATAGTTCACACTTGTATAGATACAAGAACTAAAAAAAGACTTAGACTATATTTCTAGACAAATAGGGGGAATTTGTTAGGACCAGTTCACCTGGAACTGTCCAGTTACCAGTTTACACTTGCCAGTCTCCAGTTGCATCTGGAGACCAGTGAAACTGGTGACCAAGAATGATTTGTCGAGAAATATATTGAAGTCCAGTTGCACCGTAAAGTCAACGAAACTGAAGACTTCCTCCAGTTGAGAACTGACCAGTTGAAGAATCATTCCAGTTGAAGTCGAAGACAACAAATGGAAGATAGAGAATGACAATGGCAGCGAAGCCCAGTTGGCATTTTAGTCAGTTACAAACTGGAGACCATCAGTGGAAAGCCCTTACAAAGCTTTACACTGATTACGAGGAATTGACTTGTATGCTTTATGTACCTTTACCCGGATAATAAGCCTTATCTTATTATTTAAGTAATAAAAGGTACATAAAGGTGGTTGTGTAAAGTTGCTTTAACATGCGACTTTACACTGCTTTTTAAGGAATTAAATGCTATTCCTTAAATGCTCTCAACCACATTTGTACGGCTAAAGTTAACATTCCAATGTTAACTTTGCCTATAAATACAAGTCATTGCACAACCAAGAATATAACTTCTTCGAATACACTTCAATAGAATTCACTTTGCAAACCTGCAATATTCTTGGTGAACTTGTGCAATATTCTCTCAATCGCTAAAAGGAACATTTCACAACTTTAAGTGTTTCGATTGTCTTGAGAAATTCCGAGTGTAGATCAATTGTATTTCATAGGTTGTTAGGATATTTACATTCTTGTATTATCTTGGTTCCGCATCAACCTTGTAATTTATTTAACATCAATAAATAAATTACACATTGAAAAATACATATTGTCTCATCAAGTTATCTTACAAGTTATTTGTATTATTGCATTGTTCTTTACTTATTGTCATTTAAATAAGTAATCTATCTAGAACTTGGTATATACACACTGCAACTGGTCGTCTCCAGTTCAGTGCATATATTGCAAAGTAACTCCACCATCGACATTGAGGTGTCTTCAGTAGTACCATCTATCAAGTTGGGACTTACATGTATGTTTGATGTTGGATTCACCGAATCCCTTTTATGTCATATAGTTCATGTTCTACGATAATTTCATGCATACGCTATATCTTTTCAGTAATATTCTGAGCCTAGCTCGGGGTGTTACAGAATGGTGGCCCATGTTTGGTCGTAGAGAATTAGGCGGTTTGACCTAGACTACGGCTTAAGTTAAAACTCTTCATATAGCATGCATGGTTAGGAATTTTGTGTGCAACGTGAAATTGTATGAACCCTGAAAAATTATGCATTGTGAGTTCGTAGACGGGACCATTTATGTGATAATGTGAGTACAATTGGACAACGTGTTGTTTTGTGATGTGTACAAGGTGGACAATGTGTTATGTAGTGGCAAGTACAACGTGACAAATGTGTGATGAGTACAATGTGATTAATGTGTACATCAATTTGAGCTTGATTGTGGTTGAGATGGATTGTTGTTATTGATTGGTGATAGTTTGATGATTTAGGGCAAAATGAAGTTATGGCATTAACTTAGTATAATATTGTGGCAACCCTAAAAGAGCCTGATAAACTATTTTATGGTCACCTGGTATTATAACAAGTTAATGACATCACGGATTGCACATGTTTGGCTTAGAGTATAATAAGGAACCGATATGCTTAATGGGAGTTGATTGGGTGGAGGGTTAGCCGCTGGTACACCCTGTATACATACCCGGTCAATAACTAGAGGGCATATCGGATTCGGATTATACTTTAAACCACTTGTTTTAGTTGACTTGTTTTAGTTGCTTGTGATGTGATGTGTTGAATATGATT
>CM067167.1:2152719-2310219 GCA_034093135.1 Erigeron breviscapus
AAGGTGGATAAAATGTCTAAGGAACAGACTGCACTTAAAGAGAGTGTTGTGAAAGCAGTTGACCTTATGCAAAAGAACCAAGAGAAAGCTGACAGAGTCCCTTGAAAGTCTAACTAAGAAAATCAATGAAGAAATGGAAAGGAACAAAGGGACTCTGGGTCAGATCGAAAATGCTGCAACCAGATTCACAAGGAAAGTAACTGTTGAGCTTCAAGCTGCTAATAAGTCACAGGCAGATTTCAAGAAGGATTTGATTGAAGCCTCAACTAGTTTAAGAACAAGGTTGCACTCCTCCATAATGATTTTGCTGAATTGAGAAGAGCCTGCTGTCTTACAAATGTAAAGATTGATGTCCTTAACAATCGAATTCCAGACTTCTTTGCCACTCCTGTGAGTTCTTTTCCTGGTGATGATGACAAAAAGGGGGAGAAGGGCTCCACTTCTAAGAAAAAGAGAAGTGAATGAATAAAGCAGAAATTGAAAGGCAAAGAGCTGAGGTGGACAAGGACATTGAAGCTTATTTTGAAAGGGTGAGACAAAGAAATAACCAGGCTGATAGGAGGATAATTGTGTATGGTTCTAATGTGGTTGGTAAGGACGAAGAGATAAAAATACCAGAATCTGAGTCTGGTGGTACAAAGAATGTGAATGAAGAAGTTGAAAAGGAGAGTGATACAATTGAGGGGGAGACCACTGATGGTGTTGAAAAAGTAACTGGAGGAATAAGGAAGGAAGTTGTGGTTGAAAAAGATATAAGGAAGGATGTTGGAGTTGAAAAATTGAAAAGAAAGATGAAGTCTATCCAAGCTGACCCTGTGCAAGCTGTGCCTGACAAGCTGTGCAAACTGACACAGCTCCCAAAGAAGTAAACATTGAATCTTCTTCAAGTGATGACACAGTCACTCTGTCTCAGTTTCAATTGAAGAAAAGGAAAACTGAAGCTGGGTCAAGTGGTTTGAAAGTCTTGACCCAAGAAGAAAAAGATTGGGAGCTGGCTGCTCAAAATGCACCTGGACTCAAAATGACACTTAAACAGGCTTATAAGTTGGTAGTGGAAGACAGACTAGAAAGAGAAAGAGTTGCTGCAACTAAGTCTGATTCTGAAATTGCCAAGGCTGTTCAAGAACAATTGAATAAAGAAGATGAAGAAGATCTTGCAGCCATTGGTACTAAAAAGAAAGTTGTAAGCAAAGGCAAAGAAAAGAGGAAAATGGTGGTTTACTCAAAACCATCACAGAAAGTTAGAGATGTGGGGCAGAGTGTGAAAGCCCATAGTTGGTTTGATGCCTTGGAGAAAAGACAGGTAACTGAAAATATCCATTATAGAAGGCATCCAGAACCAATCCATCAGGTTATTTTGAAAAGACGAAAAGGAAAAAGCATTCCAAGCATAAGGCTTACAAGGAAAGGTTTTGAATCTAACTGGGAAACCTATGATCTTGACAAGCTGCTTGATCTAGGTTATACAGAATGGGTTGAGTTGCATGACCACATCACTGGTATGCCTGGAATCCACAAAGAGGCTGTCTTGGAAGCCATTGAGAAGAAGTTGGCTGCTATTGTGAAATACAAAATTGATATCACTGGTCTTCCAAGACCAAGAGCATATGATTTGGATGATGAAGATGAGTCAGAAGAGCCGCTCAAGAAGAAGAGGAAAAGAAATGTTAGGCTCGAAGCTCCTGAAGGTGATCACACAGACTTCCTCAGAAATTTGAACCCTTCAGAGTTTCTTGGGTTATTATCTACTAATGCTCTAGACAGACTTCTAAGTCATCTTAATCTGTCTCTACCTGCTGGTGTGGAAAATGCAAGAAGTGGAATGCATATTACTGAACCTGAACATGGCATGTATTTTGTGGATACAAAAGGGAATCTTGTATTCCAAAGAACTGCTGAACTAAACAAGGTACCAACTATGCACCTTTTTACCTTGTACAGATTTTGTTTTGCTTTCAATGAACAAGGTAATGGGTATGAGCAGTTCCTTATTAATGAAGGACTAGATAGGAAGGTAGATGTGACGATTGCTCCATCTTTTGAAGTTAAACAAGAAACTGTAGAATTAATTGGGGAATAGAGTCTTATTGTAACACTTTGTATTTCTCTAATATACAAGTAGTTGTACAAATTCAGTTGTCTTGTTAGAATTTCATATCAGATTGAAAAGAACCCAAAAGATTCAAAGGGTCACAAACTGTTAGTCATATTTTTCTTTGATTCTTTGTAAGCTGTATGTTAAAAGTGTAGTTAGGTTTTGTCATCATCAAATAGGGGGAGATTGTTGAGTCCCAATGTTTGTTGTAAATTTAATGATGACAAATCTGACCTATAAACACTTAGTAATCTTTTGGTTCTTGTAATCTGATCTGGGTCAGACTAAGCTGACACAGCTTGCGATATGTAACTGACCCAGATCACGCTTCATGTTCATAATTGTAATACTATATGAAGCAAGTGTTATTCAAGCTGCATCAACAACATTAAAGCATTCAATCCAAGTCGAAGAGGAGGATTGAAGATAGAGGACCAAACTGTTAGTGGAAGACAGATTGGAACTAGCAGTCAGCTTGGAAACACTTAGGCAGATTGGTGCCGTGACAAACTGCCCAATCTGTGTCAACAATCAAAGTGAAGATAACAACCTGGATTGAAGATAAGGACTATGACGTGACTAGGAATATTCCTAGTATCCAGGTTGGTGGTTGTTTACATATGCATGTCCACACTCTTATTGGACGATGAAGAATGTGCAGCTGTACGTGGGGGACCACAAGTACGATGAAGGCACGATTGTTTATTCTTCTGATCGTCCAATACAAGAAGACTACGTGGTTGATTTGGACACCAAGTGACGAGGAGCTTTCGCCTATAAAAGCAACACTCCTTGTATGCATATGTGTGACATTTTCCTGAGAATCATTCTTTACACAAAGTTTCTCTGCTCTTATACACAGCTTAGTCTGTACGAGATCAGCTTGGGCTGACTCTCTTGAGCTGAAACTTATTGATTGTTGTTTGTCATTTCATAGGGTTGTTTAGATATTTGTAGGCTATCTTTATTCCGCAACAACCCTGTAATTCTTTGTATAGATTAATTCTTAATAAAGAGTTACATTTGAAAACCGCAATCTGTGTTCAAGAATGCTTTTATTTTCTACTGCTTTACTTTTTTAATGATTCTTGTTCTTTACATGCATTAAGTATTTTGAGTCTTAAAACGTTGCTTAAAAGTTTGTAAAGTTCGAGAAAAGTTGTATTCACCCCCCTCTACAACTATCCTGTGTACAATATACTTTGGTATATTGATACACCGTGGGACGTATCAGAATCTAAATCTAAGTTTGCTCCAACTTCATTTTATTCACCCAAAGGTCAGCATGCACCAGCTGTCAAAGGTAAGAATACCATTTCTGCTAACTCAAAGCTTAAAGTTGATATTTCATCTATTTTTAGAACCTCTGCTTCTAAAGCTATCTCTAAATCTAGTTATTTACCTAAGATGTCTAAAACTAGCCAAGATTTGCTAATAAAAGATACATCTAATGGTATAACTAGTTATAGAGATCAGTATGGTTGGTTCACTATTGCAACTCAAAAGAAACAGAATATCAAATCTTCCACCAAGCAAAGCAAAAATCAGAATGTGTTTTTAACTCCTCGAACTAAATCTAAGAATTTAACTGGTAAAGGAGAGAAGAGCTTAGCTAGTAATACTAGCTATGCTAAAACACAAGTGTATAATGAATCACCAGTTAGAAGAAGTTGGATAGCTAATGATTACAAGAAGAAGGTTCCTGATAGGAAATTTGATTCAAATTTGAGTAATTTAGCTAAACCATGGTCTGTAAGAAATTCTAAATCTTCTACTATGATTTATAAACATTTGATTGTTGATTCTAATGGGATTGTGATGAATCTTAAGAATAAACCTCTTGTTCGAAAACCTCATTTGTATACTTTGAATGATTCCACTAACCCAAAAGGACCCATTCAAAGGTGGGTACCTAGAAAACCTTGATTGTGTTTTGCAGGTAATAAAGGTCAGTGTTTAGTATTCCAATCTCGGATACTGTTCAACACATGATACTGGAATGAGTTTCTTTTCAAGAAACAATCTCAAATAAGTGCTCTTTACCAATGCACTTACTTGCCTCTGCATGTTTTGTACAAATTCTTCATCTCTTTCTCTCTCATTCATTATCTGTCAAACATTGATGCTATGCTTATGTGCAATGTGCTTAAATATCATACAATGTTTGAGGGGGAGAAAAAGGATAATTCATGAATCTAGGGGGAGTTTGTGTATTTGCACTATTTGAAGAGAAACTCATTGTTTATATTAAAAAAAAACAAATAAAATTTTTAACTCATTGTTTATATTAGAAAAACCAAATAAAAAAAAAAATTATAAAAATGATAAAAATTCATAAACCATAAGCCTATTTTCTTTTTAAAAGCCCAATTTCAAAAAGACCCATGATTTTCAAATCGGGTCAAGACCCACCCGACCCGACCGATCTGGTTTCCTTTTCCTTAAGGAGGAGGGAAACTAATTTTTTTTCCATTTTTTATCATATCCCAGTTTCCCATACACACTCTGAAACACTCTCAAATCACTTCAAATACAACTTTTGGCTGATCATTGAAACAAGATAAGGGTTTTGTTGGTGATTTCATACTGAGCATTTTATTCCATAATAACATTGTCTTCTGATCACTTATTCAAGTAAGAATCCGAGCTTAAATGAAGAACTTATTTTTTTTCATTTCTTGAATTTTGAGCTACTGGTGATGAATCTGTGATGTTGGAATGATTTAGATGCATGTTTAGGTTATATGTGTATGTTTATTACATGTTTAAATGCTTAATATTGTGTTTTCGAAAATTCAAAAACCTGCAACTCATTTGTGAAGAAGATGACCTAAGACGATCTTCGAATTAATCTAGGTTAATTTTTTTTTAATTTAAGTGAAGTGAGTAGTTCAATCTTGCTTTCTATGATTCAAATAAATGTTTTGCCATGCTTAGTTGTTAAAATAAATCATATTGTGCTTAGAGATTATCTGGCTGAAGATAAGACGATCTTCGAATTAATCTAGGTTAATTTTTTTTAATTTAAGTGAAGTGAGTAGTTCAATCTTGCTTTCTATGATTCAAATAAATGTTTTGCCATGCTTAGTTGTTAAAATAAATCATATTGTGCTTAGAGATTATCTGGCTGAAGTTAAGACGATCTTCGAATTAATCTAGGTTAATTTTTTTTAATTTAAGTGAAGTGAGTAGTTCAATCTTGCTTTCTATGATTCAAATAAATGTTTTGCCATGCTTAGTTGTTAAAATAAATCATATTGTGCTTAGAGATTATCTGGCTGAAGATAAGACGATCTTGCCAAAGACCGTCTTAGTTCCACATATTTGTTTGCCATGTAACCCTTGAGACCAAGACCAGGACGATCTTGTCAGGATCGTTCTATGGTCTGAACGCTGTGTGGTTGATGATTTGTGTTGAAAATCAAATGAATGGGTAACTGAACTCGTAAGAGATCGGTTTGCTCAAAACTAATACTTATAAATATAAGGGGAAATCATTGAGATGATTTCACTTTATATTTCTAAGTGTTAGATAGTTTCAAAAGGGAAGTGAAGTTTTTTTTTTTCCACTTAATTTCCAAAACGATCTTGCCAAGATCGTCCCATGTTCATTTTTTCATACTTAATATTTTTTTTCAATAATTAATGTTAAGACGATCTTGAACAAGATCGTTCTTTTGTCTTTTTTTTTTTTCAATAACAAATGTTAAGACGATCTTCACCTTAATCGTCTTATTTTTTTTAATTTTTTTTTCTCTCTTAAATTTTGTGTGGTGTGACAAAATGCTTTGTATTATCATATAATCACAATATATTTGAAATACGGGGAATCGAACGCCTTTGTGTACTTCCTTACTATTTTCAAATATCTTGTACTTATATGATTATACCTTATTTTCAAGTTATGTACATATGAAAATATATAAAAGTACAGAGAATTGATCGCCTTTGTGAACTTCTTTGTAAGTTTATATATGGAAATATGTATTTGACTGTTCTATGTTCATTTTCTCATAACAAGTTATTTATATAAAATACACTGAGTTGATCGTCTTTGTGAACCTCTTTGTATCTTATATAAATCACCTGTTTGAATCTTCTTATTTACTGTTCAAACTTTGTTTTATGTGTGCGTTAAACTCTTTTATGTCTTAAATCAGAAAAATAAAAATGGATCATCAAGAAGTTATTGAACATGATGAAGAGGTTGCTCTAAATGAATCGATTGAAGAAATTCTTATTGCCGGAAACACAAGTAACATGAGAAATAACAGAGCATTGTTTGATCCTTTCATGGCTCCCGGCTTTCAAATTGTTCCAAGAATTCTTCATAATCACCCTCTCACATATGTACTTACCGTTGAACAAGACTTAGCTGAAGTCTATCTTTTTGATATGTGGAGATCCATTACCTTTGTTCAATCTCAAGATCCAACAATTCCAAAAGCCAAAACCAAACTTAAATCACCTGAACTTCGTCGTCAAGGCTACTTTCAATATCAGTTGAATTCAGGAGATAGAATGTATGAGTTTGAATTCAATCTTGATGAGTTCAGAAGGATTCTAAGACTTCCTGAAGCAAACTTCAATGGACATGATGATTATGATAATTTTGAGTCCAATGAAGAAATGTTTGCTGCATTGATTTCTATTGGATATGAAGGTCCTTTAACCAAAACAAGAGATTTCAAATTAAAGAATCTACCAAAGATTTGGTATTATGTGTATTCCATCCTAAGCAACTGCTTAACTCCATACACAAGAGGAATGGACAATCTGACACAGCCAATGCTGCACATTTTCTATGGTGTTGTCTTCAACAAACACTATGACATTGCTCAACTTCTGTGGGACCAATTGATTGTATTGGTAAATGGCAAAGTATCTGCTCCCAAGAAGTATATTCCATTCATCAGATTTCTCACAGCAATCGTCTACAGTGCAGTCAGACATGAAAGAAGCATTCCAAGGCTTCCAGACAGTAGCCAAGTAACCATACATTTTTACAAGTATGTCAGAGATTCAGGAGCTGCTAACTATACTTTTCTGATTCCATCATTCCTACTAGATATGGTGTCAGATTCTGATGAAGATAAAATTGCTTATCTGGACTGGATTAGAACAGCTCTGGGACCGGAAAGCCTCCCAGTTCCTACCCAAGCTGTACATAGGACACCTGGTGAGGGGTCAAGTAGAAAAAGAAAAGAGCGTGAGGATGAATCCAGTTCCAGTAAGACCAAAAGAAAGAAACAAAAAGGTGAAATGTTTGTGTTAAGATTGAGTAAACAAGTGCATCAAAAGAAGAAGAAAAGGAGTTCATCAAAGAAACTCAAAAGAAAAGTTCCAGCTGAACCTTCTTCTCCAATATCTTCTGAGGAGACTATATCTGTTTCTGGGTCTCAAAGACCATCATCTCCATCTTCACCCAAATTACCTCAAACACCAATTCATCAATCTTCACCACTTCCTGAGATTTCAACACCTGAACAACCAATCATACCTCAATCTGTCTCAACCATACCTTCATCATTCTTTGTTCGATCTCCTCAACCAACATATACTCAAGGCAGAAAGAAATCAATTCCGGTAAACATTCGAAAAACTTTTAAAAGATCTCGCTTTGAGTATGACCGATTTCAAGAACCCGAACCAGAAGATATGATTACTCCTGATAATGATGCATCTGATGATGATGCAAATCAGTTTGCTAATGATGTCATAGACATCCCGGAGGAACAAGGAAGGAATGAGGGAGGGGTTGAAAATACCAGAGAGGTTGAGAGGTCCGGGTTAGGTGAAAGGCAAAAAGAAAACGTTGGCCTCCAATTAGTTACAAACCTATATCAACGTCGGGTTCGCCGTAGGGTAGAAGACGAGAGCTCCCAACTCTCGCATGAACAAACCTCCACAAGCCATTCGGAAGTCTCTCTACAGACGAACGTCTCATTTTCGCACGGGCAAAAACCACGTACTCCATTCCATTCTCCTTCAGAGTCTGTGAATGTTGAAGCAAAAGAGACACCTGCCCCTCTCTTGAATTTCGTTTCTGCACGTGTGTCTAGTACCTTTAGGACACCAATTGTGATACCATTTGCACATCTAAGTGATGCTGCCGGAACAAACATAGAGAGATCAGCTCTTGTGCCCTCTCGAAGATTGTTTGGAAATCCTTCCATTGCTAACATCACGCCAGCTTTGAACGAAGGTGCCCTAGTTGTGCGACAGTCTGAATTCTTACGAGCTCAATCTGTTGCATCAGCTCTTCGTGCTATGGGCTTAACGGTTCGTCTAAGTGACTCTGGTGTTATTTATATCCATTTTTCAAAAGATTCTGGTTGCAAAGCCGAATCATCAACTGTTGCTCATACTCTTGAACCAACAGGAAATCCTGAGACAGTCATGATGTCTTCAGGTCACTCAGTAGAATCACTTGAGACTACTGATGTGCCAAATTCTGATATTCCATTACCACCCGAGGCTCAAAGATTAATTACTCATTTTGTTGAAGGTATTGAAGAGGGACAAAGAAGTGAGCTACTTATCTCGAGAAACACTATCACTGGTAAACTTCCTGCATCTCAAACACCTAGATTGCTTACTGGAGGTGCTTTACGCATTCGTTCTCCAGTAGAGACTCCAACACCAACACAAACAACAACAACACCCCCACATATAACAACTACAACAACAACAACAACAACAATAACAACAACAACAACAACAACAACAACAACAATACCACCAACACCAAGCCCACAATCATTTCCTGATCCAAACTCACCACATCATTCTTCCAGTTCTTCTTCTGAATCATCTGATTCGTCTGAATACTTAAGTGATTGTTCACCAAACAGAATTGCTACTAGTGGTTTATCGACTGATACTCTTATTGTTGCACTTATGAATCGGTTGAGATCTGAAGAACCAAATCTTTCTTCACATAAAAGATCTATTTTTCACTCACTTCTTGCATATTTGTCAGCCAAAGGTACTCAACTTGAACAACAGGCTCAAATTGAAGCTCTTCAAAAACGAATCCAAGAGCTTGACCAACAATGTCGACTGGCTAATATCTCAAGGAGTCGGGATGATCAAGATCCTGATGATCAACCCGAGGGGGAGAATATTAGAGATATTAGAGAGGGTCATGAGACACAAGCTCAAGATGGTCAAGAAAGTGCTCAAGAAGTTGTTACAGAAACCCAAAATCAAGGAGGAACTCAAAATCAAGAAGATTCGGATGATTTACCTCCACTCATCAGACATATTTCTCATTATTATTCTACCACGTCAAGTTCTGATGAGTCAAGTGATCCTGATCCATTTCATCCAGGAAATGGTAATGATGATGAGTCTGATTCTGATAATCCTGATGATGCTCCAACAAGTGTAGCTGCTTCTCAATCTCAGCATCCTACTCAAGAAAAATATGGAGCAGATATCTTTGAAGAGATAGTTTATCATCTCAGAAATGCAGAAAATCTTGAGACTCCTAATGAGCTTGGACAAGGAGTTAGGCACCCAAGGATTTCAAAAGACAAAATCTGGCAGATAAATGAGGGTTACTTTGCTGAAAACTATGAACAGATATTCGTTCTCCAGTAGAGACTCCAACACCAACACAAACAACAACAACACCCCCACATATAACAACTACAACAACAACAACAACAACAACAACAACAACAACAACAACAACAACAACAACAACAACAACAACAACAACAACAACAACAACAACAACAACCACCACAACAACAACAACAACAACAACAACAACAACAACAACAACAACAACAACAACAACAACAACAACAACAACAACAACAACAACAACAACAACAACAACAACAACAACAACAACAACAACAACAACAACAACAACAACAACAACAACAACAACAACAACAACAACAACAACAACAACAACAACAACAACAACAACAACAACAACAACAACAACAACAACAACAACAACAACAACAACAACAACAACAACAACAACAACAACAACAACAACAACAACAACAACAACAACAACAACAACAACAACAACAACAACAACAACAACAACAACAACAACAACAACAACAACAACAACAACAACAACAACAACAACAACAACAACAACAACAACAACAACAACAACAACAACAACAACAACAACAACAACAACAACAACAACAACAACAACAACAACAACAACAACAACAACAACAACAACAACAACAACAACAACAACAACAACAACAACAACAACAACAACAACAACAACAACAACAACAACAACAACAACAACAACAACAACAACAACAACAACAACAACAACAACAACAACAACAACAACAACAACAACAACAACAACAACAACAACAACAACAACAACAACAACAACAACAACAACAACAACAACAACAACAACAACAACAACAACAACAACAACAACAACAACAACAACAACAACAACAACAACAACAACAACAACAACAACAACAACAACAACAACAACAACAACAACAACAACAACAACAACAACAACAACAACAACAACAACAACAACAACAACAACAACAACAACAACAACAACAACAACAACAACAACAACAACAACAACAACAACAACAACAACAACAACAACAACAACAACAACAACAACAACAACAACAACAACAACAACAACAACAACAACAACAACAACAACAACAACAACAACAACAACAACAACAACAACAACAACAACAACAACAACAACAACAACAACAACAACAACAACAACAACAACAACAACAACAACAACAACAACAACAACAACAACAACAACAACAACAACAACAACAACAACAACAACAACAACAACAACAACAACAACAACAACAACAACAACAACAACAACAACAACAACAACAACAACAACAACAACAACAACAACAACAACAACAACAACAACAACAACAACAACAACAACAACAACAACAACAACAACAACAACAACAACAACAACAACAACAACAACAACAACAACAACAACAACAACAACAACAACAACAACAACAACAACAACAACAACAACAACAACAACAACAACAACAACAACAACAACAACAACAACAACAACAACAACAACAACAACAACAACAACAACAACAACAACAACAACAACAACAACAACAACAACAACAACAACAACAACAACAACAACAACAACAACAACAACAACAACAACAACAACAACAACAACAACAACAACAACAACAACAACAACAACAACAACAACAACAACAACAACAACAACAACAACAACAACAACAACAACAACAACAACAACAACAACAACAACAACAACAACAACAACAACAACAACAACAACAACAACAACAACAACAACAACAACAACAACAACAACAACAACAACAACAACAACAACAACAACAACAACAACAACAACAACAACAACAACAACAACAACAACAACAACAACAACAACAACAACAACAACAACAACAACAACAACAACAACAACAACAACAACAACAACAACAACAACAACAACAACAACAACAACAACAACAACAACAACAACAACAACAACAACAACAACAACAACAACAACAACAACAACAACAACAACAACAACAACAAGAATGACTCATGGGATAGTTACAAGAAGAGAGCCTTCTGGAGTTCAAAGATTGATAAGCCATCAACTTCATATGCTGCACAAAGATATAAGAAAAGGAAGAACAAGCAAAGACGTGCAAACAAGAGAAGGAGACAACAAAGGAAGTAATGATGAACAACCAAGCACTAAGGGGGAGAATGTTAGAAATATAAAATAGTGCTTAGTTGTATTTCTAAATATTGCATTTTGTGTATACATTGTAAGGTTGAGGGGGAGCTTATGTAATATACTTGGAGTATAAATACCCCTCAAGCCTTCAATCTTAAAAAAACTTCTTCTACACTTTTGCAAAAATATGAAATAAACTTTCCCCCCACACTTTTCTCTCTCAAGAACACACACTAACACACACACTTTCCACCATTGTTGAACACCTTACTTCCGCATCATAACACGAATTAAAACTAGTTGCTACAACCTAGTCATGGCAAAGACCACCAATGACTCATCCTCAATCTCAACCGGCTCCCACTGATTTGAAATACTGGCTCCAGAGACTCCAGAGGAACAACAACACTCTCCACTAGCGGTAGCATCACAGGAGAGATTTCATTCGGAACCTGGTCTTCAAAACCCAACGTCGATTTCAACATATGTCAAAACACTCCTCGTGCTCCCACTGTTACAAAATCCCGTCCAAGTTCAAACCTCCGAATACGCTCAAACAGATTACCTGAAAGTCCTAGAGTCCTCTACCGCGCACCAGACTCGTATAACTCTCGAATCCGCGAGCCAAGACTTTTCTCCGAAAGTTGGTTTAGTTCTTCCAGTAGCAAAACCAGAATCTGTAACAAGAGTCTTCACTGCCTTCCAATGAGCCCCCAATGCATCAACCCAGACACATTCTCATAAGCAGAATTTTATCAACCTCGGACGACTCTAAAATCCTGAGCACCTCATGCAACCCCACAAGTCACTACGCACAGCTCCCGCTGTCCCTGTTATTCCAACCCACGCTAAACTAGACTTCATGAAAAGAACTTCCACTCGTATTCAGCGAAAACCTTCACCCAGTACTAGAACAAACATCCACTCAAAAAGTCAAACCAATAACAACAGCGACCAATAACAGCAGT
This sequence comes from Erigeron breviscapus, assembly GCA_034093135.1. Lineage (NCBI taxonomy): Eukaryota > Viridiplantae > Streptophyta > Magnoliopsida > Asterales > Asteraceae > Erigeron > Erigeron breviscapus. Next base: position 2,165,570 of record CM067167.1, read on the forward strand.
AGAGAAAACAAGTGTTAGTTCCATGACTTGACTAACTTTTTTTCACTCGTGTCGACACTAGCAACCCCGGAACAGGAATACTCAAAACTCAAAGCACTCCAAACCTGCTAGCTCTATTTTCTTCAATACGTGTACCACATCCAACAGAAACCATTCCAATCCAAAACACCCGTATATACTCGGTCGAACAAAGGCTTAACCCTAATCAACCTAATACCTTGTTTCAATGGACTGACTTCAAACAATGGTACTTTTCTTCTTTTCTTTTCTAATTGATCAAGGTAGTATCACAACAACAAACTTAGTAACAACCACCCGCAAAAACCACACCCTAATCGTGAATCAGAATAACCCGAGATACAACTCAAACAATAAACTGAACAGAGACATACCTCAACCTCTGATCAATGACGAACAAGAATGTCACGGTGGTAACCAAGAACAGTAGCCAATACCTTCTCGAACAAGAAAACCAAAACAGTGCTTTTATCATCTTCCAATCGATCAATAGCACCATATAACCCCAAAAAACAGAAACCCTAAAAGAGTTCCAACGGGGGGCTGACGCAACAGAGCAGAGACGGCTGCAACAGCGGCGACAGACAGTTAATAGTGGTTAAACAGCGGCGGAACAGCAGCAAAACAGCTGCAAACCAGACCCAAAAACAGATCGAATCAAGAAGAACAAAAAAACCAAAACAGTGCTTTTATCATCTTCCAATCGATCAATAGCACCATATAACCCCAAAAAACAGAAACCCTAAAAGAGTTCCAACCGTTGGGGGCTGACCGCAACAGAGCAGAGACGGCTGCAACAGCGGCGACAGACAGTTAATAGTGGTTAAACAGCGGCGGAACAGCAGCAAAACAGCTGCAAACCAGACCCAAAAACAGATCGAATCAAGAAGAACAAAAAAACCACACCCTAATCGTGAATCAGAATAACCCGAGATACAACTCAAACAATAAACTGAACAGAGACAGTACCTCAACCTCTGATCAATGACGAACAAGAATGTCACGGTGGTAACCAAGAACAGTAGCCAATACCTTCTCGAACAAAAAAACCAAAACAGTGCTTTTATCATCTTCCAATCGATCAATAGCACCATATAACCCCAAAAAACAGAAACCCTAAAAGAGTTCCAACGGGGGGCTGACGCAACAGAGCAGAGACGGCTGCAACAGCGGCGACAGACAGTTAATAGTGGTTAAACAGCGGCGGAACAGCAGCAAAACAGCTGCAAACCAGACCCAAAAACAGATCGAATCAAGAAGAACAAAAAAACCAGTAGCAACAACAGTTCCAACAGCTAAATTAACAGATTTCAGCAGCAAACAACAAACAGCGACTGAACAGCAGATTTCAGCAGCAAACATCACCTGAACAGCAGATAAAATATCAAACAGCAGCGAATAAGCAGCAGATAGCTACAAACAACAACAAACAGCGACGAACAAGGGTAGAAGAAACCCTAATCGTGACGGCTGTAGATAGCAGCAGGCTGTGAGAGAAAACGGCGAACAAGAGAGACAAAACCGAAACCCTAATCGCGAATCACAGCACCTTAGCTCTGATGCCACTTGTTAGGAACAGCCTTAGCCTTAAGCACAACGGAAGCAATTTAAACAAGAAGATAAGCCGAGAAAATATAGATAAACGACACACGAGATTTAACGTGGTTCGACCCCAGTGGGGGGGCCTAATCCACCGGCTGCAAACTAGGTATTTTATTGATGTTCTGAACCATTAGATTACAATTACAATGAGAGATATATATAGGAGAACAGCTAGGGTTAATTAACTTGGTCCCCAAGAAACCTAATTAAATAGAACTGGCCCTATTAAACAAATCAGGCCTCAATTAGGTCCGGCCCAAGCAAGCCTTCACGCTTAACAATCTCCCACTTGAAGGCCTTGAGAAAAACTTCAGCCCCTCATTCAAGCAAACAATATCTCCATCATCCAGTAACTCTAGTAATCTTCATATATCCGAAATCCTCCAAGCCTTCAGTTCCAAGAACTAAAACTTCAAAACAGAAGTTTCCCAAGTCTTCAGTTCTCCATGAACAAGCTAAGATTTCAATAAAAACAGATAGGAACAGAAGTCTTCACGGGTCCAGCTCCCAAGAACAAACCAAACTTCAATCCAAGCATCCCAAGTGTACCTAGTTGCAGCGGCCCTTTTCATCAGTCACCTAAAAGGCCCATTGAAGCTGTAAATCGCTCCAATACAGTCAGACACAGATGACTCAGTCATGGCAAAGTCCACCAATGACTCATCCTCAATCTCAACCGGCTCCTACTGATTTGAAATACCACTTCTATGCATTCTTCTCTAAGGTTTTCTCCATTACCCAATGTTACTGAGATAACTGATGCTCAACGTATTACTCAGCTTGAGACTGATGTTTCCGACTTGCAACTTTAAGTTACAGTCTTAAGAAATTTGGTCCAGAAATTGATCGCCGAGTTGTATACGAAAAAGGCATCTAGGGGGAGTGATGTTCCTACTGATTCTTGTAGAACTGACAATCCTCGTCGTGATGATGGAGACAATGATCCCAATGCATCCGGGAGTCGTGAGATGCCATTTTCTACAACATCTCAAGCTCAAGGTGTAGTAACAATTCAGGGGGAGTCTCATGCTTCTGAGAGTGCTCGAAGATTCTAAAAATGTGCAGAGTGCTAAAGCTAAAGAATTTGAGAATGTATCCGCTTCTATGGATGATCTGACTAAGATTTTCAATGATGAAAATCTTCCAAGTGATCAAGAAGTTGATTTATTAAGATATAATCTATACAAAGAATTACAGGGTTGTTGCGGAAACATGATAGCCTACAGATATCTAAACAACCCAGCTAAAATGACAAATTACAATCAATAAGTTTCTACTCAAAAGAATCATCCCAAGCTGATCTTTTACAGACTAAGTTGTGTATAAGAGCAAAGAAAACTTGTGTGAAGATTGATTCTCAGGAATGCCACACATATGCAATCAAGGAATGGGGCTTTTATAGGCGAAGGCCCTTCTTCTCTTGGTGTCCAATTCAACCACGTATTCATCTTCTATTGGCTGTCAGAAGGAATATTTGATCGTGCCTATTCATAGTACTTGTGGTCCCAAATACTGTCACACGTTCTTTTTCAGCCAATAAGAGTATGGACACGCATATGTAATCCAAACCACCAACCTGGATCCTAGGATTCTTCCTAGTCTCGTCATTCGTCCTTATCTTCATTCCAGGTTGTATCTTCACTTGATTGTCAGACACAGATGACTCAGTCATGGCAAAGTCCACCAATGACTCATCCTCAATCTCAACCGGCTCCTACTGATTTGAAATACCACTTCTATGCATTCTTCTCTAAGGTTTTCTCCATTACCCAATGTTACTGAGATAACTGATGCTCAACGTATTACTCAGCTTGAGACTGATGTTTCCGACTTGCAACTTGAAGTTACAGTCTTAAGAAATTTGGTCCAGAAATTGATCGCCGAGTTGTATACGAAAAAGGCATCTAGGGGGAGTGATGTTCCTACTGATTCTTGTAGAACTGACAATCCTCGTCGTGATGATGGAGACAATGATCCCAATGCATCCGGGAGTCGTGAGATGCCATTTTCTACAACATCTCAAGCTCAAGGTGTAGTAACAATTCAGGGGGAGTCTCATGCTTCTGAGAGTGCTCGAGATTCTAAAAATGTGTAGAGTGCTAAAGCTAAAGAATTTGAGAATGTATCCGCTTCTATGGATGATCTGACTAAGATTTTCAATGATGAAAATCTTCCAAGTGATCAAGAAGTTGATTTATTAAGATATAATCTATACAAAGAATTACAGGGTTGTTGCGGAAACATGATAGCCTACAGATATCTAAACAACCCAGCTAAAATGACAAATTACAATCAATAAGTTTCTACTCAAAAGAATCATCCCAAGCTGATCTTTTACAGACTAAGTTGTGTATAAGAGCAAAGAAAACTTGTGTGAAGATTGATTCTCAGGAATGCCACACATATGCAATCAAGGAATGGGGCTTTTATAGGCGAAGGCCCTTCTTCTCTTGGTGTCCAATTCAACCACGTATTCATCTTCTATTGGCTGTCAGAAGGAATATTTGATCGTGCCTATTCATAGTACTTGTGGTCCCAAATACTGTCACACGTTCTTTTTCAGCCAATAAGAGTATGGACACGCATATGTAATCCAAACCACCAACCTGGATCCTAGGATTCTTCCTAGTCTCGTCATTCGTCCTTATCTTCATTCCAGGTTGTATCTTCACTTGATTGTCAGACACAGATTAGGCCATTTGTCAAAGCACAAATCTGTCTAAGTATTTCCAAGCTGACTGCTAATCCCAAGCTGACTTCCACTACCAGCTTGGTCTTCTATCTTCAATCCTCCTCTTCAACTTGGATTGAATGCTATAAACATTGTTGATGCAGCTTGAATAATACTTGCTTCCATAAGATATTACAATACAAAACATGAAGTGTGATCTGGGCCAGAAACAGATCGTAAGTTGTGTCAGCTTAGTCTGACCAGATCAGATTACAAGAACCAAAAGATTTCTAAGTGTTTAACTATCAGATTTGCCATCCCCAAATTTACAATGAACATTAGGACTCAACAATCTCCCCCTATTTGATGATGACAAAACCCAACACACTTTTTACAATCAGCTTACAAAGAATCAAAGTAAAATATCTACTAACAGCTTGTGACCCTTTGAATCTTTTGGGTTCTTTTGAACTGATATGAATATAAAGCAGAAACTGAATTGTAATAACTGGTTGCATATATTAAGGAATGAAAAAAAATATATTACAAATAAAGAACTATTCCCCAATCATTTCTACAGCTTCTTGCTTTACTTCATAGGATGGGCAATAGTGATGTCCAACTTTCTATCTAGGCCCTCATTGATGAGGAACTGCTCATACCCATTACCTTGTTCACTAAAATTAACACAGAATCTGTACAAGGTAAATAGGTGCATATGTGGTACCTTTGTAAGTTCAGCAGTCCTTTGAAACACCAATTGGCCTCTGGCATTTGTGAAGTACATTCCATGCTCAGGCTCTGTTATGAACAAACCACTCCTTGCATTTTCAACACCAACGGGCAGAGAGAGGTTGAGATGATTGATAATCTTGTCAACAGCTTCAGGAGATAGCAATTGAAGAAGCTCTGAAGGGTTCAAGTTTTTAATGAAATCTGAGTGATCACCTTCAGGAGCAGCTATCCTTTCAAACTTTCTTCTTTTCTTCTTTAAAGGCTCCACTGACTCATCTTCATCATCCATATCGAAAGCTTTAGGTCTTGGCAAGCCAGAGATATCAATCTTGAATTTCTTCATACTTGTGAATCTTTTCTCAATGGCTTCCAGGACTGTCTCTTGATGAATGCTTCTAATACCAGTGATGATATTATGAAGCTCAACCCACTCTGCGTATCCCAATTCACCAAGCTTGTCTAGATTACATGTTTCATTTCTCTTCCCATAGCCAAGTCTTGCGATTCTGATGCAAAGGATGGACTGCCCTTTCTTTCTCTTCATTGAGCATTCAGTGATCTACTCTGGATATTTTCTGTAGTTTATTCTTTCAGTTAATTTCCTTTTTTCCAGAGCTTCCCACTGACTATGGAATTCAGCACTTGCAGCCACATCTTTCTTCTTCTGCAATGGTAGTTGAGTGAACAACCACTTTCTTGCCCTTACCCTTCTTCTTTGACCCAACAGCAGCTAATTCTTCTTCTTCTTCAAGCTCTTTGTCAATTTGAGCTTGAAGGACTTTTGCAATTTCAGGGTCAGAAGGATTTTCCTTCTCCATTGCCTTTCTTCTATCTTCCTTTAACATGTTGTATGCCACCTCAACTGATATGTTGAGGAAATCAGCTTGAATCTTTGCAGCTTCCCAATCTTTTTCTTTTTGAGTGAGTTCTTTGACAACACTTGGACCAGCTTCAGCAGTTCTTTTCTTCAACATAAATTGGTTCAAGGTTGTTGTATTCCTCACTGGAAGAAGACTCAGTTTGTTTCTCTTTGGGAGCTGGGTCAGCTTGAGATGGCACAGCTTGCACAGGGTCAGCTTGGAAAGACTTTTCCTTTTCACCAACACTTTTCAGTCACAACATTTTCCTCCCTTATCTCTCCAGCATCAACCATTACCACATCAGTCTCCCCCTCAACTATATCACTCTTCCCACCTACTTCTTCATTCACCACTTCTTCATTTCTAGCACCACCAGACTTAGACTTTGGCATTTTTATCTCAACTTCCTTCTCAGCTTCCACCATTTTTTCACTTGAACCATACAACACCAGCCTTCTATCACTGGACTCCCCCTCAGATCTAGCCTTCTGCTTGTGAGTCCCTTAAGGTCGATGGTTAACCAGGAAAGTGTAAAATACAACAAGTCTAATAAGCACTAGATTGGACTAGTATTACTTGTAAATAAATGCAAGAGTATATAAACAAAGTAATACAAGACTTAAAGCAATAAACAAGTAAAGTGGAACATTATGTATTTTTCAATGGTATATTTTATTTATGATGTTAAATAAAACACAAGGTTGTGCGGAATCAAGATAATACAAATAAGTATGTATCCTAACAACCTATGAGTTACAAATGATCTATATTTGTCAAATAACTCTTTTGGATCGAGATACTTAAAGTTGTGAAGTATCCCAATTTAAGATCGAGAGTATTTGGACAAATTCACTTTCATGCAAAGTGTATGCTTAAAAGTATTTTTCTCAAGGAAATGACTTTGTATTTATAGGCAACAAAATTCACCAGTGAATTTTGTGCCGTACAAATATGGTTGCATACATTTAATGATCCGACAAGAACATTAAATGTATTGGATAAGGAATAAGGATAAAGTCACATCAAATGACTTTGTATCCTTTTATCCAACCATCTTTACACACGTATACTTTGGTAAAGAACAAGTAGATTGTTCTTTGGAAAGTGTGTAAAGGCAAAGGTCAATCCTCGATATCAGTGTTCAGACTTGTAGGGTCTAGAACACTGACAATCCTCCAGTGTACAGATCTGGTAAGACTTTCCAGTGGACTCCGCCATTTGTCAGTCTTCTTTCTTCAGACTTCAGTATTTGACTTCAGTCAGAATGTCTTCAGTAGAGTTGATCTGGACTGGGGGTGAAGTCCAGTGAGCTAATCTGGAGAATACTCCAGATTTCCTATACAAGTATTTGCTCACTGGTCTTCCATTATTTCTGGACAAATCTTCAGAGGGACTCCAGATTCCAAGTCTGGAGTAGGTCCAGTAGAACATGTTTCTGGATAGATCTTCAGTAAGGCTCCAGTAGTCGAGTCTGGAGCGAGTCCAGTAAATCTGGACCTAACAAATTCCCCCTATTTGTTTAGAAATAATGCAAGTGTTTTCAAGCTTGAATCTATACATTTTGTATGCTTGAAAAACACAAGTTTCGATTTGTCTAAAAATTCTAAGTTACTGGAAAACACTTTATAGATCATGAGTGTTTTCAGTTTCATCTTTTAAGTTCTAACTTAGACTAAATCTGATCATTTACTTATAAGAATAAAAATTTGCAACTATTATTACATACATCAACTGATAAATAGTATACAATTTTCATAAGACAATAATTTACAATAAGTAAATGATAAGAGTCAGGCCCTTCTTTTTGATGTCTGTCCTGGAGCATCTTCAGTAGCCTTTCTCTTTGGTGATGGAGAAGATGGTATTGATTCTAGCGTTCTTATGCCCATTGCAACTTCCATCTGTTGCTTTCTTCTCCATACCTTTTCAATCCTTTTCAGAAATGCTTTAACATCAGTCGATACATTTGTCTTCCCCCTGAACGTTAAAGCGATTTCCTTCAGTTCACTCCATCCAAATGCTTGGACTGAAGTACTTTTCCTCTCATCAGTAAAGTTACCCTCCCTGGTCAACTTTACTTCAAACTTAGACATGCCTTCATTATTTTCAGCCAATTTGATTTCAGCACCAGTGATCCTTCTAGCATCAGCCCTGAAGTTTAACATTTCATTGTATTTTTCTTTCAGCTTGGCTTGCTGGATCAATGCTTCAGTTTCCTTGGACACTCTCCTTTGCTCTACAGCAGATTGGAGTTCTTGACGATTGATTTTTCGAGAAGTGTCCAGGGGAATGAAATTGCTTACATCAGCATCTTTGATTGCTTTGATTTGTCTGACAGTCAATTTTGGTAAACCAGTAAGTCTTTTCCTGTACTCTATCTCCAGAGCACCAGCATTCTTTCTGATCTTTTTCTGGAGACTTACCAGTTCATCCTTCCTTTGTCTGATGAGTTCTGGTACACTCACGCCATAAATTATAGAATCATACGCCTGTTCTTCTTCGGCGTAAAATGAGCGTACATGAACATCATCCAATAAACTCAAACATTGATGAACTCTGGGGTCATCCTTCATCTTTTTATATACTTCAATATTAATGCCTAACCTGCCAGCATTGTAAGAATCCAGAGTACCCATTGTTGCCATCTCCCTTTGATGGGCCAGCAGTTCATCTTTTTGATTTCTTTTGAAAATCTCTATCATGATGCATTCTTGTTCAAGCTTCTTGGATGTTTCATCATCAGCATCTTCAGTTTGCTCTTCTTCTTCACCAGATACCACTTTTTCTTTTCCTTTAACAGCCTTCAGTGTAGTTGGAATATCTGGGAAGGTCTCAAACTGGGGCTCACTGGCTTCAGTACCAGTAGCTCCTTCAGTTAGCCCGGCTTCAGTGCCATATGCTCTTTGTGACATGTGCTTCAGTGTTTGGTCACCAGACGACTTTTCCCCCTTGGAACGATCTCCAGTTCTTGACTTGAGATCATTCCATAACTCTTCAAGCATATGTCTGTCTAGTGACCAAATGTTGTACCTGCTACTAGAGTTGTTTCAGTCACAACTTTCTTAAGTGCCTGCACTTCCTTCTGAACATTTGCAACAGCTTTAGGCAAGTGTTTTGGCAACTTCTCATCCAGTAAGTTGTCTACTTGGGGTAACACCCCATCATGAATGCTACGAAGAACAGTCCCAGAAACTTCTTCACATAATTCTTTCAACATATTGTTTCTGAACTTCCTTGTACATGCATCACTTATTGTGCTAACAACTGCATCCTGGTCTAGTGTGGGTCTACTCTCCAGAGAACTGACCCTGTAAACCAAATTCTGAATATCTTCTTTCAGACCTGCCAGTTCGCCAGTGACTGCAGTCTGAACAGAACTAACCAACCTTGTCTCTAGACCCTGGACTGCCATTTTGATCTTTTCAGTGTTGTTATTTGTGGCCAGTACCAGTTCATCAAGCTTCTCATAAACCATCTTCTCATTCCCAGCAAAGACATTCATCTCAGAAGCCAGGTTATTTGATAATAAAGATTTGAAGTCTGAAATAACCTGAGATGAAGTCTGGAGTGATCTCTCCAGGTCCGCCACCTTACTTAAAAGGCCTTGGACCTCGGCAGAAGAAGAAGTGGAGAGACCAGTGGGAGGTTCAAGAGTTGAAGGCAATCTGGTCATTAGAGGAACTTGTGCCCAGTCCTCTTCAGTTGCAGCTTCAGATGTTGCAACTGGTGACTCCGGCGCACGAGGTGGAGGTTGAGATTGTGAAGGTTGATTGGTTGCTGGAGTGAAGTATTGAGTGTGTTCTGGAATTGAAGGTGGTGGTGGTGGCATGTTTGATTATGGTGGTGGCATTTCTGGTAGATTTTCTTCTTCTTGTACATCTTCACCCAGAAAATTCATGTTAACATCAAAGCCTTCAGACATTGGGGAGTCAACATCATCCCATTCTGGAGCAGTCCCAACTGTCTGTTCACCAGGCTGTTCACCAGTTTCTACATGAACCTGTTCACCAGCCTCTACATTCAAGTCCAGTGGAGCCTCTTGCTCACCAGAAACATGTTCATCAATCTGAACTTCTTCTTCAACTTCCTCAACTACCTGCTCAACAACCTCTGGTTCATAAATTGGTGATCCATCCAGATTCATAACATCACCAGGATGTCTTTCTGGATTCACCTGGAGTCCAGCTCTCATCAGACGCCTATTAGTTCTAGGTCGTCTGGAAGGTTCAACAACTTTTGTACCTTGACCTTCTGGAGCAACTTGTCTAATGGGCTGTACAGCCTCAATGATCTGTACATCATCACCAGATGGTCCTTCAACAGCTTGACCTCTATCTGGACCCATTTCAGCTTCTTCCCTTTGGAAGGAAAGCATGGACTGAGGAATATCTACCTCATCCAGTGGAGACCTGAGGTTGACCAGGTCCCTCATATACTCACTCACAGAAAAGTGAGTAGTATCAAAATCATACTGGTCGCCAAGAGCATTCTTAAACATAAGAGAAAGGAAACGAATGTAAGGAACAAATGGTTTTCTTCCTTTCACTCTTAGGCGCTCAACCAGTTCATCAAGCTTCTCATAAACCATCTTCTCATTCCCAGCAAAGACATTCATCTCAGAAGCCAGGTTATTTGATAATAAAGATTTGAAGTCTGAAATAACCTGAGATGAAGTCTGGAGTGATCTCTCCAGGTCCGCCACCTTACTTAAAAGGCCTTGGACCTCGGCAGAAGAAGAAGTGGAGAGACCAGTGGGAGGTTCAAGAGTTGAAGGCAATCTGGTCATTAGAGGAACTTGTGCCCAGTCCTCTTCAGTTGCAGCTTCAGATGTTGCAACTGGTGACTCCGGCGCACGAGGTGGAGGTTGAGATTGTGAAGGTTGATTGGTTGCTGGAGTGAAGTATTGAGTGTGTTCTGGAATTGAAGGTGGTGGTGGTGGTGGCATGTTTGATTGTGATGGTGGCATTTCTGGTGGAGGTGTTGGCATTTCTGGTGGAGGTGTTGGCATTTCTGGTAGATTTTCTTCTTCTTGTACATCTTCACCCAGAAAATTCATGTTAACATCAAAGCCTTCAGACATTGGGGAGTCAACATCATCCCATTCTGGAGCAGTCCCAACTGTCTGTTCACCAGGCTGTTCACCAGTTTCTACATGAACCTGTTCACCAGCCTCTACATTCAAGTCCAGTGGAGCCTCTTGCTCACCAGAAACATGTTCATCAATCTGAACTTCTTCTTCAACTTCCTCAACTACCTGCTCAACAACCTCTGGTTCATAAATTGGTGATCCATCCAGATTCATAACATCACCAGGATGTCTTTCTGGATTCACCTGGAGTCCAGCTCTCATCAGACGCCTATTAGTTCTAGGTCGTCTGGAAGGTTCAACAACTTTTGTACCTTGACCTTCTGGAGCAACTTGTCTAATGGGCTGTACAGCCTCAATGATCTGTACATCATCACCAGATGGTCCTTCAACAGCTTGACCTCTATCTGGACCCATTTCAGCTTCTTCCCTTTGGAAGGAAAGCATGGACTGAGGAATATCTACCTCATCCAGTGGAGACCTGAGGTTGACCAGGTCCCTCATATACTCACTCACAGAAAAGTGAGTAGTATCAAAATCATACTGGTCGCCAAGAGCATTCTTAAACATAAGAGAAAGGAAACGAATGTAAGGAACAAATGGTTTTCTTCCTTTCACTCTTAGGCGCTCAACCAGGTCATCAAAAAGAATTTGGGCAAAGTCCACTCTAAGCCCAAACCATAAGCAGTAGGCAATCTGGAGGTGGGTTTGATTTATCTGGTCTAACCCTCCAGAACTGCCTCCCAGACACTCAACAATATGGGTGAAGAAATATCTCCATGAGTCTGACAGCTTGCTCATGTAGATAGTCCCTTTTCTGGATAGCTGGCCATGCTCATCCAAGATATCCGTGTGCCCCATGAGTCTGCATACTTCCCTTGTATTTATACCAGTGGGAAGCTCAATAGGCAACTCATTCTGTTCAAAATAATTTAACTGTAGAACAGACCTGAGTAGACTTGCAGTGAAACCAAGGGATCTGGTACCTCCCTTTAGAGTATAATTGATCGATGAAGTTTCATCGTCATATTGAGCAGTGTACCAGAATTCACATAGGTACTCGTGGTACATCCTTCCTGGATTCAATGTTAACGCACCATATAATGGGCAAGAGAGAAAAAATGAGTTTAATCTCCCAATAATCGATTGGGCATCATGAACACTGGACAGAGAGAGTCTGGCCATCCAGTTATTCATATTGATTCTTATGGCACTTGCCTCAAGATTGATATGAGGTGCCCTTTCAACATTATCAGACATATTTCAGTGCATCTGGAGGTTGACTGGACGCTCCAGTATCACTGGTGGATTAGTCCAGTGAACATGTACTGATGGTACACTGGAGGGACACTCCAGTAAAGTACCAGTGAAAACCATTTTGAAAGACTGGTAACCTCAAACGTGCACGTCAACTAATACAGACAAATGAGAGGGACACATTTACAAGGAGACATAAGTCACCTCAAACACGCACTTTAACCTGTCCAGTTACCAGTGAGAGGGACACATTTACAAGGAGACATAAGTCACCTCAAACACGCACTTTAACCTGTCCAGTTACCAGTGAGAGGGACACATTTACAAGGAGACATAAGTCACCTCAAACACGCACTTTAACCTGTCCAGTTACCAGTGAGAGGGACACATTTACAAGGAGACATAAGTCACCTCAAACACGCACTTTAACCTGTCCAGTTACCAGTGAGAGGGACACATTTACAAGGAGACATAAGTCACCTCAAACACGCACTTTAACCTGTCCAGTTACCAGTGAGAGGGACACATTTACAAGGAGACATAAGTCACCTCAAACACGCACTTTAACCTGTCCAGTTACCAGTGAGAGGGACACATTTACAAGGAGACATAAGTCACCTCAAACACGCACTTTAACCTGTCCAGTTACCAGTGAGAGGGACACATTTACAAGGAGACATAAGTCACCTCAAACACGCACTTTAACCTGTCCAGTTACCAGTGAGAGGGACACATTTACAAGGAGACATAAGTCACCTCAAACACGCACTTTAACCTGTCCAGTTACCAGTGAGAGGGACACATTTACAAGGAGACATAAGTCACCTCAAACACGCACTTTAACCTGTCCAGTTACCAGTGAGAGGGACACATTTACAAGGAGACATAAGTCACCTCAAACACGCACTTTAACCTGTCCAGTTACCAGTGAGAGGGACACATTTACAAGGAGACATAAGTCACCTCAAACACGCACTTTAACCTGTCCAGTTACCAGTGAGAGGGACACATTTACAAGGAGACATAAGTCACCTCAAACACGCACTTTAACCTGTCCAGTTACCAGTGAGAGGGACACATTTACAAGGAGACATAAGTCACCTCAAACACGCACTTTAACCTGTCCAGTTACCAGTGAGAGGGACACATTTACAAGGAGACATAAGTCACCTCAAACACGCACTTTAACCTGTCCAGTTACCAGTGAGAGGGACACATTTACAAGGAGACATAAGTCACCTCAAACACGCACTTTAACCTGTCCAGTTACCAGTGAGAGGGACACATTTACAAGGAGACATAAGTCACCTCAAACACGCACTTTAACCTGTCCAGTTACCAGTGAGAGGGACACATTTACAAGGAGACATAAGTCACCTCAAACACGCACTTTAACCTGTCCAGTTACCAGTGAGAGGGACACATTTACAAGGAGACATAAGTCACCTCAAACACGCACTTTAACCTGTCCAGTTACCAGTGAGAGGGACACATTTACAAGGAGACATAAGTCACCTCAAACACGCACTTTAACCTGTCCAGTTACCAGTGAGAGGGACACATTTACAAGGAGACATAAGTCACCTCAAACACGCACTTTAACCTGTCCAGTTACCAGTGAGAGGGACACATTTACAAGGAGACATAAGTCACCTCAAACACGCACTTTAACCTGTCCAGTTACCAGTGAGAGGGACACATTTACAAGGAGACATAAGTCACCTCAAACACGCACTTTAACCTGTCCAGTTACCAGTGAGAGGGACACATTTACAAGGAGACATAAGTCACCTCAAACACGCACTTTAACCTGTCCAGTTACCAGTGAGAGGGACACATTTACAAGGAGACATAAGTCACCTCAAACACGCACTTTAACCTGTCCAGTTACCAGTGAGAGGGACACATTTACAAGGAGACATAAGTCACCTCAAACACGCACTTTAACCTGTCCAGTTACCAGTGAGAGGGACACATTTACAAGGAGACATAAGTCACCTCAAACACGCACTTTAACCTGTCCAGTTACCAGTGAGAGGGACACATTTACAAGGAGACATAAGTCACCTCAAACACGCACTTTAACCTGTCCAGTTACCAGTGAGAGGGACACATTTACAAGGAGACATAAGTCACCTCAAACACGCACTTTAACCTGTCCAGTTACCAGTGAGAGGGACACATTTACAAGGAGACATAAGTCACCTCAAACACGCACTTTAACCTGTCCAGTTACCAGTGAGAGGGACACATTTACAAGGAGACATAAGTCACCTCAAACACGCACTTTAACCTGTCCAGTTACCAGTGAGAGGGACACATTTACAAACATTCCCAACTCACCAACAAGATATTCAAAAGTTTTGACATCCAGAGGTTTGGTAAAAATGTCAGCGAGTTGTTTGTCAGTGGGAATAAAATGGAGTTCAATGTTGTTTTTCATAATATGATCACGAATGAAGTGATACCTGAGATCAATGTGCTTCATTCTGGAGTGCATGACTGGATTGTTTGAGATAGCAATGGCACTGGTATTATCACAAAAGATTGGGGTCTTTGAATATTTAATACCATAATCAGGCAACTGGTTCTTCATCCAGAGTATCTGAGCATAACAACTGGCTGCAGACACGTATTCAGCTTCAGCAGTGGACAATGAAACTGAAGTTTGCTTCTTACTGGTCCAGCTGACCAGTTTGCCACCTAGGAAATGACATCCACCAGTTGTGGATTTCCTATCTATCTTACAACCTGCATGATCTGAATCTGAATAACCCATTAGATCCATGCCTGAGCCTTTGGGATACCAAAGACCTAGACTGGGGACACCTTTAAGGTACTTCAGTATGCGCTTTACAGCAAGCATATGAGATTCCTTTGGATTAGACTGATATCTGGCACATAAACATGTTGAAAACATAATATCTGGTCTACTGGCAGTTAAATACATCAGTGAACCAACCATGCCTCTATAGACAGTGGTGTTCACTGGTTTTCCATCTGGATCGGAGTCCAGTGTCAGTGGTGCAGAAATTGGAGTTGGTTTAGATGGTGAAGAGTTCATATTAAATTTCTTTAAAAGATCTCTAACATATTTTTCCTGATTAATAAAGATGCCATCTTTATTTTGTTTAATCTGGAGTCCAAGAAAATATGTTAATTCACCCATTAAACTCATCTCATATTCAGTTGACATTTTTTTGAAAATTTCTTGCACATGTTTTCATCAGTAGACCCAAAAATAATATCATCAACATAAATTTGTACCATTAACAGATTACCTTTTTCATGAAGAATAAATAAGGTATTGTCAACTGCACCTCGTTTAAAACCATTTTTCAACAAATGTTTAGTCAGAGTGTCATACCAGGCACGTGGGGCTTGTCTGAGGCCATATAGCGCTTTGTCCAGACGATATACCCAATGTGGATGCTTTTCATCAACGAAACCTGGTGGTTGTCTGACATAAACTTCTTCTTCAAGCTTTCCATTCAAGAAAGCACTCTTTACATCCATCTGGTAGACCTTGAACTGATGATAAGCAGCGAATGCTAAGAATATTCTGATCGCTTCAAGTCTAGCCACTGGAGCAAATGATTCATCAAAGTCGACATCTGACTGGCAGTAGCCTTGTGCTACCAGTCTGGCCTTGTTTCTGATTACGTGGCCATCTTCATCTACTTTGTTTCTGAAGACCCATCTTGTTCCAATTGGTTCTTTCTTTCCAACTGGGAAAGGAACCAGATACCAGACCTTGTTCCTTTTAAACTGGTGAAGCTCTTCTTGCATAGCAGTCACCCAGCTTGGATCTTCCATAGCCTCGTCAATCTTCTTTGGTTCCATCAAAGATAGAAAACTAACGTATAAGCATTGATTACTGGAGGCTCTTCTGGTCTGAACTCCTCTACTGGAGTCACCTATGATCTGATCAATAGGATGAGCTTTTGTCCATCTGGAGTACTGACCAGGATTGTTACTGACAACAATATCAGTGCAAGAATTCAGTTGAGTCTCCTCTGGAGTTGCTTCTGGAGGAGGATCTTGCCAGACTACTTCAGTATCTTCATCTGAGTCATTTAAATCACGATTTGCATCATGAAATTCTTCATTTGAAGGCATTTCCTGAAGTACTGGTTCAGTTTGGAATTCTTCATAAGAAGACATTTCTGGTCTATTCTCAACTGACACTGATACTGGGGGAGTAGTACGGACATCTGATCCAATATTAATTTCAGAGGGTAGTTTGAAAATAATAGAAGGATAGAATGGAGTACTACTGGAGAGTTTCTTTTTCTGAACAGGTTCCAGATCAGGATGACTGGAAACTGTGTCTTTTGAATCTTCATTTTTGTCGTTTATAGGATCAGATTCACAAAAGACAATTGGAGTTACTGGGGGAGTAGTACGGACATCTGATCCAATATTAATTTCAGAGGGTAGTTTGAAAATAATAGAAGGATAGAATGGAGTACTACTGGAGAGTTTCTTTTTCTGAACAGGTTCCAGATCAGGATGACTGGAAACTGTGTCTTTTGAATCTTCATTTTTGTCGTTTATAGGATCAGATTCACAAAAGACAATTGGAGTTACTGGGGGAGTGTCAAGGGCTGGCTTCTTGTTGATTGCAACATTTGATTCATCAAAGTCGACATCTGACTGGCAGTAGCCTTGTGCTACCAGTCTGGCCTTGTTTCTGATTACGTGGCCATCTTCATCTACTTTGTTTCTGAAGACCCATCTTGTTCCAATTGGTTCTTTCTTTCCAACTGGGAAAGGAACCAGATACCAGACCTTGTTCCTTTTAAACTGGTGAAGCTCTTCTTGCATAGCAGTCACCCAGCTTGGATCTTCCATAGCCTCGTCAATCTTCTTTGGTTCCATCAAAGATAGAAAACTAACGTATAAGCATTGATTACTGGAGGCTCTTCTGGTCTGAACTCCTCTACTGGAGTCACCTATGATCTGATCAATAGGATGAGCTTTTGTCCATCTGGAGTACTGACCAGGATTGTTACTGACAACAATATCAGTGCAAGAATTCAGTTGAGTCTCCTCTGGAGTTGCTTCTGGAGGAGGATCTTGCCAGACTACTTCAGTATCTTCATCTGAGTCATTTAAATCACGATTTGCATCATGAAATTCTTCATTTGAAGGCATTTCCTGAAGTACTGGTTCAGTTTGGAATTCTTCATAAGAAGACATTTCTGGTCTATTCTCAACTGACACTGATACTGGGGGAGTAGTACGGACATCTGATCCAATATTAATTTCAGAGGGTAGTTTGAAAATAATAGAAGGATAGAATGGAGTACTACTGGAGAGTTTCTTTTTCTGAACAGGTTCCAGATCAGGATGACTGGAAACTGTGTCTTTTGATGTACACTGATCGATTCTGGGTGTGGCAAGCAGTTGCAATTGCTTCCGCCCAGAAACTGGTAGACAGTCCAGATTCAGCAAGCATACTCCTGGCAGCTTCTATCAGCGTTCGATTCTTCCTTTCCACCACTCCATTTTGTTCTGGAGAGCGGGCTGATGAGAAATTCTGGGAGATGCCAGTGTCAGTACAGAATGACTCCAGAGTTGCATTCTGGAATTCTGTTCCATTGTCACTTCTTAACTGACACACTTTTCGACTGTACTTGAGCTCAATTTGCTTGATAAGACTGATGATTTCAGCAGCAGCTTCACTTTTAGACCTCAGAAAGATCACCCAACAATATCTGGAGAATTCATCTACGATCACCAGGGTGTATCTTTTACCAGCACGAGTCTTAACATTCACTGGACCAAAGAGGTCCATATGAAGCATATGAAGAGGTTCAGATATGCTGAAATTATGTCTGGTCTTGAAACTGGTACGTTTTTGCTTACCCATCTCACATCCTGGACATGGCCTTTCTTTTTTGAAGGAAACTGAAGGTATCCCATCTGCAAGTTGTTTTCTGGACAACTTATTAATATTCTTGAAATTTAAATGGGATAACCTTTTGTGCCATAACCAGTTTGTGTCTTCATCAGCTTGAGTATAGAAACACTGCTCTGAAGGAGAGCTTTTCATATCCATCACGTACACATTCCCTTTTCTGGGAGCAATCAACACTACCTTCCAGTCCTTGTTGAATATGATACCCTGAGCAATATTGAATAGAACTTGATAGCCATCATCACACAGTTGGCTTACACTGATCAGGTTATATTTCAAACCATTCACAAATGCAACACGTCTGAACTTGACTTGTCCATTGTTCAGAACACCGTATCCCTCAGTCTTTCCACAACCATTTTGTTCTGGAGAGCGGGCTGATGAGAAATTCTGGGAGATGCCAGTGTCAGTACAGAATGACTCCAGAGTTGCATTCTGGAATTCTGTTCCATTGTCACTTCTTAACTGACACACTTTTCGACTGTACTTGAGCTCAATTTGCTTGATAAGACTGATGATTTCAGCAGCAGCTTCACTTTTAGACCTCAGAAAGATCACCCAACAATATCTGGAGAATTCATCTACGATCACCAGGGTGTATCTTTTACCAGCACGAGTCTTAACATTCACTGGACCAAAGAGGTCCATATGAAGCATATGAAGAGGTTCAGATATGCTGAAATTATGTCTGGTCTTGAAACTGGTACGTTTTTGCTTACCCATCTCACATCCTGGACATGGCCTTTCTTTTTTGAAGGAAACTGAAGGTATCCCATCTGCAAGTTGTTTTCTGGACAACTTATTAATATTCTTGAAATTTAAATGGGATAACCTTTTGTGCCATAACCAGTTTGTGTCTTCATCAGCTTGAGTATAGAAACACTGCTCTGAAGGAGAGCTTTTCATATCCATCACGTACACATTCCCTTTTCTGGGAGCAATCAACACTACCTTCCAGTCCTTGTTGAATATGATACCCTGAGCAATATTGAATAGAACTTGATAGCCATCATCACACAGTTGGCTTACACTGATCAGGTTATATTTCAAACCATTCACAAATGCAACACGTCTGAACTTGACTTGTCCATTGTTCAGAACACCGTATCCCTCAGTCTTTCCACAACCATCATTTCCAAAAGTAATGGAGGGTCCATCAGAAATGGTGAACTCCTCCAGCAGGGTCTTACATTCGGTCATTGTCCTGCCAGCAGCACTGTCAAGATATCAGATATATTTCTTTCGATCACCCTGCACATACACCAGATACTTATCAGTTAGATTTGGGAACCCATCGACTGATGGGTTCACTGGACCCTCCCTTATAGGTCCCTGGGGCAATCTGGTTTAGTTCACTTTCTTCAACAGTGGTCTTAGTTGAAAAGACAATTGGAGTTACTGGGGGAGTGTCAAGGGCTGGCTTCTTGTTGATTGCAACATTTGATTCATCAAATGTGACATGAATTGACTCATGGACCTTCTCCAGTCTCTTGTTGTAGACTCTGAAGGCCTTGCGAATGGCTGAATAGCCTAAGAAATACCCTTCATCAGCTTGAGTATAGAAACACTGCTCTGAAGGAGAGCTTTTCATATCCATCACGTACACATTCCCTTTTCTGGGAGCAATCAACACTACCTTCCAGTCCTTGTTGAATACGATACCCTGAGCAATATTGAATAGAACTTGATAGCCATCATCACACAGTTGGCTTACACTGATCAGGTTATATTTCAAACCATTCACAAATGCAACACGTCTGAACTTGACTTGTCCATTGTTCAGAACACCGTATCCCTCAGTCTTTCCACAACCATCATTTCCAAAAGTAATGGAGGGTCCATCAGAAATGGTGAACTCCTCCAGCAGGGTCTTACATTCGGTCATTGTCCTGCCAGCAGCACTGTCAAGATATCAGATATATTTCTTTCGATCACCCTGCACATACACCAGATACTTATCAGTTAGATTTGGGAACCCATCGACTGATGGGTTCACTGGACCCTCCCTTATAGGTCCCTGGGGCAATCTGGTTTAGTTCACTTTCTTCAACAGTGGTCTTAGTTGAAAAGACCAATTGGAGTTGATAGTTTTGAAACCTTTTTCTTTTTCTCAACTGGAGAAATAGATTTAACTTTCTTAGCAAAAGGTTTTGAATTTTGTCTAGGGCCAGATGAAGTACCCTCAATAAAGTTTAATCTTGCATTAAAACTTTGAGATTGACGAGTCAGAATTTGAATCTGGCTCTCTAACCTGGACAAAATATTTTCTTCAGATGACACCTTAGCCTTTCCAGTCCTAGGCTTAGGTAGGGGATTGGTCTGAGGCAAAGGTTTATTCCGATAAACCTCTTTAACTGGAGCAGTCATCTGGAGCGCTCCAGTCTTAACCTCTGGGGATTGAACTGGGTAAAAATTGGCCTTGGGAGTTACAGGCTCATCATAAACAGTGGTGGGCCTGAACTCCTCTGGTAATCGATCGATTACTGGTATTAATGATGCTACATGAGTATTTCCATCTAAGTATGCACGTTTTTGAGCAGAAAATTGTTTTACTCCAGCATCATATGGCTTTTTGGTTTCTAGCCATGATTTAATCACCAGTTTTTCTTTCTCTAAAATGATCTCAAGATCTTGTTTTTCTTGAATCAATTGTTCAGTTACCAGAACCTGGGCTTGAAATGCCAGTTCAATGTCTTGAAGTTCTTTTAATTTTGATTTTAAAGCAGTTATTTCAGAAGAATCTGTTTCTAGACCATTTACACAATCAGATCTAACAGTTTCTACAAATATCAAATCAGAATTAAGAGCTTCAGCTATGTCCAGTTTTAGTTCTTGGTCAGTTGCACAATCATAATCACTAACCTTCTTAATAACAATGTCTACCCATCGTCCAGATGTGACATCTTCTTTCACCAGGTGCTCATCGTCTGCCAGAGCCATGTAACAGCAATCTCTTTCTTCTTCTTCATCAGCAGATGATTCATTAGAAGGAACCCACTTCTCTTCAGTTGTTGCAATCATGCACTTATTATTGTTTTCAATTTGTTGTGCCATGAGAGCAATCTGGGCCTTAAGCTTTTTATATTTCAGTTTATAGCTATCATCAGGCTTATTATTTGAAGAGAATGGACCAGGCTTGGATACAAACTGGTTGGACCTGCACTCTTTCATGAAATGACCCTTTTTGCCACACTTAAAGCATGTCAAATTGGTCTTATCAGTTGAAGAACTGGATGCAAATTGTTCAGATGGCCTACTTGCTCTTGCTTTGAAACGGTTAAACGTTTTAGCAATCATTGCAATGAGGTCATCATCATCAGTTTCATCACAACAGTCTGGAGAGATTTGACTGGACTCTCCAAAATCCATGAGTTCAGACACCATCTTCTTCATAGAAAATACATTCTTAGAAGATATCAGTGTTGTACTATGTGGTTCAGTATGACTAACCACATTAGGACTACTGGAGGCATGGTTAAAAGCATCTTGTTCTGCCACCACTCTCTGAGCTTGATTTTCTTCAGTGTACCTGAAAGCTCCATATAGAGTTGAGAGAGTGTGTGTGTGCAGAGTTTTACCTTGTCGTAAGACCAGGATCATGTGAGACCATTTGGTGGGTAGAATGTCACAGAATTTCTCCAGAAGTATATCCTTGTCCTTCTCAACCCCAAGACCTCTCAATTGGTTTATGATACTCATAAATCTGGTGTAAGTACCAGTGAGAGACTCGTTAGGTTGAGCAAAAAATGACTCATACCTCTTGTTTAAGGAGACTTTTCAGGTGACAATGGTGTCATCTCCTCCTTCATGTTGGTTTAAAAGTTCATCCCACATGGTTTTAGCACTAGGAAAAAGAACTAGTGTGGGAATTAGGGTTTCTGGAACGGCCCCGAGGATCATGTTTTTGAGAAGGGTGTCTAGATTCACCAATCTTCTCTTCTCTTCTGACCAATGTTCCTCCCTCTTTTCCCTTCCTCTTCTAGATCCAGAAGGATCAAGAAGGGGATTGAGAGGTGATGTAGGGACATAAGGACCTTCGTTTAAAATTTTCATCATGTTCCTCTCAATACCAGTGACATGCAAAACCATCCTAGCCTTCCACGTACCAAATTCATCACTGTTCCCACTGAATTTAGGAACAGGATTATTTGAGTAGTGCACATGCACGTGTGGAGAAGCAGGAGTAGGAGGAGGAGGTAGATTAGTGTTATTAACAATAGGTGGTTCATTTTGATCATTAATATTTGCATTAGGATCGGGACCAAGACTAAAACCTTGTGAATTTTCTTGGTTAGCCATCAAGAAACAGATCTAGGCAATGTTTAGCCTTCTGCTCTGATACCAAATGTGAGTCCCTTAAGTTCGATGGTTAACCAGGAAAGTGTAAAATACAACAAGTCTAATAAGCACTAGATTGGACTAGTATTACTTGTAAATAAATGCAAGAGTATATAAACAAAGTAATACAAGACTTAAAGCAATAAACAAGTAAAGTGGAACATTATGTATTTTTCAATGGTGTATTTTATTTATGATGTTAAATAAAACACAAGGTTGTGCAGAATCAAGATAATACAAATAAGTATGTATCCTAACAACCTATGAGTTACAAATGATCTATATTTGTCAAATAACTCTTTTGGATCGAGATACTTAAAGTTGTGAAATATCCCAGTTTAAGATCGAGAGTATTTGGACAAATTCACTTTCATGCAAAGTGTATGCTTAAAAGTATTTTTCTCAAGGAAATGACTTTGTATTTATAGGCAACAAAATTCACCAGTGAATTTTGTGCCGTACAAATATGGTTGCATACATTTAATGATCCGACAAGAACATTAAATGTATTGGATAAGGAATAAGGATAAAGTCACATCAAATGACTTTGTATCCTTTTATCCAACCAACTTTACACACGTATACTTTGGTAAAGAACAAGTGGATTGTTCTTTGGAAAGTGTGTAAAGGCAAAGGTCAATCCTCGATATCAGTGTTCAGACTTGTAGGGTCTAGAACACTGACAATCCTCCAGTGTACAAATCTGGTAAGACTTTCCAGTGGACTCCGCCATTTGTCAGTCTTCTTTCTTCAGACTTCAGTCTTTGACTTCAGTCAGAATGTCTTCAGTAGAGTTGATCTGGACTGGGGTTGAAGTCCAGTGAGCTAATCTGGAGAATACTCCAGATTTCCTATACAAGTATTTGCTCACTGGTCTTCCATTATTTCTGGACAAATCTTCAGAGGGACTCCAGATTCCAAGTCTGGAATAGGTCCAGTAGAACATGTTTCTGGACAGATCTTCAGTAAGGCTCCAGTAGTCGAGTCTGGAGCGAGTCCAGTAAATCTGTACCTAACACTGCTCTCTTTCTTTCTTCTTTCTTAGGAAATCAGTTATGCCTTTCTCAACATATTTCTCTTCTTTTCTTTTTCTTCTACAGCAGCTTTACTCTTCTCCCCCTTTTTGTCATCACCAGGAGAGGCAGGGCTAACTGGTGTAGCAAGAACTCTGCTCAGATTGTGAGTGAGTGATTTTATCTTGAAGTTGTTGAGAAGACCAACTCTTAGCAGTTCGAGGTGATCACTGTGGAGGTTTCCAATATGCTTCATTACACCTTTAGACACTTCAAGCAGCTCATTTTTGAATTGAGCTTGAGACTTGTTGGCTGTTTGAAGTTCTATGGTGACTTCTCTTGTAAACTTGTTGGCTGTTTTCTCAAGCTGACCCAGAGTACTCTTATGTCTTTCCTTCTCTTCATTGATAGCTTTTGTAAGACCATCAAGAGACTCTGTCAGCTTGAGTTGGTTTTGCTGCATGAAATCAACTGCCTTTTTTACATTTTTTCCAATTCAGTCTGATCTTGACTAAGCTTTTCCACCTTCTTATCCGTCAATTCCTGATCCTTTTGGGTCTTTTCCAATCATTCAGTCAGCTTTGAGCTCTCAACCTTATTGGTTGAATTGAACTCAGTGAGCTGACCCACCACATCTAAAAATGAGATAGTGCAGCTTGGGAAGAACTTGCAGTTGGCCTTAAAGCCACTGACTCTGGAAAGAACAGCCTGCAATCCTTAAAATCAGGGTCATTGGGCTCATATAGAAGGGGGTGGAGGCTAAGGGAGTTTTGGTGCATTTTCTCATGAGAGTGAGTCTCATGAGCAGATCTGTCTGAAATGATGATGTGCTGATCAACCTGAGAAGGATTGACTTGAAATTCAGGTTGATTTTCAGTGGGAATGTGTTGATCATGAGATTGATCAACTCCTTCACTGACATCTTCCATCAGAACATCCCTTGAGGATGGATGGGCAGGCACATCATCGAATGAAGGGTCACTTCCGGAGATAGTGACTAGATTCTCATCAGCTTCATGAGGAGCACTAATGGTTCCCATTGCTGCACATGGGGCTGTCATGACATCCGTAAAGAATGTCATGTAACCTACAGGATCCCTCTGTTCAAGAACAGATGCAGACACAGATCCTGCAGGTGTAATATCAAGGGTAGAGGATGGCCCTTCAGCAATGGTGTGTTGTTGCACCAAGGCATCCCTAGGGAGAATATTTGAGGCCTTTACCCCTCCTTGTGACATAGAAGGGGCATTGGCAGCCTGTGCAGACTCAGAGTGTAAGAATAGAAGAGTCTGATCAGCTTGGGGAGGAGAAGCAGTGTCACCAGTGCGTTCAATACTTCTCTCCTTTGGCTGGTCATCCTCAGAAAAGATGTGCATTGACTCTGACTCAGTTTGGATCTGGGCTGGATCCATTGTTGTCCCTTTAATGATATCATCACTCTTTTTTAGAAAGTGATGATGGCGATTTAGGTGGAGACACAGTATGACCTTGGGAGGAGGTCTTTGTTTCAATACCTTCACCCTGTTTGGAGGGTTGGGTAGTAATTGGTGATCCCTTTTCTCGTCTACACTCTTTTGGGAGAGTGCAGATGGGCGTGGTGAATTCGGCTTATCAGCTTGGGTGGCAGAGTCAGCTTTGGAACGTTCCTCAGCTTCCAATGCACCTTGGGGGACTTTCAATCTGATCTTTGTTTTGTCAACCCCAGAAGCTGATACAGACTTCCTTTGAGATCTTTTCTTATCATAAACATTGTGAGGTTCTAAGGCCTCAACAATGGGTCTTTTAGATTCGGATTTTGAAGGAAGAGATGAGGGTGTGGCTAGGGTGGCTGATGATGTGGCCAACCCTTCACCCTCTTTTGAAGGAGAAGAATGAATAGATTTGGAAGAGTTTGAGGGTTCAGAAGCATGAGTACCTGGGTCCCCCTGATTGGCAGACTGAGTGTCAGACTCAGCTTGCGTCGAAGAAAGACAACTTCCTCATTTGCATCTTCCTCATCAAGTAGAGTTTCTACTCTCTCTCTCTCTCCAAGCCTGCAGTTATTTAAGAAGACTGCATTGTTGGGGTCAGACCCTGCGCAGTCTCCTTAGGACTATTGAAAATATTGTTATTTATAGCCTTAACTTCAACAGTCTGACCAGTTGCCAAACTAAAATCACCATCCAGGATGGCTTCAATAATAAGAGCAAGAATCCTACCATAAGGTATGATAAGACTCTTGTTATTGACTCGGCTAACTAAGTCTTTAAAAATAACAGCAGCAAAATCTATTCTGGTCATAGTGACCAAAGCATGGAAAATCTGCATTTCTAAGGCATTGGGTTGGTCAAAGCTGTCTGCCTTTACTTGTAAAGATTTTGAGAGTGTGCTCAAAAGATAGTTCCAAATACCACTTAAATGTTTCATTTTAACTACTGAAGCCAGTGGTCCATTATAACCAATATCTTGTAAAACAGTTTTGGCTTCAGCATGAGAAACCACACTCTCATAAATATCATTTGGCATATAAGACAACTTAAACGCAGACCTAATCCTTTTAACAGAGATGTATACCTTTTTCTTACCATTGAGGATTGTGCCATAGATAGCAGTTTCTCCTTCCTTATTCTGTCCAACATAGCAGCTTGCCCAGAATTCACACAAAAGGTCTTTAAACACCACATTAGGTTGCTCCATCAGCATCTTGCCCAATGGATGATGCCATAAGAATGACACCACGTCATCATATCCTTTAGCCCAAGCAGGAGGATGAACATTGGCCGAGACAAGACTCACAATCTTGATTCTACCTGTATCAAGATCAGATGGCACAACTACTACCTTATCTCCCACCTCATAAGGTGAAAGTTTATTTACGCTTACCAGAGCTGGGTATTGAATCTCAGATTCCGTTGAAGAATCTGATTGAGAGTTAGATGAAGAAGAAGGAGGAACAGATGATGATGCCATTTTGATCAAAATGATTTTTGAAGAAGTACTTTGAGAATTAATGAAACAGTACACAGATTAGAAAGAATGAGAGAAATTGATCGAGAGGAAATGAAGAGTGATTTGGGGATTTAGGTTAAAATTGAGTATATATAGTTTATTATTATATTTATTAATCAAAAATAACCGTTTGAAAATTGGAGAGAGAAAGATTTTGATTGGTGGATGAACAAGTAGTGGGGGTACCTTTTTGCAGTAAAAAGCCGTTACCTCAACACGTGTCAGTCACCAATAAGTAGAAAATGGATAAAATAAAAACTGAATAAAATAAAGTAAATAATAAAACGCACTGAGATATTTAATAACAAAAATCACCACTAGGCTGGGTCAGACTCAGCTTACCCTCTTTTACTTAGAAAAACACCAAGTACAAGGAGGCAGTCTGGGTCAGACTCAGCTTACCCTTAAAATTTGAAATAATTCTAAGGGGTCAGATTTGTTATTACTTATCTCACTGCATTTTACATATTTAACATACCCAGCTTACTTATGAGATAGTTGAACCTTGATTCATCCAAAGGCTTTGTGAACAAGTTAGCTAACTGATTATCTGTTGGAATGAAATGGAGTTCAACATCTTCTTTCATCACATGATCTCTAATGAAATGATATCTTATATCAATATGCTTGGTCCTTGAATGGAGAACAGGATTGTTTGTAATTGCTATGGCACTGGTGTTATCACAAAAGATTGGAGTTTTTGAAGCAGTAACACCATAGTCTTGAAGCTGATATTGCATCCAAAGAACTTGGGAGCAACAACTTCCTGCAGCAACATACTCAGCTTCTGCAGTAGATATAGAAACTGAATGCTGCTTTTTGCTGGACCAGCTTACAAGTCTATTGCCAAGCAATTGACATGCTCCTGAAGTACTTTTTCTATCAATCTTACAGCCTGCAAAGTCAGAATCTGAATAGCCAATTAGATCAAATCCTGAGTCTTTGGGATACCAAAGACCGAGATTGGGACTACCCTTAAGGTATCTAAAGATTCTTTTCACAGCTTTAAGATGAGATTCTTTAGGACTAGCTTGATATCTTGCACAAAGACATGTAGCAAACATAATATCAGGTCTACTACAGTTAAGTAAAGTAATGAGCCTATCATACCCCTATAAGCTGTGGTGTCAACAAATTTGCCATTTTTATCTTCACCCAGCTTGTCACCAGTTCCCATAGGAGTTTTTGTAACACCCCAAGCTGAGGCTCGGAATATCACGGAAATCATATAGCACAAGGTGGGATTACAATAGAACAAGAACTAGATGCAATTTAAGATTCAGTGAATCCATTACAAAACGAAACAAGTACCAAAATACATAAGGAGCAAATAACCATCAAAGTTAACAAAAGAACATCCAAAAGATGGCAACTCGATCCTAAGTATAATGCAAAAGAGAAAGTCGATGGATCCTTGATCCATAAAGTCCAATGCCCGGGTTTAACAGCAATCAAAGCAACTAAACTCCGCGTCCGGGGAGAACCTGATTACCTGAAAAGTGTACTAAGCATAGTCAACACAAAGTTGGTGAGTTCGTAGTAATGGTCCACAAGGAACCATAGACAGAAATCATAAGGTACGAGTGGAGGCTAAACATGACTTACAGTGAGCCTCTAAGAAACACAATAATGTCCAACAACAAGATTACACAAATACAAAAAGCGTGTAATAAGAAATGCATAAATGATATGAGTATCAATGCAATGCCATATGCGTAAGTAAGCCAAAATGCCTATCTTATGCGTGATCTCCGGTCACCTATGCAACGATACTCGCTTGTCATCACCATGAACAAAGCGGCATCTCAAAAACATCGAGATATATATGTCTATATACTCGGAGGCATGTCACCAACATCTCACAGGATAAGTGTATACATCTATACACTTGGATGTTTGAGTCCTCAACCGAGGGATTATGAACAATGTATGCAATGCTTACAGTCAATTGTAAATGCATCAACCATGAACCAACAATCAATATACGATGAACCTGAACCAACCATCAATATTCGTCAATCATAAACCAATAAACACGATTTCAATTCAACTATACGTACATACACTTAAGAGGGTTATCCATTCTTCGAGTCCCAGATGCTTATATATAGGGTCACCCGCAGCCTTCCCACCACATCTAGAACCCAATGAAGGCATAACCGACTTCCATGTATGTACGTCTATCCTAATGTAAATGAAATACTTAACAAAACGTAACCCAAGTCAATCCAACGAAACGAATCATCATATCAAACCAACAATCACACAAATCAATAAATCAATCGACAACGTAAATAAACACGCCAGGTTTACACTTTTCAGCCCGAATCTCGAGCGAGTAGGGAGATACGAAACTCACCTCGATGACTTATGGAAAGTTAAGTCGATATAAAGTCGAGTTATGGAAGTACAATGTTCTCCTTGCGTCCAACACCTAAATATCGATCATACATTCACATCAACATTCATAAGTACACATACAAAGTTACCAAGTATACGGCAAAACCCTAATTAGGTTTTCAAAATGTTTCTCGGTGTTAAATGGCTTCTAAGACTCTTAATCAATGTTATATAAGATAAGAAGTGAATTAGATTAAGACTCGGCGCGTAAAAAGGTCTAGAAAGTCAAACTAGGTCAAACAAGGAAAATTCAGAATTTCAAAGGCCGTAAGTTACGCCAACAGGGGCAAATTGTACTAGCGTAACCTACGCCCCATAGGGCCGTAGGTTACGCCCCAAAGGGCCGTAACTTACGCCCAAGCAGAATTGTACTAGCGTAACCTACGCCCCATAGGGCCGTAGGTTACGCCCCAAAGGGCCGTAACTTACGCCCAAGCAGAATTGTACTAGCGTAACCTACGCCCCATAGGGCCGTAGTTACGCCCCAAAGGGCCGTAACTTACGCCCAAGCAGAATTGTACTAGCGTAACCTACGCCCCATAGGGCCGTAGGTTACGCCCCAAAGGGCCGTAACTTACGCCCAAGCAAATTGTACTAGCGTAACCTACGCCCCATAGGGCCGTAGGTTACGCCCCAAAGGGCCGTAACTTACGCCCAAGCAGAATTGTACTAGCGTAACCTACGCCCCATAGGGCCGTAGGTTACGCCCCAAAGGGCCGTAACTTACGCCCAAGCAGAATTGTACTAGCGTAACCTACGCCCCATAGGGCCGTAGTTACGCCCCAAAGGGCCGTAACTTACGCCCAAGCAGAATTGTACTAGCGTAACCTACGCCCCATAGGGCCGTAGGTTACGCCCCAAAGGGCCGTAACTTACGCCCAAGCAAATTGTACTAGCGTAACCTACGCCCCATAGGGCCGTAGGTTACGCCCCAAAGGGCCGTAACTTACGCCCAAGCAGAATTGTACTAGCGTAACCTACGCCCCATAGGGCCGTAGGTTACGCCCCAAAGGGCCGTAACTTACGCCCAAGCAGAATTGTACTAGCGTAACCTACGCCCCATAGGGCCGTAGTTACGCCCCAAAGGGCCGTAACTTACGCCCAAGCAGAATTGTACTAGCGTAACCTACGCCCCATAGGGCCGTAGGTTACGCCCCAAAGGGCCGTAACTTACGCCCAAGCAAATTGTACTAGCGTAACCTACGCCCCATAGGGCCGTAGGTTACGCCCCAAAGGGCCGTAACTTACGCCCAAGCAGAATTGTACTAGCGTAACCTACGCCCCATAGGGCCGTAGGTTACGCCCCAAAGGGCCGTAACTTACGCCCAAGCAGAATTGTACTAGCGTAACCTACGCCCCATAGGGCCGTAGCTACGCCCCAAAGGGCCGTAACTTACGCCCAAGCAAAATTGTACTAGCGTAACCTACGCCCCATAGGGCCGTAGGTTACGCCCCCTACTGGGCAACCCACGAACAGCAGCAGCAGTTAAGTGCAGAAAACATACCCAAAAACCCCTAAATTCGACCCAAATCAATTTACAACGACTTGTAACCCATTTTGAAGCATAACTAAACATCAATAACCATAAATACACATAACCCAACCCACAAATTCGACCAAAACATCACAATCGCTTCCAAATCACCCAAACCCTAAATTAACCCTAATTTCCATTTTACCATTTTAAAGACTTGGAATCACATCAAAACGACTAGAAACACATAAACAAGCATAAATGGAAGTAAAAGAGTTGAATTAGACTTACACAAACTTCTCCTTGAGCTAGAACCCAAATTTAGGTCAAAATGGGTAAAGCTTGAACTAGAAACTTCAAGTATGATTTAATGAAGATTATGAGGCAACAATGATGATGATTCTTGTACTATGGTAGCTCCAAAACACTAATTTGATGCAATGAGGGTGAAGAACAAGAGATGGTTCTTTTACTTGAGAGCAAATAGAGAAAGATAGATAGATAGATAGGGAAAGAATGGTGAAGGAAAGGATAAGGGAGGGGAGAAAAGGGTCATGGGTGGCTGGTGGGTCGTGGACTACCCACGGGCCGACCTGATTCTCTTCACAAGCCAAAATACAATCGATTACACAATTAAACGCCAAACAACATATTAACGACCCGACTAACATACCACATAGTCATATAATCACAAATGGGCCTAATTATTTCATTCAACAAGTTTGTTAGTCAAATTACACAAAAAGTCAACGGGTCAAAATTCACGGATGTTACATTATCCCCCCGTTGAAAGAATTTCGTCCCGAAATTCGACAAAACACTAATTATTAAATAAATGCGGGTACTTAGACTTCATATGGTCTTCTCTCTCCCAAGTGAACTCGGCTCCACGTCTAGCGTTCCATCTTACCTTCACAATGGTGTAGCGCTTCTTCTTGAGTTTCTTTTCTTGACGGTCCAAGATCTCTACCGGCTCTTCAACAAAGTTCAATTTCGGATCAACCCTAATTTCGTCCATAGGCACATGATGTGTAGGATCCGCCAAACACTTGCGCAAGTTACAAATATGAAACACATCATGCACACTGTTAAGCTCTTGAGGCAATTCTAGCCGATAAGCAACTTTCCCAACCCGTTCAAGAATCTTGAAAGGACCAATATACCTTGGTGCAAGTTTTCCCGCTTCACAAAACGTACGACGCCTTTCCAAGGTGACACTTTCAAAAGTACAAAATCACCAATTTCAAACTCCAACGGTCTCCGCCTCACATCGGCATACTTCTTTTGACGTTCACGGGCCAATTGTAACTTCTCCTTAATTTGAGATATTACCTTAGTCGTTTCAACCACAATTTCAAACTCCAACGGTCTCCGCCTCACATCGGCATACTTCTTTTGACGTTCACGGGCCAATTGTAACTTCTCCTTAATTTGAGATATTACCTTAGTCGTTTCAACCACAATTTCTGGCCCGATAAGTTGACTCTCCCCAATTTCCGCCCAAGCTAGAGGAGAGCGACATATCCTACCATACAATGCTCTAAAGGGCGCCATTTCAATGGTAGCATGATAACTATTGTTGTATGAAAACTCAACTAGCGGCAAATGGTCTTCCCAACTTCCACCAAAATCAATCGCACATGCCCTCAACATGTCTTCAAGTGTTTGAATGGTTCTCTCGGTTTGTCCATCCGTTTGAGGGTGAAACGCCGTGCTCATGTCTAGTCGAGTACCCATTGCTTTTTGGAAAGCTTTCCAAAATTTTGATTTGAAACGGGCATCTCTATCAGAAATGATAGAAATCGGCACTCCATGCTTAGATATTACTTCCCTGATGTACAAACGAGCCAATGTGTCAAATTTATCGGTCTCACGAATGGCTAGAAAGTGAGCCGACTTCGTTAACCGATCTACTATCACCCAAATCGTATCACGGCCGCTTCTCGTCTTCGGTAGCTTAGTAATGAAGTCCATTGAAATATGTTCCCACTTCCATTCGGGCATTACCGGTTGTACCAACAATCCGGGTGGCTTCTTGTGTTCGGCTTTGACTTGTAAGCAAGTAAGACACTCGCTCACATACCTAGCCACATCACGCTTCATGCCCGGCCACCAATACAAGTTTTTCAAATCAAAGTACATCTTATCCGACCCGGGATGGACCGAATAAGGTGATTGATGAGCTTCATTCATAATAAGCGTTCTTAAGTTACCGAAAATAGGAACCCAAAGTCTTTCAACCAAGTATAGCCCATTATCATTCTTTCGGTCTCCGCCTCACATCGGCATACTTCTTTTGACGTTCACGGGCCAATTGTAACTTCTCCTTAATTTGAGATATTACCTTAGTCGTTTCAACCACAATTTATCAAGTTTGAACACATGGTCAGGAAAATTTGAGCTTTCAAAACCTGGAGGTTGTTCAACATAAACTTCTTCTTCCAATTTCCCATTAAGAAATGCACTCTTCACATCCATTTGATAGACTTTGAAGCCTTTGTGAGCAGAGAAGGCCAAGAACATTCTGATTGCCTCTAATCTTGCCACAGGAGCAAAAGTCTCATCATAATCAATTCCTCATCTTTTTGTCTGTTTTTTTTTTTTTTTTTTTTTTTTTTTTTTTTTTTTTTTTTTTTTTTTTTTTTTTTTTTTTTTTTTTTTTTTTTTTTTTTTTTTTTTTTTTTTTTTTTTTTTTTTTTTTTTTTTTTTTTTTTTTTTTTTTTTTTTTTTTTTTTTTTTTTTTTTTTTTTTTTTTTTTTTTTTTTTTTTTTTTTTTTTTTTTTTTTTTTTTTTTTTTTTTTTTTTTTTTTTTTTTTTTTTTTTTTTTTTTTTTTTTTTTTTTTTTTTTTTTTTTTTTTTTTTTTTTTTTTTTTTTTTTTTTTTTTTTTTTTTTTTTTTTTTTTTTTTTTTTTTTTTTTTTTTTTTTTTTTTTTTTTTTTTTTTTTTTTTTTTTTTTTTTTTTTTTTTTTTTTTTTTTTTTTTTTTTTTTTTTTTTTTTTTTTTTTTTTTTTTTTTTTTTTTTTTTTTTTTTTTTTTTTTTTTTTTTTTTTTTTTTTTTTTTTTTTTTTTTTTTTTTTTTTTTTTTTTTTTTTTTTTTTTTTTTTTTTTTTTTTTTTTTTTTTTTTTTTTTTTTTTTTTTTTTTTTTTTTTTTTTTTTTTTTTTTTTTTTTTTTTTTTTTTTTTTTTTTTTTTTTTTTTTTTTTTTTTTTTTTTTTTTTTTTTTTTTTTTTTTTTTTTTTTTTTTTTTTTTTTTTTTTTTTTTTTTTTTTTTTTTTTTTTTTTTTTTTTTTTTTTTTTTTTTTTTTTTTTTTTTTTTTTTTTTTTTTTTTTTTTTTTTTTTTTTTTTTTTTTTTTTTTTTTTTTTTTTTTTTTTTTTTTTTTTTTTTTTTTTTTTTTTTTTTTTTTTTTTTTTTTTTTTTTTTTTTTTTTTTTTTTTTTTTTTTTTTTTTTTTTTTTTTTTTTTTTTTTTTTTTTTTTTTTTTTTTTTTTTTTTTTTTTTTTTTTTTTTTTTTTTTTTTTTTTTTTTTTTTTTTTTTTTTTTTTTTTTTTTTTTTTTTTTTTTTTTTTTTTTTTTTTTTTTTTTTTTTTTTTTTTTTTTTTTTTTTTTTTTTTTTTTTTTTTTTTTTTTTTTTTTTTTTTTTTTTTTTTTTTTTTTTTTTTTTTTTTTTTTTTTTTTTTTTTTTTTTTTTTTTTTTTTTTTTTTTTTTTTTTTTTTTTTTTTTTTTTTTTTTTTTTTTTTTTTTTTTTTTTTTTTTTTTTTTTTTTTTTTTTTTTTTTTTTTTTTTTTTTTTTTTTTTTTTTTTTTTTTTTTTTTTTTTTTTTTTTTTTTTTTTTTTTTTTTTTTTTTTTTTTTTTTTTTTTTTTTTTTTTTTTTTTTTTTTTTTTTTTTTTTTTTTTTTTTTTTTTTTTTTTTTTTTTTTTTTTTTTTTTTTTTTTTTTTATTAGCTAACAGAAATTTAGACAAAGTATCATCCCATGCTCTTGGAGCTTGCTTCAAACCATAAAGGGCTTTATCAAGTTTGAACACATGGTCAGGAAAATTTGAGCTTTCAAAACCTGGAGGTTGTTCAACATAAACTTCTTCTTCCAATTTTCCATTAAGAAATGCACTCTTCACATCCATTTGATAGACTTTGAAGCCTTTGTGAGCAGAGAAGGCCAAGAACATTCTGATTGCCTCTAATCTTGCCACAGGAGCAAAAGTCTCATCATAATCAATTCCATCTTCTTGTCTGTAACCAAGAGCTACCAATCTTGCTTTGTTTCTTGTCACAACTCCCCTTTCATCCATCTTGTTTCTGTAGACCCACTTGGTTCCAATCACAGTTTTGGAATGAGGTCTTGGAACAAGTTCCCAAACCTTGTTTCTTTCAAACTGTGTCAGCTCATCTTGCATTGCATTCACCCAAGATGGATCTGCCAGAGCTTCTTCAATCTCAGTGGGTTCCATCTTACTAACAAAATTAACAAACATGCAAAAATTGCCTGTTGCTTTCTGCAACACCATTTTGTTGAGGAGTTATGGCAGCTGAGTAGACTTGAGAAATTCCCTTTTCACTGCAGAATGAATTTAAAGTGATATTTTTAAATTCAGTTCCATTATCACTTCTGAGTTGCCTTACAGGCCTTTTGTAGAGAATTTCAGCTTGTTTGATAAAATGAATAATACTATCAGCAGCTTCACTCTTGTGCTTAAGAAAGAAGATCCATGTATATCTTGAGTATTCATCAACAATGACCAAAGTATACCTCATTCCAGTGAATGAAGGAGTACTTATTGGTCCAAAGAGATCCATATGAAGCAGATCCAAACAATTATCAATGGTTGAGCATGTCTTGGATTTGAAAGTAGCTTTGTGTTGTTTGCCTTTCTCACAAGCACCACACAGCTTGTCCTTCTCATAATTCATTACAGGAAGCCCAGACACCAACTCCTTCTTACACAGCTTGTTGATGTCTTTGAAATTCATATGAGACAACCTTTTATGCCACAACCAGTTCAGCTCATCTTGCATTGCATTCACCCAAGATGGATCTGCCAGAGCTTCTTCAATCTCAGTGGGTTCCATCTTACTAACAAAATTAACAAACATGCAAAAATTGCCTGTTGCTTTCTGCAACACCATTTTGTTGAGGAGTTCTGGCAGCTGAGTAGACTTGAGAAATTCCCTTTTCACTGCAGAATGAATTTAAAGTGATATTTTAAATTCAGTTCCATTATCACTTCTAAGTTGCCTTACAGGCCTTTTGTAGAGAATTTCAGCTTGTTTGATAAAATGAATAATACTATCAGCAGCTTCACTCTTGTGCTTAAGAAAGAAGACCCATGTATATCTTGAGTATTCATCAACAATGACCAAAGTATACCTCATTCCAGTGAATGAAGGAGTACTTATTGGTCCAAAGAGATCCATATGAAGCAGATCCAAACAATTATCAATGGTTGAGCATGTCTTGGATTTGAAAGTAGCTTTGTGTTGTTTGCCTTTCTCACAAGCACCACACAGCTTGTCCTTCTCATAATTCATTACAGGAAGCCCAGACACCAACTCCTTCTTACACAGCTTGTTTGATAAAATGAATAATACTATCAGCAGCTTCACTCTTGTGCTTAAGAAAGAAGACCCATGTATATCTTGAGTATTCATCAACAATGACCAAAGTATACCTCATTCCAGTGAATGAAGGAGTACTTATTGGTCCAAAGAGATCCATATGAAGCAGATCCAAACAATTATCAATGGTTGAGCATGTCTTGGATTTGAAAGTAGCTTTGTGTTGTTTGCCTTTCTCACAAGCACCACACAGCTTGTCCTTCTCATAATTCATTACAGGAAGCCCAGACACCAACTCCTTCTTACACAGCTTGTTGATGTCTTTGAAATTCATATGAGACAACCTTTTATGCCACAACCAGTTCAGCTCATCTTGAGTCTTTTGACATGAAACATACTTCTTTTGTCACAGTTGGCTTTCTCATGTCAAAAGAATACAAAGACTCATCCCTTCTTGCTTCAAGAACAACATTCCCTTCTAAATCAAGAACAATTCCCTTATCAGCTCGGAATCTCACTTCATAACCAGCATCACATAACTAACTCACACTGATCAGATTGTGCTTCAAGCCATTCACATAAGAGACTCTTCTGAAAGTAAGGGGACCATTTGAAAGAATACCAAACCCTTCAGTCTTTCCTTGAGAATCATCTCCAAATGTAACATTAGGACCAGCGCGAATCCTAAAGCTACAGAGCAGGGACTTACATCCGGTCATATGCTTGGAACACCCACTATCCAAGTACCAGGTATGTGCATCATGATTGCCCTCAGGTGGAGCAGTCTGACTGGTAGATGCCTGCTGAGCTGACTCAGATTGCTGTTGGATTTTGACAAGATCTTCAGCAAACTTTTGAGTAGCTTCTTTGGCCATAAAACATTTGGCATCTTCAAAGACTTCATCATCAGATAAGGTGGCACTCTCAGCCCAGTCTTTGGCTACCAGACTCTTCTCACTCTTCTTAACCTTCTTACTCAGCTCAGCCACTTCTGCCTTCAGGGCTTTATATTTGGTCTTGAGCTTAGAGTATTTTTCACTCTTTCCACCTTTGGATGACCCAGCTTGTGAAGACCCTTTAGATCTACAATCTCCTGCCATGTGTCCAGTCTAACCACACTTGTAACAAGTGACTTTGGACATGTCAAATGGCTTCTTTGTCTTATCAGCTTGACCAGTCTTTCCTATTACTTTGTATTTTCGAAAGGCTCCACTCCTCACCCTTTCAGCCAACATGGCTACAGCATTCTCCAAACCATCATCATCAGATGGCTCAAGTTCAGATTCAGAACAAACAGAGTTAGTGTTAGAAATCACAGGAACTGCATCATTGGTACAAGGAATGATCTCATTACTTATTGAGCTAGGGTGTTCAGTCATAGAAGCAACAAGTGCAGTAGCAGGCTAACTATAAGAATCACCCATAGCAATCAACTTTTCAGCCTCTGAACACTCTTGGTTATGGAGTAAACCAAAGAGTCCAGGGAGATCAAGATCTTGATAAATAGAACTCAGCTTAACAGAAGAAATATAGTTATTCCATTTAGGTGGTAGAGAATCAAGAAATTTACTCTTTAAAACATCATTTTTCTTAACAATTCCTACTGCAGCTAAATCATTAACCAATGCATTAAAGCGGGTGTGAGTATCAGTCAAGGATTCATTTCTTAATGAGAAAAATCTCTCATACTTCCTGGTTAAAGTTGTTATGGTGGATTCCATGGAAGTAGAACAACCCTCAAACATGATAGTCAGAGTACCCCACATTTTCTTAGCAGTAGAACACATTTTAATAGAATGGTAAATATCTTTGGGCACAACTTGGACAATGAAATTTCTAGCCTTCACATCCAAGTTTGCCAATCTCTATCCTCATCCCCCCAATCTGCCTTGTCCTTAACAATAGATTTGACAGTGGCAGGAATGGTTGGTTGACCATCTCTGACCACAACATCAACCACAAGGGTCTGTGTAGGAACATAAGGACCATCCGCAAGGATGTCAGGTATATTGTTATCGATGGATTCAAGGAACAAAGACATACGACCTTTCCACCCACTGAAATCATCTTTGTCAAACATGGGTGGTCTGGTAGAGGAACCATTATCAACATAAGAAGACATTATGCTTTACTTTAATATAAATAAGCAAGGATCTAGTCAAGTTAATTCTTAACCCCTGCTCTGATACCAATTGACACGTCCCAAGGTGTATCAATATACCAAAGTATATTGTACACAGAACAGTTGTAGAGGGGGTGAATACAACTTACTTCGATCTTTACAAACTTTTACAAACTAGTTTTAAAGACTCAACTTATATATTAAGAATGTAAAGAACAAGAATCAATAAAACAGTAAAGCAAGTAAAGTAAAGAAACATTCTTCAACACAGATTGTAATTTTCAAAGTGACTCTTTATTAAGATATAATCTATACAAAGAATTACAAGGTTGTTGCGGAAACAAGATAGCCTACAGATATCTAAACAACCAGCTGAAATGGCAAATTACAATCAATAAGTTTCTACTCAAAAGAATCAGCCCAAGCTGATCTTTTACAGACTAAGCTGTGTATAAGAGCAAAGAAAACTTGTGTGAAGATTGATTCTCAGGAATGCCACACATATGCAATCAAGGAATGGGGCTTTTATAGGCGAAGGCCCTTCTTCTCTTGGTGTCCAATTCAACCACGTATTCATCTTCTATTGGCTGTCAGAAGGAATATTTGATCGTGCCTATTCATAGTACTTGTGGTCCCAAATACTGTCACACGTTCTTTTTCAGCCAATAAGAGTATGGACACGCATATGTAATCCAAACCACCAACCTGGATCCTAGGATTCTTCCTAGTCACGTCATTCGTCCTTATCTTCATTCCAGGTTGTATCTTCACTTGATTGTCAGACACAGATTAGGCCATTTGTCAAAGCACAAATCTGTCTAAGTATTTCCAAGCTGACTGCTAATCCCAAGCTGACTTCCACTACCAGCTTGGTCTTTATCTTCAATCCTCCTCTTCGACTTGGATTGAATGCTATAAACATTGTTGATGCAGCTTGAATAATACTTGCTTCCATAAGATATTACAATACAAAATATGAAGTGTGATCTGGGCCAGAAACAGATAGTAAGCTGTGTCAGCTTAGTCTGACCCAGATCAGATTACAAGAACCAAAAGATTTCTAAGTGTTTAACTATCAGATTTGTCATCACCAAATTTACAATAACATCAGAACTCAACAGGGTGTAACTAATTTTAACTTTTATTTGAAAGAAAAAATTTCAAAATGAAACGCTACTTGAACTAGCATTTCATGAGCTTTTAGTTTGGATGAAACTTTTAATTTTAAAAATATGCAAATACCTTTTGAAGTTGCAGCTACAGCTATATACCAAACACCTTTAAAAATAAATCTAGCTAACAGCTTTGTTAAAAGCTACGACTTACAACTACAACTAAAAGTTACAATTACAAGTTACAGCTACTAGTTACAGTTTACTTTTACCATACCCAAGGCAAGTGCTTATAGGCGTCCCAAGCCTTCCATCTTGGACGTTGGGGACGCCGAACACTATAGAATGGTTGTTTGGTTTCTTTGAGTGAATGATGTTCGAGGTTTTTTTTCCAACGTTGTTTTGTTGTTTTTGTTTTTTTTATAATTGTTTATTAGAGTTGTAGCTCTGATACCATCATAAATCTCATGAGGTCAATTGGTTTTTTCATTCATGTTAATCAAGGTTAGAATAGGTGTTTATATAGAAAACCAAAAGAGAGAATTAAAGAAACTAGATTTAAGGAAACTAAATCTCAATATATTAATCAAATTCAAATCAATAAACAAAAAGATAACTTACTCAAACAATAGACGAGGAGAACCATACCTTTCGCCCGTTGAGGCCAAGAACCTCGTAGTCTGTATATCTCGGAACGAAAAACTACAAAACCGAAAGATATAATTATTATACATAATATAAACACAATTTAAAAAACCCATAAAGTATTAGGTAAGGATAATGGTGATTACATACCTCAAGCGAGTTACTTCCACCTCTCTTGCCCACAAATGTATGCAGAGAAACCGAATAAACTACCCCGTAAGAGTTGCAGTCACAACCTAGCACAATTACAAACAATCCGTTTATAACTTGTTAATTGCAAACAAAGAAAAGAAAACTCTTAACACACACATACAAAATGAAACATAATTACATATCTTTTTTACAACAAAGTAAAAACACATAATTACAACAAAACTAAGAAAATTACAAATAACAATACCTATATGGTTGCCCATCGAAGCCACGAAGTCATTTGGTTTGACAAGACTTGCTTCTTTAGTTTCCATTGAATCGCCTGTTATATGAGTGTAATGAGTATCCAAATAATTATGTTAACTAAATGAACAAAAATGCTTAGTGTTTGATATCTTTATGGGCAAAATTTTAATACTCAAATAATTTATTACTCTTTTATTCTAAATATATGTAACAAGAAATTTTACCGGCCGCGCGTTGCAGCAGCGTACGCACAACAATTAGTTAACACCTTAAGTGAATGTACGATCAATATAAGTTGTTCCCAAGAATTATAGTTCCAAAAAAATGGAGGAGTTTTTCAGAAAACCCTTCAAGGAAAATTCAAAAAGTAGAAAACATGTTCGAAATGCGCTTTAGAGGAATTCGTAGAAAAGAGAAAAATCACTTTTCACATCGATAGCTAAACTTCCATAAAAACACGTAAAGGAAATATGCACATGCTATGGAGTGCAAACAAATACACCAAAAGGGAACTCAAAAATGATTGCGACGCATTATGCATTTTAATTTTTTCATTTTCATGTAAATGGGACAACAATGAGGAATACAAATTGCAAAAAGGGCAAAAGAAAATCCTGCTATTGCAATACAATATGGGAGTTTCAGGGCATTATCATCCATGGAGAGAACATAAACAGTCTACAAATTCAAACCAAGAAGACCTTAATATCTGTAAATCATTTTCATGAAAATAGTGCTATTAGTCGCATCCTATAG
The DNA here is from genome assembly GCA_034093135.1 of Erigeron breviscapus. Lineage (NCBI taxonomy): Eukaryota > Viridiplantae > Streptophyta > Magnoliopsida > Asterales > Asteraceae > Erigeron > Erigeron breviscapus. The sequence goes on from CM067167.1 coordinate 2,206,525, forward strand.
GATAACATAAATGTTTTGACAATTTGTGAAATATCCAAAATACCGTTTATGATAATGTACACGTAACAAATTGAGTATAAAGTTAAAAATCATGATAATTGATGGTACCTTAAGCGACTGACCGGCCAAAATAACATACGCCAGTAATCATGAAAAGGTTTACATATTGCAACACCTACGTTAGAGAATAAGCTTTCGGTCCTACAATTGTCAAAAAGGAAAGAAAAAAAAAGCATGAGATGATTTTCCAAATTTAGTAATTACTAACTTTAATATTTATACATTTGACTAAAGAATCTATGGAGTATTCAATTGTCTGACTAATAATAGCTAAGATTAATCCTACTACCCCACCAACCCATCCAAGAGGAACCATGACTCCACCTGAATATCTGTTCAGCCACTTGTTTGATCGAAAGTTCGAAACAGAATTACCAGAAAGTCAGAGCCATCTCAAAACTTATCATTTGCATCCGAAGGAGCTTTAACTTCATTCATTTCGGTTTGACAAAAATATTCCGTAACAAAACTGCATGATATTCACCATTTGACTCCAAACACCAAAGGCAACCTAATTTCGCTTTTGTTGATAATAAATTCGCTTGTCAAGTATTTTCATTTTTTTTATTAGCATGCAAACATATTTTGTTCAAAAGATATATTTGGTCAAAAAATGAAACGTATAGCATGCGTGCACATCTATACGAAAGAAACAAAAATTGATCCAAAACCAGAATGCAATAACTTTCAAAAGCATTGGTTACAGTAAGATTCAATTTTCTTTAGTTTTAAAATTTGTCTTATCAGATAGAAGAGATGGTATAAATGTATTTGGTATTTTTGGCAATTATTTCTTAACAAATTGAAATGGTGAAAAAACAGGACTAACTTTCACTGTATAGGCGAGTTCAATCATTGTAAATTCACCAGGATTACCAATGTTGATTGGTCCAGTGTTCTCCCCTGCCGTAAGCCAAATAAGCCGATGAACCTATACAATTGCAAAATAGTTAATGTTTGACCACAAGCATCCATCATATATACATTATTATAAACAAATTATTTTTCAACATACCATATCAGATACATAACACAAACTGCGAGTTTGGGTTCCAGGGGCCTGAACAGGCAAAGGTTCATCACTGCAAAGGTCAAATGGGTAAGATTAGTTTAACTTTGATAGTTTTAATAAATATTTCTGCTTTGTTTTGACTTTTGAGATGGGGATTTACTTAAGTGCTTGCGCTATGAAACTACTCACAACACACCATCATCAATATTCATTCGGGGTCCATAGGAAAATTGAACAAATAATTTTAAAAAAAATACATCATAAACGAAGCAAAAAGTTCGATTTTCCAAAAAAAGGTAAAACTGTTTTACACTTACCAAGATGTGTATGTAACTATGAACATCCTCATGCTTATTAAATCCCAAATTATCTTCCCTTTCTAGCAGCGCACAAATGAATCTCCCCCAAATCGTGGGCTACCCAATCGTATCGTTGTTGACTTTTTTAGCTGAAACATAAACATCATCACACACAACAATTAGAAGATCTGGCCACATAATCGTTCAGTTATTTTTAAAAAGCCAAAAAGGAAACCACCTGCAAGTATCCTTCCCAAAAATCCCATATCTAATTATGTAACATATAACCATATGAAACCATATATTAAATAAAATAAAAATTATACTAAACAAAATCTCAAAAGCCCATCAAAACCATAAAAATTTATAGAAATCATTAAAAAAATAAAAATAATCAGTAGGTGTTACCTTTTCGTCATGTTCGTTCCTAAAGATGGAAGTCTCTTCAAATCTATTGATAGATGCGGTAGTAGTCGAAGCTATACACACAGACACAAAGACATTATCTGATGATAAGTAAGAAGTTGTTGGTGAAAAAAGAAGATAAAAGATCTAGAAAAAAGAAAATGAAGAAGCAGGGGATAAGAGGAGGGAGAAGGAAGAAGAGAAGAGTGGGATAATACGGTTGGAGAGAAGAGGGAGAAGGAAAAGGAGCAGGGAGAAGGATCCCGAAAATTTTAGAAGATAAAGGAAGATAAGGAAGTAAAATGAAGAGGGGTAAATTGGTAATTTTGAAGGACCTACTGTTCCTAAGCCGACTTCAATTGTAATATATATTAATGTATATGTATGTATCTTGAACCATCATGTAAGGGTAGTGAGTAATAAATTAACTACTTAGTAGGTAAATTTTTTTTGAAATCACGTGTCTGGAATATGATGCTTATTATAGAAAATTGATAGTTACTGACGATAAAGAAAGTTACTGCTAACTACATTTTGAACTTAATGAGATAGTTTCACATTTTGAACTTAATGAGATAGTTTCTAACAATTGCGACTGTGCCACATTATCACACCTCAAAATATTGTATGCAGATCTAGTATAAATATCTTTACTACTTTATAAAAATTATCACACTCTCTCTCCTAACACTTTTCAACACTCTCTCTCATAAAAATGTCCCTATGCGAAATGACCATTTTACCCTTAATGAATTAATTAATTCTCTCTTTTTCATTTATTAATTTAAACATCTCCACTTAAAATACCTATAATACCCTTAATGAAATAATTTACAACATAAACCCATCAACTCCTAAAATAACTACACTACCCCTTTTACATTTATTATTTTTACTATAATAACCACACCGCCATCACCCGTCACGCCACCACCACACCGCCGCCAACACCACACTGCCGCTACCACCACCACCGCCACATTGCGCGGGTAAAATGCTAGTTAGGACTTAAGAGTCATGGTCGCAAGATTACTACCCCAAATCTAAAATAAGACGTGTGACGCAAATATATATGATTCCTCAAACGCATATTTATTGATAAGCAAGGGACCAATGTTGTCACATTAAGAAAAAACCCAGCCGATATTACAAACAGGTATATAGATACAGTGATACACCAAAACACACACAGAGCATAAACCCTAAAAATAAAAATAAAAGCTTAAACCACAACCACCTACATTTGAAGTAGGTTTTCTTTACTGGGGTTTTAGGGTTTATCATAAAGTTTCAATCTTTAAAACTAAAAAAATTCATTATTATTATTACAATGAAGTCAATTCTAGAATCACAGTTACAAGTAATAAGGTCAAGTGTTAATCCAGATATAGACCCACAAAAAAGGCCATTCACTCGGCCTTCGATTTTGTTTGATGCTAAAGAAGCTGCTGATATTGATATTGACACTTTGTTTAATCTTGCTCTTTCTGGTATTCTCTATCTCTCACTTTTATATACACGTATATATGTATTTATTTAAAGATATTTGTGTAAGTTTTATGTCAAATTTTAAGTGATTAATATGTGAACTAGCATAGTATGGTGACGGATAATTTAACAAAGTTTGAATCTTTTCGGAAAAAGAATTTCATGTTTACAATTGAAAAATCTTAGAAAATTTAGTTTGTAATTTTTTTATGATGAAAACATTAGTCAGGTTAACTGTGAGAGCGGTATGTATATTTATAGTCCGCGGGGTATTTGAGGTGCCCCATTAAGCAAAAGGTTGTGTGTTTAATTCCACTGGAGGACAAATGTGTGATAGTTGTGTGGTTATCCGCCTTTCCAGAAAATTAGTATATGTTAGTGCAATGCTTTGATCATATGTTCGATTGTGTTGTTCGTGTAGTTTACTCTAGAACTATAGAATCATTGGTTGGAAAATGATTAAGATTCTTAACGAACTATAAGTATCAAAGGTTTTTATAACTATGAACGGGTTCACTAGTCAACCTTGCTGATTAAACTGGTCCAGTCATTGATTTAAAGGATAATATTAAATAAATTATGTATCTCAGTATTACTAAAATTTTAAATGATATGAGATTTGGTTTTGTCAGGGTTGGAGGTCCTTGTGAGCCACGATGAAAGATTCGCAAACTACAAGAAGGATTTGTTCACGCATAACAGTCGGGAACTTGACCGAGAATTGTTGGGTATTGACCAAAATAACCAAATCAATGCTTCAATCAGCTCTTATCTGCGGTTGCTATCAGGATATTTTCAGTTACCATCAGCTTTGCGGACACTTGAATATCTAATACGTAGATACAAGTATGTATTTTAGTTTGTACTCGACTTTTTCCAGTTTTAATATTTCAGGTCATTGTATTGTATTGTTTGAACCAATTAACCTGTAATTATATATCAACGTAAAGATATTTATGTGTTCACTTTGTCTGTAGGATCCATAAGTACAATATGGAGGAACTGATTTTATGCGCTTTACCTTATCATGATACCCATGTTTTTGTACGGATTGTCCAACTTCTCGAGACAGGGTAAGAAACATGCCTCTTCTAGCTCTATTGTTCTTATTGGAGTTGGTGATTTCAGCCTTTCTACTTGTAAAATGGGTCAATTCAGGTTATGTCTGATGTTTAACTGGTCAACTTGGTCAATGAGTCAAAAAGGTGAAAGCTAGTCCAAAGTGTAGTTTTATTGTATGAAATTGTCCAAGTCATCTAGAAAAAAGAATTGCGTTATTGTTGAAATTATGCACCTATTTTGCTGCCTTTACTCCCTGTCTCCCTCTACATGTGGATATATATATATATATATACAGATATTCTATGAAAAGTTTGGTATATCTGAGTGTCGCCTTCTCTTCATGTGTATGTATAGAAATGGTAAATGGAAGTTTCTTGATGATGTAAAAACATCGGGTGCACCACCCCCCAGGAAGCAAATTGTGCAGAAGTGTTCAAGCGATGTTTTAGTGGCTTTACGCGATTATGTAAGTTTTTGTACCATATGTTTAGCTACTGAGGAGGAACTATATTATATCTGTGTCACATAATTCTTATATAATAATATTTCTTACAGGCCTCACCTTCCAAGAAGATTCAACCAACAAGACCGGTGATAAGTTTTTGTACGGCTGTCATTATAGAGCTTTATGGCTCCAAAGAGGAAATTAAATCTGAAGATGTAGAAAAAATTCTTCCGTATGTGCGTTCTTGTCTTCAGAGTCATTCAAAAGGAAACATAGATCACAAGGTGAAACATTTATCTTGACTAGACCAGTAGCCAAGCCCAAGCATTTTTATTGAACTACGTTTGACGTCATACACGGCATAAGCATAGATCACAAGGCGCTTGATCAGATTTTGCTGTTTTCAGAAATTAATATAAGTTTCATGTTAACAATATCCCCTTGCTATTTAACATAAGCATTTCAATATCATAAGATGCTATTGTTTTTCTGTCAGGCTGGGGCTTTGATGATTATTGGGTTGCTAGCTAATAGATCAGAATTGCATCCTGATGTTTGCAAAAGCTTAATGCGCCCCGTTGCTGAAGTGGCACGTGAGGATGCAAAACATTCCACTGATTTGCAGTTGTTTCGAGTGTCATTCATGGCATTGGTCAACATTGTCCAGGTATTCTTCCTTGCAGTTACACTACAAGTGAATAAAACATTAGTTAATTTTTTGGTATTGCATCATTCAGTGAGGACAACTTCATTCAAATTAAATTAGGTAATTATAATATTTTATCTTCATCTTGTTCACATGCCAGATATGGCAGAGGAAATCAGGGGAGATGCTTCCTAAAAAAGTTTTGGATGTCCTGAAGGAAATTAGGTACAGCTCAATGGTCAAATATTTTTTTCTCTCTTCTAACTTGTTCTGTTTAATTCTTTTCATACGTATCTTGTACCTTATATAAGCATGGTTTGATTTTGTGACGAAGGGACCTTTCGGGGATTCTTTGTGGGCTGACTAAGGAGTTCAATATTGATAAGTTTCTGGCGCTTCTTTTGGAATCTCTCATGGAGTATAGTCCAGATGATGATAATTGTCATCAAATGTTGCTTTCCATGATTAAAACCGTTCCAATTAATTCTCTAGTTGAACGTCTGGTCTCAAAACTTCTTTCTATCTCAAAGAAGCTATATAGGAAAGGAAATGAAGCATCAACATCTGGACCAGGTTGATTCATAAGTACCCACTACAATATTTCATTGTCAAAGTCTCAAAGCTTTGACAGATATGCATAAAGAGATTACCATTTTACTTTAGAGGTGGCAAAATGGGCGTGTGGGTAACCTGTCAACCAGGTGGTTTTTGAATCAGGGGGAATGGAAACACTTCTGTCCAATTTTATTGTAGTATATAAGTAGCGATTGGAATTTGTGTTATTTCAATAATTTTTTGGTAGTATTTAAGTGATTTCCAACCTGATTGACTTGTTTTTTAGGCTCTTTTTTTTTATTTATTCTTTGCTCCGTTAGAGATAAACATTATTTGATTGACCATAAATAAGTAACTGGGTATAAATTGCCACGTCTGTTTAGGTTACACTATCAGTAAACTGGTTTATGTAAACTAGCTCATTCTTGTTGTTTCATAAGTAGCAGGAGGCAAGGCGAAAGAAATTTTGGTCTCTATTAATGATCATTATTCACGGGAATTACGTGAAGCAGTTCAATGTTCTCTACAGGTTTGTAGTTTCTCTGTATACCCTTTTTGTGTCAAAATCTAATAATCTAGTTTTGATATCTTGTCTAATGTCTTCTACACGTCTTACTTCCAGGACATTGAAATGAAGTCCAAGAGAGATGGTTCAGCATATGACATCCTCCATAAGGTGTTAGATGGTGGATTAGACTCGTCATCTGCATTATCTGATTCAAGAATTTGGTTTGGACTGGAACACCCAAAGGTATATTTAGTAGAACTATTTTTAACTCACACCGACTTCTTCCATACATTGGAGAGGTGGTAATTTTGGCTCATTTATCAATAAGTGGGTCAAATTGGGTTATGTCTTTGTTATCTCAATTGGTCTGTTGAATAATTTTGTGAAGAATGAAACTGGTTAAATGGATCAAGCGGATCAAAGATTGTCCAAAGTGTATTTTTACTGAATACAACTTTTCCCAACTTATCTACCTGATTTATCTAGAAATTCAGATTGTCATGCGACACTTCATAACATATTTTTCATAATCATATCTATTTGACCAATTAGTATACAAAGTATTGGAACCATCCAGTCTTTGCGGGTTATTGCAATCAGGTCCTGATCATACTAAAATACTACCTATTTTAACCTGCAGCCAAACCTGCTATCTTGCTATCTCTAATGGACTGTGTTGCACATGTCCGGTTTTTGTTGCGTTGTATGACTTATCATTATGTAGCGTATTTCATTGTTCAGGGATTTTCATATTTTTAAATTACGTTCTATTCATATGATGTCACAGGCTAGGGTTCGACGAGCTACGGTTGCGAGTTTGGATGCTGATTTGAAACTCGGAGACAAGTCTGTTAATATACAGGTGATATATAATATGTTTAATATGTTTATTTATATGTATGCGCGCGCATATGTGTGTAATATGCCTCAGGTCTAGATTATCGGTTTAAAGTTATAAACATCTTAGCTGAACAATCTATTTTTTCAGAAGCTTCAAACTGTATATGATGCCCTTCTGAGACGGCTTTATGATGATGATCTTAGCGTGGTTCAAGCAGTGTTAAGTATGGACAGATTGTCTGAGTTCATAAAACATTTAGATTTTCTTGATGGTCTTCAAAAGGTGCTAAAAAGATGCATCAGCATTCTAAACTCAAGTAAGTTCTTTTTTGATCTGTTGCCCTTTTCCCTTTATCTATATGTGTAATTACTAAATCTGCAAAAACTTATTAAAGGACATGATCTAAGCCTAATATTCATATATTTTGTTGGTCAATATATGAGTTTCAGTATTTTGCCATTAGTTACTGGCTTACTGTAGAGGATCACCCAGTTACGGTTATTCATGATCTAAGTCTAATATTCATATATCTCGTTGGTCAATATATGTGTTTCAGTACATATTCTGCCATTAGTTACTGTAGAGGATTACCCAGTTACGGTTATTTTACAGGAGTGGAGTTGTTACAAAACGAGTGTAACAAGTAAAATGTTATGCCTTCACTTCAACAATTTCAATTACAAAATATGATATATTGATATTACCATTTTTTTGCTATATAACTGACAGAGTAATTGGGGCTTACATTACTTGTAAGCTTTCGTTGATTCTAAATGTATTACTTTAAACATCGACTACCCATTGTTGGTCGCTTGGGCTGAACTTTAACTTCCACAAAATGATTTAACATTATCGTTTGGCAATCATGGATTATGGTCATTATAACTGGATTTAATCTCCAGTCAAAAAAAGACCAAAAGCAATGATCTTTTTTAGAAATAGTGGAAGCTAGTCAACTAGTGTTGAGCTAGCGATGATTGGCAGCTTAGATGGCTACTGTTCTTATGTTGCCTTCTATTTTCTTAAACCTTTTGATGCTGGTAGTTCAAGCTTGATTATAATAAAATATCTGTTTGTTTATATGACATTCGGTATAAACTTGCTGGAGATTTTAGTTTGGATTTGGTTGTGATACGGTTAATTGATGCACAAATTATTTTACGCAAAGTTTTCCGTACTTTTAACAACCATGTTAAAACTTGTAGATTATCGAAAACTTCTCTTCCCGAAAAAAGGACATAGAAGATGGTCAGTGTCTTACTGATATTAGTATGATTATATTCGTATACTGTTCTTGTGGTTAGTTGACTATTGTGTTCGACAATCTCCTCCTAACTTGTTTGGGGGATGGGTTATTACTTATTACTAAATTTCTTTTCTTTGCAAAACAAACTTTTGTTGTTGGACAGCAATAGTAAGTGAAACAGGTCGAGTATGCCTAGCCAACCCATGTATATTATTGCTTTCATGTTTTGGCTGATTGTCGTTGGGCCTTGATCTGTTTAAGATTTTAACTTGTGGTGTCTTACTACGAGAAACTGTGCTTTCTTACTAGGTTCAGTAAATTAACAGGTGTTCGGTTGTGCATTTAGGAAGGGATTTGTGACATATAATAATCAGACTCAGAGAATCAGATATTAAATGTGCTGTAGAAAATAGTGTTTGGATGTACGTCCGCTGCTTGCATTTTTGATAATCTTTATCATCACTCATTTATAAAGCATTTGATGATTGTCTTAAATTTCAAAATTTTAAAAGGATATTACTATTATACTCTTCACCTAATCACTATTTATTTTTAGATAACCAAATCAATATAGAAGAAGGTCAACACTAATTAAATTGTTAAGATACAAAAATAAAATATTTATCTGGAGAGCCAACACCAACAAGTCCTTATACCACCATATTCGACTATAGTCCTAATTCCGAGGTCAACAAAACCAGCTTTAATAATGTTTTTGCAGATTTAGTAATTACACATTGGCAACCGTGACTTGATATTCATAGAATAGTAATATGTATAACCATTTACCAAGTAGGATTCTAGTCACTATTAGATAGCCAGTTGTTTCAGAATTTCAGTCAGTGTTTGACAAATACTGATGTTATAATAAAAAGTTGGACAAATGCTGAAGTTGACATTTTTTTCAAAGATAATATATGGCTTGTGAAATGGAAATGAAGGTTTTGAAGTCATGTGAGGTTTCTTTAGGGTGTCTTTTGGTAGCGACCTGATTTTACATATGCTGGAGTGAAATCATAAACTTCTGTTAGAATAATGTTAGTGTTTTAATTGTGATTTTTCTGATCTTGGTTCATGCCAATATATCCAAACTACATGTATGATAATGTTTCACAATTAATGGCAGATACACCTTTTTGAGCACACAAATTCTTTAAGTCTGATTCCAGTTGACGAGTTTCTATTTACTCTGGTCATACGTTCCAGCTTATGTGCTGCTGCTTATCTATTATCTGTGTTGGCTTTTTCTATAGAGGGATCGGATGATACAACCATAGCTGCTGATGTGATCATGTCATGTCTGGAGCATGTAATTTCAAGCTTTCAACACCAAGAAGAATATGCAAAGGAGCTGGCTGCACTGATATTTCCTTTAATTTTAGTCATGCCAAAGGTCTTCATGGGGATTGCTATATTATGTGACATTTTTTGTCGGTTGTTTTTACCTCATTGTTAACATTCATTATTTTCTCTTCAATATTGTCAGAGCCAGAGCATAAATTTGAAGGCTTTAAATGCAGCCAAGAACCTTCAGTGGCCTCTTTACCAGAAAGTTACTACCATCGACAGTCCTGAACAGGCAAGTATTTGTTTACTGCTACCTATCTTTGGTGATCTTTGGTTATTGACTTACTTAACTATTTTGGTGTGCTATGAAAAAACAAGTATTGGTACTCTTGTTTGTTGTGTGCCAAAAATGAAGCATGATAACTGTCCTTTTGTTATGTCTAAATTGTACAGAAAATGGCACATAAAAGTACAGCTGCTCTTAATATGGATAACATCAATGTCATGGCAGAAAGCTTCTTGGCCAACTCTGATGAATATGTGCACTGGTTTATTGGATACTGTCATGATTTGGATCAGTCAAAGACACTATTTTTCTTGATTTTGTTGCAATCACTAATGAAGCCACTAAATGGTAAGCTGTCTAACTTTGTGGCTGTATCTTTGTTCATTACTTCCATCCAGCCCATGAATGTTTTAGTTTTAGTGGTGGCAGTTCTGAGCCATTCACTTATGAATTGGTTGAATCAGGTATTGTTCTTTCTATAGCAGGTCAAATGGGTAACGTTTAAAAAAGTTAGATTTGTCTGAAATCGGTCAGATTTTGTCCAAAATGTATTCTTGGTGCCTAAAACCTTTAAGTTAGATTCTTCTTGAAATGTCATATGCTTTGGCAATCATATCTGATCTAATTTTTGAAATTTGTGACAAACAATGTTTTGGGCCAACATGATTTGTCCTACCACATACCAATATACCCGTTCTGACTCATTACTCAACTCTTTATTTTGTAACTGCTACTTAATTTGTTTTTTACAAGTCATTATGATCTATTTGTAAGGGCACTCACAGGTGCATGGGCTAATTGTTTTTTTTTTCCCTCCCATTTTGGTACAGATTTTCGTCAGTTCTCTGCATTGTATGAATCTTGTTTTCCCATTCTTATAAAAGAGTGGGAAAAGTTAGAGAGAGCTGGATTTGGAGCTTCTACAGAAGAGGTACATCTGTTAACAATATAGTTAATTGAATATTTAATGATATGCACCTTTTATACCGACTGATTTTAATGAACTTTATAGTCAAATAGAGGTATGGTGGAAAGAGATTGCACAGCCTTTCTTGATCAAATGTATGGTATGAAAGTTGAGGAGTTGAATGCTGAGATATTAATCTGTATATTCTGGAGATTACTGGATTCATTCATTGCAACAGCTCATGAAGATGTCTCCAAGGTTAGACAAGGCACTTTATTTTGTCTGGTTAAGTAGGTACCAGCGATTGCCCTATGTGCAGGTCGACTTGGGTTATGTTATATACCAATCCAATTTGTCTCATGTATAGGTTGATATGGGCTATGTTGTATGCCCATCCAATGGGTCAACAGGGTAAAATAAAATGCTAGGCTAGAGTGGAAAGGGCCAATTTGGTCAAAAGCGGGGTTTAAAGTCCCTCTAAGTTTACTTATGAGATAGACAGGAATACTGGATAGGGCATGTACACCAGAGCTAAAGGCTCGACTTTCACAGGAAGCCTTAACAAGGATCCCTTTTCGTTTGTCCATTCTATATGTAAATGAGATGCTCAAAAACTTGGAGAAGAAGTGCTTTGGTTCAATTCTACGAGACCCGACCTGTTTTAATTCGTGCCAAAAAGTTACTCATTCTAGCCTGAACTCTTTTTGGACCTTTTAACCCTCTCATATTGCCACTTCTACCTGGTTATCATATGTTGTGCTAGTTTTATTAACAACTAGACTTGGCACTATGATATTGACTTGGCTTTAAGGTTCAGATTTCTTATTTTACAACATCAATGCTTGCAGGATGAGTCGGAAGTTATACTTCAGAATCTTTTTTCTTTCTTTGCTTCTCACTCCAAGGTTGTTTACAAGATGCATCTTCATTATCTCGTTGCAAAACAGAAAAATTCACCAGCTCGATTTTTGTCCTCACTTTTCACAGAAGAAGGTGAAGTTGATGCTTTCTGTTTACTTTGTTAACTAGTAATTCCACTTGACAAACTATTATGTTTCATTATAATTATTTTTTGGGATACTGTATATTTATGCTATCTTACCTCAATAAGAAGGGGCTGATTTCTACGCATTACCTTGGACTGTCAAAATGGTTTCTGACATTAAGTATATGAATGCAGGTGTTGCTTTTACTGTACAGAAAGAGAGTCTACATTCGTTTGCATTCCTCTGTTCTCAGTTAGAGGAAGGATGCCGTTTAAAAAGTGAAATAGATGAGGGATTACTTCTTCAGCTACCTGCTGAGTTTCCTTCACTTCTTGTGCCATTGTCTAGTGATGACCAGGTAGAATTGTCTCTGCTAGCTCAATATCTTTCTTCATACTGAAGTACTAGACTATTATTAAGTTTGTGCTAGTTCCATATAGAGGTGACAAAAGGCGACGAGCTGGCTGGGAAATGCGTTAAAACGGGTAGTTTAATGTCACGAGTCCGAACTGGTTGAAACATCTTTGGCCAAAGTTTTTGTTATGGTTTATTAATGTGTCAAATATGATTGCAAAATTTATAGTTTCTGAAGAACTAGCACAATTAATTTCATTAAACTAAAAGGGGCAATGTAGTTATTTTAGAAATTAAGAGGTAGATGTTATAAATTAATTTCATTAAGGGTATATTGGGTATTAAATAGGGTTATGGATAGTGTTAGTTATATTAGTAAGAGCATTTTGGGTTTGTTAAAGGTAGAAAGTTGAAAGGGTAGATAGGGAATTTGCTTTGATAAGAAGTAATAATAATGATATTTTAATGTATGAATAAACTGATTATGGAAGTTTTATGCCATAGAATTACTTACAATGCTACTTAATAACACATTCGAAATTCTTTTCTTTTCAGCTGTTTTTTTCACATCTTTTTATGCAACCCCTTGGTTAACAAAAGTTGACCCTCATCTAGCTGTTCACCTGTTGATAAGCATGCCATTGACCTATTTGTGAGTAAATGGGATGAAGTGGTTGCCTCTAGTTTATGTGATATTGATAAGTATATTTAATGATCATGCAATGTGATACAGTTAAAGTATCTGGTATATAAGGATCAATGGTGGAGTATATTTTAAATTCTTAGTGGTTGCCTTGTTAGATAATAATTAATTTTGCTATGATAGTTAGGGATTCACTTTAGTGTTTATAAAAGATTAGTCTAACTGTTTTTATCTAGTTGAAGCTTATTTGAGCAAACAGATTGACAAGTAAGATTTATCATCATTGGGGAGCCGATTTACATGTGGAAAGTCAATGTTACTTTTTTGTTTGTTAACCACCAAGGGGTGTCAAAGTAGTTATTTTGCTGTGGACTTGAACCGTATCGATAGATCAGCCAATGGCCCCATGATTATCTAAAAGCCCTCTTTTGTTTGTAATTCCATTGTTCTTGCTCTATTACCCTTGTTGGATCATATCACAATGGCGTTAACATTTGTATCCGTCTTTAATAATGATAGTGATTATTTCTTCTTTGGCAGGAAATACGGTCTGCTGCAATGAGCTGCATTGAAGGATTATATGCTTTATGGCCACATATTAGTTCATCTGGAGGCAAAAATGGTATTTCATATAACTCAAATCTAATCTAATACTTTTTAGTTGCCTGGTGGCTTTTTATAATATTCTTGACTTCCTCATCAGGTAGAAGTGCTGTATGGGTTCATTTTCTTGGAGAACTTATGGCAATGATGGTTCAGCAAAAGAAGCTAATTTTATCAGACATGGGCTTTCTTTTTGAATTTTTTACGACATTGCTAAGCTCTACACATCATAGTCTGTTGGTGCCAAAGAGTGTTGGAGACAGGTATATCCTCCGTTTGTTACTTTGCTATATTCTACAGGTTGAAATTTCTACACATTTACAAATGTTAGGCTCGATATGTTTTATTTTTTTATTTTTTTTATGGTGAATAGATCAATTGTTCTAAATTAACATGGAATTGGTCAAATGGGTCAGAGAATATGCACCGAGTATTTTGATCTTTTGTAAACTTCCGAATCCTTTTTATTTACAGAAAGTATTACTCCAATAGTCATGTCTTTCAATCATAATATCACACTAGTCATTTATAAAAGAATAGTTCACATATGCACAGAAAGAATATTGCCGCTCAACCTAACTTTTTTCGTCAGTTTGGAACCATACCAAACAATAACCCATTACTACCCGGTCCCAGAACCTGCGCCGCCCAACAGTCTACCTCAACGTAATTCTTAGTTTTTATACTTACAGTATGTTACAGCAAGCTTTTCTTTGGTTATCGTTATGTGTTATGATCAGAGGTTTTCTTCCTTGTAATTGGTTATTTTGCAATCAATAACAATTTCTTTATGAAGTCCTTGTGTAATTTTTTCTTTCTTTTTTTCTGTTAAATAATGAAAACATTGTAAAAAACACCCATCTTTTATTTTAATACGTGTACTTCAAAATATATCCAGATTTGATCGGCTCACTAAAGACAGCATACTCAAATTTATCTTGGGCTCTGCCCTATCTTTGTGTCCATACGGAATGGTAAGTTCATGCAAAATGCAATTCTTTTTCCGAGTACTCATTTGAATAGTTGCATTATGTTTTGTCTTTTTCGGATTAATGTAAGTTGACCTTTATATATGCTTGACATGATGGCAGCTGAAAGTACTGTCTTTGCTCAAAGGTATGGGAAATGTTATGCTAGTTAAAGAGGTTACTTCATTGCTAAGTGACCTGTTAGATAGGCGCGGTAAATCCCATCAAGCGTTGTCACAGATAGAAGTTCAAATCCTATGTCTTCTACTAGAGGTAATTTCTTTTTAAGCGGTTACTTAATTATGCATTTACACTTTCATGCTTTTGTTAAAATAAACTCTTACACAATTGTGTTCTTAGTGCGGTACCAAGCTTACCTCAACTGCTGGTGGGCAAGCTATTGAATTACACATGTTGAAGGCACTTCAGGTTAGTAGCCCGTATGAGGTTTCTAATAGATGTGGTAGTTTTAACGATTTACTTATACATTGGTTGGTTTTGATTAGTTGATTTTTTTATTTTATTTCTAAATACACAATTATTTGTTTATAAGCAAATATGCCGAGCAGGTCGAAATTCATCCAAAGTTTATCTATATCTGCATAAGAGTTCCTCAATTTTTTTATTAGAGGACTTGTTTTGATATTGTAGATTTATCTGTCATATTTGACACATTATCTATATATTAAATTTTTTATACTTATGACAAGAATTGTCTTTGGTCAACCAATCAGGCCTGTTGTGACTTGTTCATAATGTTGGTTATTTTGACATGTAGTAAAAATAAATTGTTTTAACCTTTTACCCGACTTGCTTGACCCAGTTATGTTTCTACCTCCAATGCCAAGGCTTCAACTGAATCATAAGCTTACATTTGCTTTCTTTCCGTCATACTAGCAGGTTGATCGTTCATTTCCCGAAGATGTTTCCATCATACAGCCTTGTGTAACTGTTTTAAGATGTCTTAGTAGTTCTTTGTATGGAGGTTTGAAGCCTGAAACACAGGTGATTTTATTTATGTAGTGTTTCTAAGCTCTTTTATAAGCTAGGAGTTTTTTTTCACTGCTTGCTTTCTCACAAAGAAAATGGAAGACATCCTAATTTAATTTATTTGCAGGAACTTTTCTTTCAAGAACTTGTGTGTCTGTTTCGAAGCAATAACGGTGACATTCAGAATGCTGCTAGAATGGCTTTGTTGCAGCTTAAGGTTTGTTTCTTCTTTTGTATCTGGGTTTGTTACATGAATGACTTTATAGTATCTGGTCCCCTTGAGAAATTTGTATACTTGTGATTTTGTGCTATTGTTTGTTCATCATAGTATCCTGAAAATAGTGAGTGGGAATTATCTTTTAAGGTACCTAACTTCTGTGTCTTCTTGAATAATAGGGAGAAGTAAGGGCAAAATAAAAATTTGCTAACCTCATAGACTCTGTTTTTATAAAGTGTTACTATAATACCTGTAATTTTATTTAATAATGCACCATTTTCTTCGTTATTCTAGGTTTCTAGCTCGACAATACAGCGTATGCTTGATTTTGTTCTAGAAAAAGTAGTTCCATTAGCTTCTACACCACATGGAAAGAAGAAAAAACAAGCAACAACCCATCTGAAATCCGAACTACATAATGATGTTGACCATAAGCGCTGCAGCAAGCTCTCGTTTTTGAGCTCTCTACTTGATATTTTGCTGCTAAAGATAGACATACAGAACAGGTTTGCTTGCAGTAGTAATTTTTATTTTTTTTTTGAACAGTTAGTCGGTATTCGACATCAGGGAACACCTCACCGTATAATGGTGAAGCCCTGCACGTACTCTAGACTACGAGATGTAGACCATAAGCCGTTACAGGTGATTCAGGAAAAAACCCACAGACTGTTGTAAACAACTAATGTTTGATTTGCATAGTCTGTTGGTGGTTTTGGACATAATTTTAAATAATTTATCTGAACCTTTTTCATGAACTATTTGGTTTGATATCTGATAATAAACTATTTCAAATATCTTTTAAAATCTTTGCTACTTCTAAAACCCTTGAGGTTGCCTGTACTCGTGGTGATGGTACAGACGTAAAATGAAACACACCAGTTTTCTTGAGAAAAATCAATGCAATGGTATGGGTGTTGGGTGCACACTCCTATCATCGACAAGTGCCATCCCAACTTTACTCAACCCTCCTGATCCTGCTCAATACTCCAACTCAAGTTATCGTAGCTGAAGTTATTTGCTATCATACTTTGTGCATCCTATTGACTGAGTAGATGATATTTCAGGGCAGCTCTTGTAGAGCCATTGTTCAAGCATCTTAAGATAATATTTATGGATAAAGAGTGGATATTGGATGCTGTCAAGCAGGATGAGGAACATGCAGAAGGTTATTTGGATGTTTCACAAACCACATCTATCACAATATGCCACGTACAACAAAACCTACTCTCAGTTCTGGAGGATATCGCGCTTGATATATTAGAGGTTTTATTTGCTTTTCTTTGGGATTCTGGATAAGACTATGGGGAACATATTGATTTTTACTTACTTATTGACTATTGTGTTATGAAATGATGTTGTTGCAGGCTAGGATTATTGAGAGTTTTGACATAAAGCTATTGGTATGTTGTGCTCGGTCTACAGATGATGCAGCTACACGTAATCATGTGTTTTCACTGTTATCGGCCGTTGCAAAGGTTGTACCAGACATAATTTTGGATCACATACTTGATATTCTTGCTGTCATGTGTGAATCAGCTGTAACACAGGTATGTTGAACTTTTTTTAACGTTTATATCAAATGTATGGAAGAGGTTTCACCTGCACTTCGATCGTTTGTGGATGTTAATCAGATCTGTTGTCAAATTTCAAATATCGTTTTTTTACCTGTGGCATGTGTAATCCACAATATATCTAATTTGGTCAAACTTTAAGGTGTGAATCCGTGTATTCTTTAACAGGACAGGTTGGTTATGTATTATATGTTACTTGTCAAATAGGTTAATGTTAGGGATTTAAATTTTAAGGACGGGTTGTAGGTCATTCAAATTGTTTTAAAATATTTACAAAGTATCCTAATTCACCTTATCAAAAAAGTTCGAATATCTAGTGATTTTTTATTATTAATAGCACATTACAGCTTGTAAAGTTCATGAAATTTGGATAACAAGGTGTCTATGGCTCAGCCCAGGCTGCCCCAACAGGCTCATTTCACCACCTCAAAAAGCTCTTACCAAACTGTTAGAATTTATAGATCTCTTATAAGCTCGTCATGCTTTTTTTGACTTGTAAGAATGTCTTTTGTAGTTTGATGGTCACTCAAAGAAAGTATTTGAAGATCTCATATCTACTATGGTGCCACATTGGCTATCTAAAACTAAAAACCAAGAGGAGCTATTGCAGGTATGTGACCTTGGTTTTAAAAAGCGATAGGCGCACAAAAGCGATAGGGTCCATTTCGGAAGCGCTAAGCGCAAAAGCGGCGAGCTTTTCGTACGCGAGGCGCACACTTATGAAAAAAATTATAAATTATTTATATAGTATTTATAACACATAAAATACCAAAACAACATCAGTAAGATACTCGTTTAAGTCCGGCTTTGATCAAATTTGGTGTTTGAAAAGAAACTCTCAAAAGATTGTTGGTCTCGTTGAGGAAAAAGAAAGAAGAGATCAATCTTGTTGAGAAAGAAGAGGTAAGAAAAAAAAATTACTTATTTCTAAAAAAAATCCTCTTGTGTACAAAAAGCTCACGCTTTTTAGCGCCTAGGCTCACAAAAAAGCCCAAAAAGCGAGCGCTTTTTGTACACCCTGCGCCTTGGGTACCAAAAAGCTCTAAGGCTTTTGCGCCTAGCGCTCAGGCGCGCTTTTTAAAACCAAGTATGTGACACTATCATAAGATCATTTTTAATCATTTTACAGTAACATTTGCTCCTATTATGTTAACTTATCACTACTTTCTCAGATTTTTCTGCATATATTGCCTGATATTTCTCAACATAGAAGACTTTCCATCGTCGTGCACCTTTTGAGGTACCTGTGTTATACATGTATCTAGTTATGGGAGGTTCAGTATTCAGGTTTAACTCCAAAAAGCATAAATCTAAAGCAACCTACATTCAAGCTTTCTGAATTTGAATTGGGGATTCAATGTTATTCCTGTTTCAAAGGTGCTGCTGTTCTGCATCATGCTTTTGGAAACACGAGGAACAATATTTTCTTAAAATGTTAAGCACAATGTTTTTCCGAAAAGAGAATTAATCATTTTCCTTTTCGAAATGATGCAATTCGGAAACAGCTTCAGTTTTTTGCAGAAGAGTTTTTGTTTTAGGTTTTAACTAGTAAAAAGCATAATTTGAGACTAAAATCAATTCGAGTTTTCAAATTTGAATGCAGTTGTTTCTATGGTTTGATTTATTTCTCAAACTGAGCTTTAAGTTCAGTTTTGAGCTGACCAATATTGGTCCATGTTGGACCAAACTCGATAGACAAACACATTTTAGGTGGACCACAATTTGGTTTCTGTTACTGATTTTCTTTTTTCCATCAGTCGTATTATTTATATAGTTCAGCCCAAATACGAACGAATAACAGGGTTTCAACTTTGATTCATGCTGTTGAATTGGTCAATCAATTGTAAGAATCGAGGAAATCTAAAGCTTACCACTAACACCTCATTATTCTATCAAACTTTTATCTTACAGGACTCTAGGGGAGAGTGGCGGCTTAGCATCAATATTTGTTCTCCTGTTCCGCTCATTGGCATCAAAATATGAGCATTTATCTACTAGCTTGCCTACCATGTGGGAGTACACTTTCGCTTTACAGATTTCTGAGCAGTATTCATGTATCGTATGGCTTCCATCCCTTTTGACGATGCTTCAGAAGCTAGAAATGGGTACGTGGGACCAACGACTCGCTGTACAACTTTTAGTTGCAATGCAGTTTATTAGTGAGAAATTACAAGATCCTGAAGTAGCATTCAAGCTTAAATCTCGGGAAGATGTTGATACAATTCAGGTATGAGTTCCAGCATTCATAATTTGTATTGTGGTTTAGGTATACTAAAGGTGGTTGTTCAACCGTCTTCGCTGTGAAGGGGTCAATTCGGGTTATGTTTTATTCCTAACAGTTCAAATGGGTAAAGTCAAAACATTTAGCTGAAAAAGGACTTATATTAATTGTGTAGAATGGGTCAAGTGCTGCTCAAAGTGTGTTTCAAGAATGTAGATTTCTCAAAGTTATAGAAAAGCAGTGAATGTTCATTACAAATTGATGGTTATTGCAATATTGAGTTTCGTAACCATATTTGCCACATCCGTTTCCTTTCAAAAAGTAAATGTTGACACAGATTATTGCGTCAACCCGTGCTAAAGATTATGATGCAAACGTATTTTGATGTGTTACTCAACCTGCTGGCATAATTTTATTTCTTTTAAATTCACAGGCAACAACTTCTGCACTAATGGAGCATGTTGCCACATACTTGCAACTGGTTGGGTCAAGTAGAAAGGAGCATGATGTTCCAACTTCAGTAGGAAGAAAACTAAAGGAGCTCTTGCATGATGTTTTGGCATCTGTCAGGAAAGGTCTCCTGCCGTCGAGTTTCTTTGACGTCATCATTAAATTGTTGGGTAATGCTGACTGCAATTTGAGGAAGAAGGTGAGTGCTTTTTACCCGCTTCAGTAACTGTACACTTTTACATATATATCCCAATAAGCTCATTATGCTGTGTGTCGACTTATTTGGCATCAACAGGGTCTCGGGCTTTTATGTGATATGGCAAAAGAGTGCAGCATGTTAACTCAGAAGCATAATAAGAGGGTATTAAATCCAAGCATAAGAAGTTCGTGGCTTCGTTTTGATGAACTTACATTGCAGAGCTTTGAAAGTATGTGTCATAAGATCTTAAAAATAGTTGATGATAGTAATGCTTCAAAACATGGTTCCTTGAGACTATCTGCTGTCTCTGCGCTAGAAGTTTTAGTCACGGTTTTTCCAACCTGTGACTCCAGCTTTAACATATGTCTATCAACTGTTATCAAGCATATACATTCAGAAGACTTGGGTGTTTCGTCTGGATGTTTCCGGACTGTTGGTGCATTAATTAATGTGCTCGGGCCTCGGGCTTTACCTGAGCTTCCTAGTATCATGGAAAATGTTTTTCAGAGGTGTCATGCTATTTCATTGTGTGTAAATTTAGAAAGCCAAGACACTGGTGATATCAGTTTGAGTGGCTCATCAAGCTCTAAAGAATCTCTCTTCATGTCTATTCTTGTTACTATGGAGGCGGTTATAGAAAAGCTTGGTGGTTTCTTAAATCCATATCTTGGTAAAGTTTTAGAACTAGTAATTTTGCATCCTCTGTATGCAAACAACTCCAATACGAAGCTGAAGTTGAAAGCTGATGGTGTACGGAATCTTATAACAGAAAAAGTTACTGTAAGTTTAAGTTCTATTCATAATTTGGCATTTATATTTGTGTTAGTCAGTGTTAGAAAAAACTGAGGAGTTGGAGGTAATGGGTTTGAAACGGGTGTTTATTGTATGCGTCTGGTTAGTCATAAACTTTAACATTATGCTTCTAAAAAGCTAGTGTCTCAAGCTTTATTCAAGTTCATTTTGTTTTTTAAATTATGAAAATGAGCTGGACATCATATGTATTGTCCAGAAAGTTGAAGATTATGTTAATAATCTAGGTACCACGAATAAATTGTGTTATGCAGTTTTATGCACTAATTTTCTAATGATATGTTATAGCCTCTCCCGCTTTTGGGACTATTTAATACAAATTTCCGAAAAAATACACTTTTGACTGTTGTTGACCCGTTCGACACTCTTCATTCATTTCATCAAAGACAAATGCTTAGATTGCCCATGAAAGAAGAAATATGATCCGAATTAACCCATTCGTTTGTTAATGGGTTGAACTAGTCATCTGTATTCAGTTGTTGGATCTCTCTTTTTTGATACTGTTTGTTTTTATCAGGTTCGTCTGGCACTTCCTCCTCTCTTGAGAATATACTCTGAAGCTATTAAATCTGGAGATTCAGGCTTATCAATTACTTTTCAGATGTTAGGGAACCTCATTAGTAAAATGGATCGATCATCTATATCTACCTATTACTTAAATATCTTTGACATGTGCTTGCTGGCTCTTGATCTTCGTCGACAAAACCCTGCTTCAGTCAAGAATATTACTGCTGTTGAGAAAGATGTTATCAATGCAATGGTGGCTCTTACTATGAAACTTACTGAGAACATGTTCAAGCCTCTTTTCATTAGGTGTGTTGAGTGGTCAGAATTTGTGGAGCATAGTGAAGATTTAGCACATGCGGATATCGACAGGGCAATATCTTTCTTCAGTTTAATTCATAAGCTTATTGATAGCCACAGGTGAGATGATCGTTTTAGTCTTTTAGTACAATGCGACTCTGATTGGTGATGGGCTGATGGCAATTTTAATCATTTAACTTGTCAATGTGCCTATTGGGGTTATGTTTATATTTAATGGGTGGATGGAAAAATGCGAAAATAGTACATCTCTCAAACATCTGTT
This sequence comes from Erigeron breviscapus, assembly GCA_034093135.1. Taxonomy (NCBI): domain Eukaryota; kingdom Viridiplantae; phylum Streptophyta; class Magnoliopsida; order Asterales; family Asteraceae; genus Erigeron; species Erigeron breviscapus. The sequence continues at coordinate 2,228,671 of CM067167.1, forward strand.
CTGGGTAATATACACCATTTCACTCTGCTAAAGAGATTCGAACGTTGAAAAATAGGTTCTATGCTGGGAACTGGTGAAAGCCACATTGGTAATTAATTGGATGTAGATGTGTTATTACCCCAAAATAATGCTTATCAAATAAGTTGAACGGGTCAAAAGTCCCCGAAGCGTATGTTTAATACATTGAACCTTTTCAAATACGATAAATATCTGTCCAATAATTAAAGCTACTATAATTCGTTAGATATATTTGCCCGCAGTAGTAAGAAGTAAGCTGAATTTGCCTCTCCTTTATCAAAAAAAGAGAGAGTTAAGCTGTAATAATACTTGTTTTTTTCTAAAATTGGCTGTTCTGTCTGGTGAAATTTTGGTGCGGAGGCCTGGAGGGAGTATTAGATAACCATTGATATAATATAATACATTGATGTAAGTGTTTATGGTCAACCCCATATGCCCTTGTGACCCGTATCCACTAACCAAGCTGCCCATTTTGCCATATCTTAATTTTCTATTTTGGTTGCATGCTGGTATCGTTTTTGAGGAATTGTCTCTTACTTTTTTTACTGTAATTTATAGATCCTTGTTTGTTCCATACTTCAAATACATCCTTAACGGGTTGGTGCGCCATCTGACTGATGAAGTTGAAAGACCTGGTCCCACTCGAAAGAAGTCAAGGCTTGTGGATTTGGATATAATTAAGAGTCGTGAGTATTCTAGTTTGTCTATAGGAAAGTGGCATGTGAGAGCGTTGGTTATCTCTTCTCTGCATAAATGTTTCGTTCACGATAAAGACAAATTAGAGTTTCTCGACTCATCAAACTTCCAAGTAAGTGGAATACTCTATTTTTTCTATTTTGTTTCTTTACGTTTTATCTCGGTTAGCATTATTGTATTGTGCATTATAAATCCCACCATTTATAAAATATGGTTATGTAGGGATCCCAAAGTTGTGTTTTCCCACTAGATGTGAATTTTTAAGCCTGTTTGTGAATCAATTTTCCGTTGTTATCCCGTCTAATATGCATTTGGATAGTTTTTGTGATCATATTTGAAGTCTTGATATGTATTAAGACAAGAAATAAGTGTTTGCTGAAACCTGTTTTTATTTGAACGTACCCAATCTGTCCTTTTTGCCACCTCTTGTGTTTGATCCCTTTCTTTAATCATCTTTTATCATATAGTTGATTCAAAAAATGGTTTCTACACTTTGTTTGCAGATGTTGCTGAAACCTATCATCTCACAGCTTGGTGTTGATCCACCAAGCTCCCTCGAACAACATCCAGATGTACCCAATGCGAACGAGGTGGATGATATGTTGATCTCTTGTGTTGGACAAATGGCCGTTACTTCTGCAAGTGATCTCCTGTGGAAACCGCTCAATCATGAGGTTTTAATGCAAACACGTAGTGAGAAGGTACGAACCCGAATACTAGGATTAAAGATAGTGAAGTACTTGGTAGAGAAGCTCAGAGAAGAGTATATGGTGTTCTTACCCGAAACCATACCCTTCCTTGGTGAATTGTTGGAAGATGTGGAACCAAATGTTAAATCACTTGCTCAAGAAATTCTAAAGGAAATGGAAACAACCAGTGGCGAAAGCCTACAGCAATACTTGTAAGTTGTAACATCCTTACTTTTTAACAACCCACATAGCATCATGGGTTCGTTCATAGCATTCGTGAGATGGACCAGCCTTGTAGCTTCAAATTTTGGCTCTTAATTTGTAATGTTATTTTGATCTGTTGTTTTTTGACAAATTACGACCCTTGGTCCCTTTATATGTAGTTTGGTTTCTGATCAAGTCTCTCACTCCATGCTCAAATATTTCATTGTTTTAATTTTATTTTTAGCTAACACAACACCCAGGTCTCTTTTAAATCATACATTTTGTTAATGGAAAATGATTTATCCTTCTAAAGATTAGCCTAAAAATTCTCTTAAAACTATATATGTCTAAACAGTATACATTTAGATCGTTTCAGATCTATGACTAGCCGTGTACAAAAAATCGAAACCGAACCCGAAAGTCAACCTGTAACCGAACCCGGTCAACACCCGGTTTTGACCCTAACCGGTTCGGGTTCCACGAAAACCGATGGTTAGTACCCGGTTATAGATTCTAGCCGTTGAAATCGGGTTGGACCCGGTTACTCCCAACCCGGTTAGAGAAACCGGGTTCCAACCCGGAAACCGATTATGTGCAGAAAAAAGAGAGGGAGAAGACAGAAAGGAGCAGAACAGAACGTTGCTGGGCTAAAACTAGCCGTTTTTGACCTTTTTTTTGTTTTTTGTTTTTACCTTTTTGCCATTGTAACATCTCTATTTATACATACATTCATATTAGTTAGTTAACAAACAATCAAAAAGCTTCCAAACACTCCAAAATCATGCCAAAACACTAAAATCACTCGCCTAACATGGCAACACCAAGTTCTTCGAATGACCAACCACGTAAAAATGTCGTTCGAGTGTTAACTACGGATCGAGCACAAGATGTTTGGGGGTCTTGTTTCGATTTGGTGGAGTATGAAGGTACAACAAAAGGGGCGCGATGTAAAAAGTGTAATATGCATTTGGGCGCCGGTTCCAACACAACGTTAAGGTTGCATAGAGATAATTATTGTAAAGTATTAAAAAACGTTGCAAAGGAAGGTCAATCAACAATGGCACGAGATGGGAGTATTTTTGCATACTCGGCGGAGGTGTGTCGTCAACAATTTGCACAATTCGTGATTCAAGAGGCATTGTCGTTCAACCACTTTGACAACCCGCGATTCACCAAGGTCATTCAAACCGCACTTCAACCTCGATATACTCAAGTAAGCCGTGCTACTCTTAGACGTGATTGTATGAAATTTTGGAAAAAGGCTAAAGAAGAATTAAAAACAAGTTTTGAAAATTTAAAAACAAGTGTAAACTTAACTACCGATGTTTGGTCCGCTCCTCATGGTTTGCCCGGTTCTTACTTATGTGTTACCGCCCATTGGATTCAACCCGAAACGTGGCAAATCATGAAGCGTACCATTGCTTTTGAAAACTTTGAATATCCTCACACGGTTCAAAACTTATTTGTTATGTTGAATGATGTAATAAAAAGGTTTAAACTACAAGAAAAAGTCTTTTCCATTTCTTTTGATAATGCTAGTAACAATAATAGTGCCGTAAAAAACTCATTCTAAAATACAATCCGCCTTTGAAGGGTGCTTTTTACCATGGTCGATGTGTAGCTCATATTATAAACTTGGTCCAAAGTGGGTTGGCGGTGTAGGAGATAAATCATGCAAAAACCGAGTTTAAAAGAATGTTACAAGACATATTCATGGGGGGTGGAGCTAGATATAAAGCATATATGAAATTGTGTAAGGAAACGGATAACACATTTTTGACCCCTAATTGGGACGTGCCCACAAGATGGAATTCGACCTATAAAATGTTTATGTGTGGTTTACGTCAAAAAGATACTTTACAAGTTTTTCATGATATGCTTGTTGATAAGAAAAAAGCTAAACGATATTCGACGGAAAATTGGGCTATAATTGAACAAATAACCGAATTTCTCAAAAAAAAATTAGAAAAAAAAAAAAAAAAAAAAAAAAAAAAAAAAAAAAAAAAAAAAAAAAAAAAAAAAAAAAAAAAAAAAAAAAAAAAAAAAAAAAAAAAAAAAAAAAAAAAAAAAAAAAAAAAAAAAAAAAAAAAAAAAAAAAAAAAAAAAAAAAAAAAAAAAAAAAAAAAAAAAAAAAAAAAAAAAAAAAAAAAAAAAAAAAAAAAAAAAAAAAAAAAAAAAAAAAAAAAAAAAAAAAAAAAAAAAAAAAAAAAAAAAAAAAAAAAAAAAAAAAAAAAAAAAAAAAAAAAAAAAAAAAAAAAAAAAAAAAAAAAAAAAAAAAAAAAAAAAAAAAAAAAAAAAAAAAAAAAAAAAAAAAAAAAAAAAAAAAAAAAAAAAAAAAAAAAAAAAAAAAAAAAAAAAAAAAAAAAAAAAAAAAAAAAAAAAAAAAAAAAAAAAAAAAAAAAAAAAAAAAAAAAAAAAAAAAAAAAAAAAAAAAAAAAAAAAAAAAAAAAAAAAAAAAAAAAAAAAAAAAAAAAAAAAAAAAAAAAAAAAAAAAAAAAAAAAAAAAAAAAAAAAAAAAAAAAAAAAAAAAAAAAAAAAAAAAAAAAAAAAAAAAAAAAAAAAAAAAAAAAAAAAAAAAAAAAAAAAAAAAAAAAAAAAAAAAAAAAAAAAAAAAAAAAAAAAAAAAAAAAAAAAAAAAAAAAAAAAAAAAAAAAAAAAAAAAAAAAAAAAAAAAAAAAAAAAAAAAAAAAAAAAAAAAAAAAAAAAAAAAAAAAAAAAAAAAAAAAAAAAAAAAAAAAAAAAAAAAAAAAAAAAAAAAAAAAAAAAAAAAAAAAAAAAAAAAAAAAAAAAAAAAAAAAAAAAAAAAAAAAAAAAAAAAAAAAAAAAAAAAAAAAAAAAAAAAAAAAAAAAAAAAAAAAAAAAAAAAAAAAAAAAAAAAAAAAAAAAAAAAAAAAAAAAAAAAAAAAAAAAAAAAAAAAAAAAAAAAAAAAAAAAAAAAAAAAAAAAAAAAAAAAAAAAAAAAAAAAAAAAAAAAAAAAAAAAAAAAAAAAAAAAAAAAAAAAAAAAAAAAAAAAAAAAAAAAAAAAAAAAAAAAAAAAAAAAAAAAAAAAAAAAAAAAAAAAAAAAAAAAAAAAAAAAAAAAAAAAAAAAAAAAAAAAAAAAAAAAAAAAAAAAAAAAAAAAAAAAAAAAAAAAAAAAAAAAAAAAAAAAAAAAAAAAAAAAAAAAAAAAAAAAAAAAAAAAAAAAAAAAAAAAAAAAAAAAAAAAAAAAAAAAAAAAAAAAAAAAAAAAAAAAAAAAAAAAAAAAAAAAAAAAAAAAAAAAAAAAAAAAAAAAAAAAAAAAAAAAAAAAAAAAAAAAAAAAAAAAAAAAAAAAAAAAAAAAAAAAAAAAAAAAAAAAAAAAAAAAAAAAAAAAAAAAAAAAAAAAAAAAAAAAAAAAAAAAAAAAAAAAAAAAAAAAAAAAAAAAAAAAAAAAAAAAAAAAAAAAAAAAAAAAAAAAAAAAAAAAAAAAAAAAAAAAAAAAAAAAAAAAAAAAAAAAAAAAAAAAAAAAAAAAAAAAAAAAAAAAAAAAAAAAAAAAACGTACTTGCTTTTGGATAAAAAAAAAAAAAAAAAAAATAGATTTATCTATTAATAAAAGGTACAAGGTAAAAGTATAGGTTTGGAACGTAGTACTATAAGTCACATCAACTGACTTATATACTCTTTCTAGTACAAGCATGTAAGGAATTAAGTTTAAATTCCTTAAATGCTCACAACCACTTTTATACGATCTTGTCCATGTCATCATGAACTTGGTCTATAAATATAAAGTCTTCTCACAACTTGCAAAGAGCTTGAAACTTTAGCATTGCAACTTGTGAGATATACTCTAAGTAAACTTACGAGTATTTCCAAGTTATTTAGATCACTTGTTTTTCGGGATTGTTTAGATACTTACACTTGGGTGTTTATCTTTGTTCCGCAACAATCCTTGTATTTGTTTATATATCAATAAATCAAATACATTAGAAAGGAAACAACGTGTCTCAATGCTACATACTTGATTATACTTATATATATCTTTATATAGTTTCTGCCATTTAGTTCTTGTTATTTATCTTAAGTCTTTTGTTTCTTGTTATCCATATCTGGATCGTAAACTTAACTTGTCCATCAAGATTAGTTGTACTTGCCAGTCGGGTTTAGTTAATCATCTATATTTGGGACTAACACTTGAGGACCCATTTCATGCAACAAAAGCAATTGAAGAGTTTAAAAAAGATTTTAAAGACTTGTTTAAATGTTATTTTGCTAAACATGGTGGTAATGTTGGTTCAAGTTCGTCTTCATCATCTTATTTTACACCTTCTCGAAGCTCAAACCCAATGACTAACTTTTTAAATGAGTTGAGAAGTGAAAACACTAAAAGGTCTAGGGGTGAAGGCGATGAGTTTAGTGGGGATTATGGGAGATATACCCAAACCGATTTTTTGGTCACCATGGGAGGCGATGAGTTTAATTCTTTTGATATATTGGCGTGATGGAAAGTAAGGGAATCTCAATTTCCCATTCTAGCCACCATGGCCCGAGACTTACTAAGTGCCCAAGCTTCCACGGTAGCTTCGGAATCCGCTTTTTATCTTAGCGGTAGGGTACTTACTATACGAAGAACAAGACTCATGCCGGCATCATTGGAGATGTGCATTTGCTTAAAGGATCACTTAGATGCGGCCGAACGTATACAAGACACTTCATCTCTTGAAGGTGAACTAGAGATTGAGCAAGAACTACACATGGTTGAGGTTGAAGAAGGTGTTGCAATATCACTTTCGGATGAAGAAATTGCTCTTGATGAAGCTTCACGTGAAGCTAGTTCCGAAGATGATGATCAACTCGTTGAAGTTTTGGGACTTGGTGATGATTGAAGACTTGAAGATGTTTATGAAGATTGAAGACTTTTATTATGAAGACTTTTATTATTGAAGATTGAAGAATGAAGACTAGTTGAAGACTTGAAGATATTAAGTATTTGAAGAATTTTATTAATGAAGACTTTTATTAATGAAGACTTGAAGATGTTTATTAAGTATTTGAAGACTTTTATTATGAAGACTTTTATTAATGAAGACTTTTATTAATGAAGATTTTATTAATGAAGACTTTTATTAATGAAGACTTTTATTATTAAGGTATTTGAAGACTTGAAGAATGAAGACTAGTTGAAGACTTGAAGACCCAAAGTTGAAGAATTTCTATTAGTGAAGACTTTTATTAATGAAGACGTTTAATTTTAGTGTTTAATGTCGAACTCGTTTGAAGTTTGAACATCTTTTTATTGTGTGTTTGAAAACTTTTTATTAAGTATTTGAATGTGTACTAAAACTTTGGACTATAATAAAAAGTATGAATTTTTAAGCAAAAAAGAGACTATAATTCAATTACGGAAAATCCTAACCGGTTACCAACCCTAACCGATTAGGACCCGACCCTAACCGGGTTGGATTGGGTTGGGTTTCCTTCCTCACAAAACCGGGTAGAACCCGAACCGGGTTGAGGTCAAACCCGGTTACACTTTGTTGACCAGAAACCGAATCGGGTTTCAACCCGAACCCGGTTTGGCCAATAACCGACTTCTGTACACCTTACTTATGACACTCTTTTTCTCTTGCTTCAGCTGCCAATGTCCGTGTGGTAGAGAAGTTTCCGATTTTTCTTTTTTTCGTAACTTTTAAAGTGTGCTATTTAGGTTTATAAAATAGTGACGAAGTGCTATCAGCTCCATAACCGTTTAGCCAACGAGATATCATTCTCCATACGACTTGGTAGACAAGAATAAAAAAAGAATTAATATTCAATTATACGAACTAAGAGAAAATTAAAATATGACCATGAGTTCACCTTGACACTTTATTTGAGCTAGTTTTTCCCAGGTAAACAAAAGCATACATTTCGCTAAATATCTAATTACTAGGTTATATACTTATATCCGTGCGATACATGGTTTGACCGAGCATTCAGATATAAAGTTATCAATGTTTGGTATAGAATATGTTCCAAAAAAAAGATAGTAAATAGTACGAGTAATATGTAATTTTGTTAAGTCATTGGCTCAATAAAAGAAATACTTACATCCGGGGAATAAAAATACAAAATTACAAATACTGTAAAAAATCATAAAGAAGAATAATTTTTATTTTTCTTGTTGAAAAAAAAAAGAAAATATAAGTGCTACTGAAGAAAAATAAGCTTGAATAAAACAATCCAAATATTATCTTTGAATTTATTGGAAAAAAAGGATTAAAATTCATCCAAATATTAAGTTTTAGTAATAAAACAAAATGCAATATTGATTTTCCACATTTTGATATATGTAACATATACAGAACAACTTGTTTGGATCACAATAACATGTTATTGTCTGTAATTGAATCAACTTGTTTGGGTCATAATAACATGTTGTTGTCCGTAATTGAAGGTAGTGTTGTTTTCCTATCAATAGCCAAAGTTTTGATTTAACAATATCATTAAGTTTTCAAACTTGATCCAATACATATAACTTAAAATTGAAAACTTATATGAATGAAAGTTGAAGTTCCACGATTAAATGAGCATACATCCATTCGTCTACCAATACACATGTGCTTGACTCTTGTTGTCCATATTGCTCACATAATTGGGTTCTTGCATTGAAGTACATAAACAACCTCCATGGATAAAAGATCGCTGTGTGAAGATTTCATGAATACCTCAAAAGAAATTTTAACTCAACTGCATAAATATGAAAGATACATATGGAAGTGTGTGAGCAAAATGCCAGGTTTGGAGGATACACAAAAATAAAAATAATTAATTATTTAAGGACGATTGTGGGTTTAAATTGGTACGGTAATCACGAGTGATCATATGCATGGCTGGAACTTTGGTTTAGTAAGATTTTATGATTTTTATATAATATATATAATAGTTTAAAAGTTAACTAGTATTTACATATGAGTAATGCTATAATGACTAATTTTTTACAAATATTTTTTATGCTAACTGATGTGGAGGTTGACGTGGGCCTTCCAGGTCATTTTATTAATTTACTAGTCAAACTAATTTAACTCGAGCTATCCCGTAAGAAGACGATGTTGGCAGTTCCTTTTCTTTGACGGTTGTGAATTTCTCATATAAAACCAACGTTTGGTACGATGGAAGTGAGAATGGTTTTCATTTTCTCTATTCTCTACAAATTATAAAGAATGATTGAGAATAGAAAAGTTTTTTTAGATGTTATATGTGTTGATTTTGATTATAAATTAAAATTTTGTATTTCTTATATAACCATTTCTAGTTGGGATAATGGCATTGGAGTCATTACATCAAATAACCAATTGAATAGGTCACTACACTATATAACCATTTTGACATAGTTGGTTACATTCCATTTGTACCAAATGAAAGAATTTATTTTTTCCCCAAAAACTTATTCACTTCCTGGCTATTTTCATCCTTATTACATTTTCATTCCTTATACAATAATTTTCTAATACCAAACACCCCCTTAAAATATTTTCTTTTAAAAATCTAATTCTTTGTAGCTGGTGAAAATGGAATTATTCATTCATTTTTATGGTAAGTTTTAGGGTTTAAGATCTCCAAAAAGAGAGTTAAAATCTCTCCAGTTGCCACCATCACCACCTGCTGCTGCTACACGTAATACATTTCTTCACCATATATCTCTATCTCTATCTATATATATATATTCATAATTCACAAAATATATTGTCTTTTTATAACTAGGTGTATTGTTGTCAAAAATGATGCCTCGATGGAGCAGAAGTATTACAAATATCATTTACAGACAAAAAACCAAATCCTATGATTTCTCCATTCCTAATAAACATTTGTTGTTTCTATCACCGCCTTACCGACAAAGTTCCAAGGTTGCTGCCGCCACCGCTGTCGAACTGCAGCCTGATGTCTCTTCTGCTAAATCAGAGGTACCGTACTAACCTCATTTCAATATTTGTTTATTTATATATATTATATTATACTAATTTATTGATTTAGATCATAATTTGATAAGATTTTATTGTTATAGTATTAGTTAGGGGTGATGATCTGTACACCACTAAATGTGTTTTAAGTGTTGTACTGTACAATACTGTGAAGCACGTTTGGTGGTATATGACTAAAAGTAGGTGGTGTACAGATCACTACCCATTAATTAAAGCCTCGAGCTTTTTTTTTAAATTCCGTTTTGTTATTATATATGTGTGTGTGTTATTCAGCTCTCAGATTCTCTATTGTATATATCAAACTTGAAATGTTGCCATTCTATGTATGTGACCTCTTATAACTTGTAAAACGTTGATATGACATCGGTTATGCTGATGTGGCAACTTATAGGGCTGCCACATCCGGTAAAAAGGTTGTTACTTGATGAACCGGTAATTGGATACATACATTAGTAATTAATTGAAAGCTTGATACATACAATAGAGGTCTCGAGACTTAAATACCAGACAATAGCAAACGGGATAAGCTTAATACATTTTGATGCACTTGTCCCTTTATTTTCCCCAGACCCCGTCCATGGCGGGATTGGGTATGTTATTGTTGTTATCCGCTTGTCTCCTTATATAATTCTCAAACTTGTTATTTATCTTCTGAATTTTTTTTTTTATTATAATAAGCATTTACAGTTAGTTATATCAAATAGGTGGTAACGATGGTTTTAAGTTTTTTAAATTTAATTGTGACACCAGTTTTAATCATTATTATATAGCATGGTACCTGTGCAAAATGACTTCAACAAATGAATTCAGGCAGTTTTTTAATCTTTATGGGGGTTTCCGGTGGTGTTTTGTGGAAATCCAGTGGTGGTGATGTAAGAGGGGGAGAGGGGGGAGTCGTGTCACATTCCTAATGGGTTATCTGTGTTTTTGATTAAGTTATGTTATTTATGTATTATTGAATCTGGTATTTGCAGGTAAATCTGAATAAGCTGTTCCGTGCTAAGCCATGCTCTTTAGCATTGCCACCTGATTCTCCTCTGAGGATTGAGGAACCTACTTATGAAGGTCTCCGTCATTTTCTTCTCAAAATGATGCTATTCTACAGCAAACAAAGCAAGTCTATTCGGCAAGCAAATGTTATCTACCGTCGCGTTGTTTCTCAAGTTGATAAACCAGCTATTTATGATGGTTAGTCTTTTTTTTTGTTATTACTATTCGATAAATGTACATGATACTATGATAGGGTACTTTCTTTGAAGGTTTATTTGAACGAGGTGGCATATTGTAGAATCAAAATTAGTTAGTATCTATAAAGCGTTTAGTAGGAATGATCTATGAGTTTGAAATTTTAAGTTAAAGATGAACTATGGTATTGGAATGAATGATGGTATGTTTTCTTAAAAAGCAAATAATTATGCTAAGCATTCATCTCAAGTATAGTTTAAACAGGAAGTATAACAATGGTCTCCAAAACAGATTACCATAATGAACTGCCTAACATTATCTACTACATAAATATACCAGGGCACCAGGCGCCTTAAGCAATGTAGTACATAAATATATCACCTAGTTCAACTATTCTTGTTTCTGGCTTGTAATCTAATGGAAAGAATCCCTTTGAACAGTTGGGCTGATAACATCATCTATTATTGCTAACCTTCAACTTGATCTGCATGTCTGATTCTGTTTCTTCATTTCTACATCGTCCAAGATAGGACAATATATACCCATTTGTTGGATGAACAGTAAGTCGAGCTTTTGTGATGACATTAATGGACGATGAGGTCCCACCATACCCCGATGTTTACCTGTTTAGCGAAATGGGACGAATCTTAGGATTGTAGGGCAGAATGTGATCAAGATTGTGCTTGACTGCTTGGTTTATAGGTACGGGAATGAAAAGTAACTTGCATTTCAATTGAAAGTATTTAGCTGATAGCCTTAAGATTACAATTTGGGCGTCAAACCCATTAAGATAGGCACATTAACCACCATGGGCGGTGGGTTTCAAAACTCATTCCCCACTCCTACTCACCTAAACCCATAGTGATTCCACGTATGAAACCAAAGACCCCCTAACATCTTCGGTCTTGCTCTTTCATAATGGACTGATCATCGAAGCAACCATCGCTCTTTGTGCTTGATTATTTCTATCGTTCGCAGCTTGTTTAGGGGTGTTGTTCATACACACAAACTTATTTTCATTGCATGTGCTCCGTTGATACTGTCTTACATTACATAATCTTTACTTTAAATGTCTCTTCTAAAAATATTACCTGAACAAAATTTCTAAGAATAGATAAATTGTTTGTGGAAAGTATGTTAGGAGGCGTTCTTCAAGCCCAATCACCATCCCTCCTGAACAGAAGGATTAGGACATGTATCATTCACCGACCTTCCATTCACTCTGCAATCTTTTGAAGGCTCATGAGCATCTAGGAGAATTTAAAGATTCATGAGTTGGCGACCCACTTCACGTTAAGAGGCTTCCCAAAGTCGATTGCTCTCTCTATTACCCACCTTCTCAAACTGATGATGAGAATGTGATTCTATGTTTGTCAATGGTATTACAAAGTCTTATAATAACTTTCTTTACCCCTTGTTTTAAGCCGTAGCTACCACCTCACCAAAATGCCAATTAAAAGTATTCATCACCAGTTATAGGGCAATCTAGTTTGATGCCTAGGACTGTTGTTTGCATTTGTCTTGACACAATGTTTGATGCCTAAATCTATCGTTTGTATATGACCTTAGGTTTAAGTTTGGTGAACCAGATAAATTCTGCATTCCAAAAAATATAAAGTATGATTTGGCCACATTGTTGGAGTTTTATATAGTGCAGCAAACTTCTAGACGGAGATTCTTAACAAGAAGGTTTCTATCATTTGAGTATACTTGTTTGCTATATTGCTACTTATCGGAAATGAGTATGTAGAGGGGAGTTTAAGCTATTTTTTAACCTTATACAGCTCAATTGTTTAAGTTACAATGCTCATAAGAGTTTCAAGACAAAGATCAGAGCTGTATGTCAACCATATTAAGTTTTTTTTTTTATAGTTTTTACTGCTTAACTTTTGTTTATCTGACCGATGTGAATGGCTGATTAAATTATGATGAGCAGTTCCATCACAATATAAATGCAAAACTTTGCTAGGCCAACAGTTTAAGGAAGATGCATCACTATGAGTTCAGTAACTGAAATTCCAATACAATGATTCTGGAACAAAGACAATGTGTTAGATTGTGACTGGAAAATGTGGAATTGTTTCTAGATGAAGTACAACTTCACATATCATTAACTAAGTGGATTGATGGTCCCAGATGGCCAGATGTCGATTTATTTGCTTGTTTTTTTCTCACTATTCTATGTTTAGCATACTCTAATGGATTAATGTTACTTTGACATGCAGTTTTCAGCCTGGAAAGAACCTTTAGAACAAATTTCTCTATGCTTATGATACACATGTGGCTTTGTTTACGTCGCCTGAAAGCCGAAGGACAGGAAGGTGTTGAATTGGGACAGTATGTGTATGAGATTTATAATCATGACTTAGAGACAAGAGTCTCCAAAGCTGGGGTTAGTTGTCTGCATTGATTGGCTCTTTAACTAGTAGTTCACATCTTTATGTTATCTGTGCCTCCTTAATTGAAGAAAAGATATAGTTATGATATGTTATAGTTGCTGATTTTATCTCAAGCATGAATGTTCTTGCTATCTGCTAGAGATTTGTGATTTCTTTGAAATAGAATTGGACTAAGTTTCAGTATTTTCAGTTTTACATATGTAATCTTGTTAGTCATATGCTTTGTCAACCATAATAGTTGCAATAAGTGACTCTTGATCAATGCTAAGGGAAGTATTAGAATAACTATTAACAAATTTAGACGACAATATTGATGATACATTGGAAGAGAGGTTAAATTTGGAGCAATATTAGAATCTCAAGTTTAGGTATGGTTTGTGGCAGATCCAGTTGCATATTCATTAAATGAATATCTTTGTAAAGATGCAGTAGTACAATAAGTTGGTATCTTTATGTAATGCATAAGCTTTGTCAAGTAATCTTATTTTTTGCATGGAAAATCCAAAAAATTGAAAAATATTCAAATATTGCGTGACAATGGGGTTTCGAGTATTTTCGCATGTTAGCTTTCTCAGGCTATGGGAATGTGTTGTATCGTAATTACTTTAAATGGTCCATTTCTGGTGACTAATTCCTGAAGATTATGTTTCTCTCTTACTTGAGTGTAGGTTAATTTACTGTTGTCAAAATGGATGAGGGAGTTAGAAAAAGTATTCTATGGAAACATTGTTGCTTTTGATACAGCGATGCTCCCAGAAGCTAAACCCGGTGACTTGCAGAATGCAATTTGGAAGTAAGGAATTCATTACAAATGATTATCACTTTTAAGATTGGGTGGTTTTTACTAATCATATGTGTGTTCTCTAGAAATGTCTTTGCTGAAGATGGTTCATCGAAGCTGGATGCCGCTGCATTACCTTCTGTCATGGTAAGTTATTGCATTAGTTTTAGTACATTTCTTTAATCGTCTACAATTTAGTACATAGTATTATAGTAATCACGTGACATTTGGGATAATTGTCCTGGCCTTTGGGTTAGCGACGAATGTGCTATACTGCTATCAGTTGTCATGAGGCCAATGGTCGGTATCTGGTGTCTCTACATTTAGTACATAAGTATTTTAAATGTGCTGTTTGAAAATTTCAGGCTTTTACAAGATATGTTCGACGGGAATGCACTTGCTTGTCATTAACAGGTACCTCATATTTTCTTTTTTCACAGATCTACTAGCAGCACTGCAACATCTGACATGTTTTTTTTTCAATTAAAAAGCTTGACTAGTGGTCAAGTGTCTATAATGCTCGTAAATAAGGACTAGCAAAGGGAACATGTAGACTGAAATCAAACTAACCTCAATTCATGGCTATATATATTGAAGAAAAGTAAACTTGAATTGAAATTTTACCCAAATAATGAAAAGTTTCAACTTCTTGTAAAATTCTTAATTTCTTATTGCATAAATCGTCAGTTAGCTAATACATATAGACACGACATTACTTAAGTTATAAGTAGAGTTTTAGAAAGTAACCGGTAAGAATAAAAAAAGCCAGCGTAGTTGCTGGATAACTGTAACAATCTTTTCTTTCAGAATTTGGATCAATACCCAAATCTAGTCTTACATACTAAAGGGTGACAGGGTGTTTAATGTCCACAATCTGACATAGTAAAGGTGAGAAGGTGTTTAATGTCCACAACCAGGAGTCAAGTCTGTGGTGTTAGATTAGTTGATTGCAAATCAAATCAATAAATCGTTGATCATTTTTTTATCACAAGAAAAGAATTCAAAACCTTTCCCTGGCATGGAGAGTAGTGACCTTGATGTTTCCTAGTTGGACTTCGGATAACGACCAAGAATGAATTAGGGGCAAAATGGGTAGCCGTGTTGAATACCGATCTGGCCGCATAATGTAGTAGACATATGATTACAAATATTATATTATTACAAAATAGTCCAACTCCGTTTAAATAAATCGACTTGGGAGGTTTCTCAACATTTAAATAAACTTTGGATGACTTTCAACCCTTATGGTTCATTAATATCTTAGTTAAATTCTTGAGTTCTACCCCTTTGACCTTTCAAAGATTAAACATGACCTAAATCGACGTATATATCAATTACATGGATTTAAGGTCTGCATCTAGTTACCGGTAGTCATTAGTACCTGTAGCATTGAATGTAGTACTAAAGCTCGAGTAGTGGTGGGGAACTGGGCTGGTTGGGTACCTGGTTAATGCATCAAAACAGGTTCATGTCACAGATTGACAGATCTATTTGTATGGGTCGACGTAAAACACTATTTTTCCGCAAATATTAAATTTTATTTGCCCTTTTTTTTCAATCGCCCGATAGTTTGTTTCGTCGTTTTCTCCCTCTAACGTTGGAATATGCATGTGGATGTGCAGATAAAGAAGCTATGTTTACTGGAAACTTCATGTTCACCTCTCTTGAGAACCCAAAACGTTAACAATTCATACTATGGTGATAGTAGCACACTAGGTATGAAGGATGGTAGCATAGATGTTTCCTTTAATAAACCTTTTGTTTTGTCTATAACAAATATAAATCCTCTTGTTGATGAGGTAAAGCATTTTAGCTTTCAAAATGAATGTATTTTGCCAAAACAAAGGGAACAGAGTTTGTTGCCACCGTGGTATTGGAAGTTCGAACAAAGCTTGTAGTACTGGTAACCGAAGACGGAGGCAGATGATGGGGGTACTCGTTAACCAATGGATTTTTGAACATAAAAAGGAAAAAAAGCACTGTAGTTTGTTTTAGTTGTATTTGTAAGGAATCGATCTGGGCGTTGGCACTAGTGCGAAACACTGCTTATTTTCACAAGATCATCATGACTTGAATTAAATGGAATGTTTTGAGTTATGAAACACCATATGAGTAGTTTTCTGTGTCATCATATTTCTTTCTTAATTTTTTTTTTTTGTTGTTGTATACGGTTTATAAAAAAGAAATCAATAAATAGACAGAGATTCAAGAATATAGTACGTGTATTTTTCAAAGTAAAAGTTAACAAGATTTTTTTTTGGGTAAAGGGAGTAACCCCGTTGACTTTATATAACAATACCCAAATCAATAAAAGTACAAGTAGCGTAGCAGAATGCTACACTAATTCATATATGGGACATGCCCATATATGTAAGCAAAAACAACTATCTAATCAAGTATAGCCAAAAACACCAAGTCTACCTATATGCTAAAAGAATAATTAACATAAAATGTAGACAAAGTGCGGATATGCATAATATCCCACCTTTATGGAGTAAAGTTCTTGAATCCTTGGTTAATAGACCGAAACCAAAAACGATAACTAGTGTTGTTGCTCGACTTATTGTTGCTGCGATGGTCTACTTCATATGGCAAGAACGAAATTATAGGCTTTTCAACAATCACGCAAGACCACCTGATATCCTTTGTGATACTATCAAAGCAACAGTTCGTTCTAAACTCATGGGGTTGAAGTTCAAGAAAACAGCACGAGTGATTACTGTACTTGATGCGTGGGACATTCATCGTTCATGTAACATTGACAACAGCAAAAAAAAAGTGAGATTTATACGAGCTCTAATGTAATTTTAACTTAATAGAATATAGTTTGTTAAATCATTTAGCATATTAAAGTTTTAAGTTATTAAATAAGTTTTAACAATTTTTAAGGGTATATAGATAATTTTGTGAACGTGTTCAGATTGTACCGTTAGCTGTAACCAAGTATGGGCCAAACTACATAGAAAAATACATGTTTTAAAGAAAGAGTAATGAATGATAAATATTTATAAAAAAATAGTTCCAAGCATAGAAATTAGAAAATAAAATTGGTACAAATATATTGGAATAGTTCCTTCAATTATATGAACCTTCTTGTAATGGAGTGTTGACCAAACATGTTCCTAAAACATGGTACCAACTAAAACTTTGCACCTTCCAAATCTCAAAACAGCATTTGACCATATATATATACATTTTGATTCTATAGACAATTTCAAATTCAAATTGTGTATTACTAAACATATTTATTCTATCAACATGCATGAATATAAAATAATAACTTCAATTTAAATTATATGGGTATTTCATGACTCACGTCTATAGTCTATCCTCTTTGTAGTACTACTACTAATTGTTAATTTGTACAAATATAAATGCTTGAAACGTAGTATGTAGTTATAGGCTCGGTCTTTATTAGCCTAGCCTAGCCTAGCTAGAAGATCGAGTACATATTTATATTTTGTAACGTCTTCATAATACGGACTATCAACACTTAATTAGACATGTTTCAACTGAGTTTAATTAAAATGCAACAGATTGAAAATAAAGTCAGAAAATATAATCAACAACGAGATGAATTGATTCAAAATAGAGACTTTAAGCAATACTAAAGATCCTGGTACATACCAGCTTTAGGTTTGATACAAGAAATTATAGTCATATATGGCTTTTGGAAGACTTGAAACTGAATCAAGTAATAATAAATTCCTTAACCTTATTTGACATATACATGACACATTCCATTACAAGCTAAGAATCCTTTTCAAGCTAGCTTACCATCTCCCTTTATCAAGACTCCTTTCTAAAACACTTCATCATATCCTCCAAGCATAATTATACAAAAACAACTTACAATTCTCTCTCTTTCTCTCTTCATGATATCCAAAACACACATTCATTTTAGGTTCATATCAGCGGAAATATATATGCGAGACTAGGATGATTTGATCAAATGTCACCTTCTTGCAATAATCCTTAAACATACATTCATTTTAGCCTTTGATCGTATACTAATAAAGATCAGATATATTTTTTTTTTTTTTTAACACTTGTTAGCCATGAAATCGATCGACACCTTTGGTTTCTATAGTCATTGTGGTTACAGACTAGTTCTGGGTCGCATTTGGTTTCTCTAGCCCATGCGTTCTGGGTCGCGATCCACCATCTCATTAATCTTGAGCTAGACATATTCTCTCCCTTTCAAAAGTCATTCTGTTAGACGCCAGCCAATTGACACATTTTTTCCTTGGGTGGTTACATTTCTTGATTCTTTAAGATATACACCAACATGGAGAATAGCCACAAACTTGTACTAATAGTGAGTACATTATCCATTTCTTTTGTTATATTCATCATTCTGGCTTCAATATATTTCTTTAGCCGAAAAAGGTCCAGAAAAGATGAATCTTGGGACAATGAAGCAAGTCTCGATACTAAAGGAAAAGGCGTGCAAACAATGGACAACATCGGGGAATTGATTCGGTTTCATGGTGGTGAAAATCTAACAAGTTTAGATATATTGGATGCTCCTGGTGAAGTTATTGGGAAATCAAGTTATGGGACATTGTATAGAGCAAATTTGGTGATGAATGATTCAGTTGTTTGTTTGAGATTTCTGAGACCAACTTGTACAAAAAAGGTGCAAGAGTTGTCACATTTGGTACAACTTTTGGGCTCAGTTAGACATCCTAATTTGATCCCTCTTCTTGGGTTCTATTCTGGGCCTAGAGGTGAGAAACTTCTTGTTCATCCTTTCTATGAGAGGGGAAATCTAGCCCAATTCATAAATGGTAAATCTCCTACTATCTATACTTCTATACTATATTATAAAAAGAATAGCCCCATGTTGAAAGTTACATGGGGAAAATGTCTAAAATACTCTTAATGATTATATTACACTATCAGTCATTTATCTTTTAAAATATCTCCATTAACCCTTTACATCAATTACTTTTACATCAATTATCTACACCACTCCGTCTCTACCACCAACAGTCATCCCCACCACACACATCGTCGCCGCGGACCGTGCTAGTTTCAATGGTATATATGTGTATTTTGAATTTGAATATATATATATATATATATATATATATATATATATATATATATATATATATATATATATATATATATATATATATATATATATATATATATATATATATATATATATATATATATATATATATATATATATATATATATATATATATATATATATATATATATATATATATATATATATATATATA
Organism: Erigeron breviscapus; assembly: GCA_034093135.1. Lineage (NCBI taxonomy): Eukaryota > Viridiplantae > Streptophyta > Magnoliopsida > Asterales > Asteraceae > Erigeron > Erigeron breviscapus. The sequence continues at coordinate 2,247,818 of CM067167.1, forward strand.
TATATATATATATATATATATATATATATATATATATATATATATATATATATATATATATATATATATATATATATATATATATATATATATATATATATATATATATATATATATATATATATATATATATATATATATATATATATATATATATATATATATATATATATATATATATATATATATATATATATATATATATATATATATATATATATATATATATATATATATATATATATATATATATATATATATATATATATATATATATATATATATATATATATATATATATATATATATATATATATATATATATATATATATATATATATATATATATATATATATATATATATATATATATATATATATATATATATATATATATATATATATATATATATATATATATATATATATATATATATATATATATATATATATATATATATATATATATATATATATATATATATATATATATATATATATATATATATATATATATATATATATATATATATATATATATATATATATATATATATATATATATATATATATATATATATATATATATATATATATATATATATATATATATATATATATATATATATATATATATATATATATATATATATATATATATATATATATATATATATATATATATATATATATATATATATATATATATATATATATATATATATATATATATATATATATATATATATATATATATATATATATATATATATATATATATATATATATATATATATATATATATATATATATATATATATATATATATATATATATATATATATATATATATATATATATATATATATATATATATATATATATATATATATATATATATATATATATATATATATATATATATATATATATATATATATATATATATATATATATATATATATATATATATATATATATATATATATATATATATATATATATATATATATATATATATATATATATATATATATATATATATATATATATATATATATATATATATATATATATATATATATATATATATATATATATATATATATATAATACGAGTATTTATGTTCACGCAAAGATATATATATATATATATATATATACATAGGAAGAGGATTGCATTATCTACATACCGAGCTGCAGAGTCCAATCATCCACGGAAATCTCAAGTCGAAAAACATACTTTTAGACCAAAACCAACAACCAGTTCTATCAGATTTTGGTCTGCAGACGCTCTTGAAACCATTTGCAGCTCAAGAAATGTTGGAATCAGCTGCCGTTGAGGGATATAGAGCACCCGAGTTGATCAACATGGAAGATTTAAGTCATTCGACTGATATTTACAATTTTGGGCTTGTTTTACTAGAATTGATTACAGGGAAAAAACCAGTTAACAAGAAACCAAACCCTGATCAAGATTCATATATGGAAAATTCCTTGAGAAATGCAATCTTGAATAACCAAATATCGGATTTATATCATCCTGACATACTAATGGATGAAAACAATGGTAATGGAAGTTTAGCAAATGAAGAACGTGTTCTGCGATTCTTTCAGTTGGCAATGGATTGTTGCTCTCCATCTCCTTCTCTGAGGCCTAATATAAAGCAGATATGTAAGAAACTTGAAGAAATTTGATAACATAAAAAACATCTAATGATGTGGGGAGTTTGATGATCATGATCTAGCTAGCCCGGAATCTTAAAGATTGGTGTCGTGATGATCCATGGTCCATGAAAGCTCAAGAATATGGCCCATTTCCGGGGTCAAAGGATGAAATCGAACTTTTTAGCTAAATGAGAATGAGTTAACTGAAATGAACAGGTCAAACGGGTCATGTCGTCCAAAGTGTAATATTTTGTGCATACATATGTATCTTTGAGCGCTTAAGTACGATTTTTTATTCTAAGGATATCGTTTTAGTAATAATTTTAGACAAGCTAACTATTTATTTAAGAAACAACTGTTAAATTTATATATTCTTGTAGTCTTAATCTGGTTATTAAGTCCAGGGACTAAACTTGTATGTTTAGAACTTGTGATGCAGGTATTACAGGTTTGGACTCAAAGTGGCAAGTTGATAAAGTGTGAGGTGCAGTTGGCATTTAAGAGAAAGAGGCTGGAATATATAAAGGAGTCTTAACCCTTTTTAGGGTTAATCAATCATTCAAGTCGATAACTGCTGCTATTCTTCTTTCAATATATTCATTCATATATTCATAGTTTCTGGTATTATTTCGATACTTGTAATAGAACTATTATCATTCTAGATAATAGAACCACAACAGAGTAGCTGTGGTGGTTGATGTTTTGGAGTCTGATTGAGATCAGATTCGTATGTTTTGTGGTTGATTATTGAATTAAGATTCAATAAGTGATATATGGGTTGTGGTTATAATTTTAACATGGTATCAGAGACAGGTTACGAAACGTAATCGTGTTTAATCGAATTAAAATTGATTTAATAATAATTTTCTCCGATTTAGGGTTTCTTCGAATTTGGGGATTCTTTGTTTAGATCTGTGTTTTGAGAACGGTGTATGATCATTTGATCACCGTTTAATTCTTTGGATCTAATGGTTTAAGGAACCCTAATTTTTTTTTTTAAAAAAAAAATTAGGGTTAGGGTTTCAGATCGAGTTTCTTTCTTGTGAAGATTATTTTAGGTTTATTTGAGAATAAACCTAATCTCCTGGTTATTTCCGCTGCAGAATTTCAGTATTGTTCAGATCCTGCTAATTGTTGACTAAGTGAATCAATAATTAGTAGGGTTCCTTCTTTTGTTCGTCATAAAGCGCTGTTTGCACTTTCTTTCCCTATCTCTTATATTTCTATTGTTTTATAAATAAAAAAATTGTTTTGTTATCTTAATCTCATTCAAAACAATTGTGTTAAACTTGACCTACCTCCGTGAGAGGCAAGGAATCCTGTCCCTGACACTTTTGGGAGATAAGATCTATTTTCAAAAAATATATATATATATTTATATTTTTTGTTTTGTATATAAATAATACTAAACACAATTATATATATAATATATATATATATATATATATATATATATATATATATGATATATATATATATATATATATATATATATATATATATATATATATATATATATATATATATATATATATATATATATATATATATATATATATATATATATATATATATATATATATATATATATATATATATATATATATATATATATATATATATATATATATATATATATATATATATATATATATATATATATATATATATATATATATATATATATATATATATATATATATATATATATATATATATATATATATATATATATATATATATATATATATATATATATATATATATATATATATATATATATATATATATATATATATATATATATATATATATATATATATATATATATATATATATATATATATATATATATATATATATATATATATATATATATATATATATATATATATATATATATATATATATATATATATATATATATATATATATATATATATATATATATATATATATATATATATATATATATATATATATATATATATATATATATATATATATATATATATATATATATATATATATATATATATATATATATATATATATATATATATATATATATATATATATATATATATATATATATATATATATATATATATATATATATATATATATATATATATATATATATATATATATATATATATATATATATATATATATATATATATATATATATATATATATATATATATATATATATATATATATATATATATATATATATATATATATATATATATATATATATATATATATATATATATATATATATATATATATATATATATATATATATATATATATATATATATATATATATATATATATATATATATATATATATATAACTTTAATAGTATCGATCGATAATTTCGATCGATAATATATATATATATCTTATTTTGTTTTTGTTATCTGTTGTGATTAATTGAGATTAATTACTTGTTGTGTTGCTGTTAATTGAGATTAACTGTTCTTAAGTGTTCTTGATTGTTGTTTGATCTATTTGCTACAATGGATGATGATAATGCTAGAAATTTTGGTTATGGTTATGAGTCTGAAAATTCTGAGTTAAGTGATGATAATGTGACTAAGATAAGTAAACTTGATGTAAGTCATCCACTTCATTTGCATCCTAATGATTCTGCTTCTTTGACTGTTGTATCTATCAAGCTTAAAGGAACTGAAAATTATTCTGTCTGGTCTTGTGCTATGTTACTTGCTCTAGAAGGTAAAAATAAGACTGGTTTCATTGATGGTACTTGTAGAAGGTCAAATACTGATGAAATTTTAGGCAGACAATGGGATAGAGTTAATGCTGTTGTTTTAGGTTGGATTCTTAATTCTGTTTCTGAAGAATTGTTTCTTGGTCAAATTTTTTCAAAAAGAGCTTCACATGTTTGGGAAGAATTAAAAGAAACTTATGACAAAGTTGATGGTTCTGTTACTTTTAATCTGCATCATAAAATTAATTCTTTGTCTCAAAATGGTGCTACTCTAGCTGAATATTATCATAAGTTGAATGCTCTGTGGAAACAATTTGATGCACTTGTTAAACTGCCTAGATGTACTTGTCATGCTGCTCAAGATTTTAAGAAACATAATCAATTAATAAAGTTAATGCAGTTTTTAATGGGACTTGATGATTCTTATATGCAAATTAGAAGTAATATCTTAACTAAGGAACCATTACCTGATGTAAGAAGTGCTTATGCTATTATTTCTAGTGAAGAGTCACATAGGTTAATTGCTTCTGGTAATAGTTCTGGTGTACTTCATAAATCTGCTACTTCTGCTTTTGCTTCTAATGTGCCTTCTAAATCTAATGTTCAAAGGTTTCAGTCTCAAAATTCAAAATCTGTATCTAACTATAATCAGTATGATAAAAGAAGTACTAATGCTAGCAGTTCTGTTGTTTGTGATCATTGTGGTTTTAATGGACATACTGTTGATAAGTGTTTTAAAATCATTGGTTATCCTGCTAATTTTGGTAAAAAGAAGTTTGGACAAGGTTTTAAAGGAAAAAATGTTTCTAGTAATAATTCTGTTGAAAAATGTACTTCTGGTTTACCTTCTTCTTCTTCTAGCACTGGTTTTACAGATGAACAGTTTGCTACTTTGGTTTCTTTGATCAAAGGAAATTCTGAAAATGGAAAGAGTGTACAAGCCAATATGGCAGGTACTATTATGAATAAAAGTAAGATTTTTAACCTAAACTTCAGAAGGTTTTTTTGTTCAAATAGTAAAATGCATGCAAAACTTATCATAAAAAGGCTTATCTGTGATTCTGGTGCAAACCAACATATGACTCATTCAGAAAAGTTTCTTATTAATGTTATTGATATATCTCATTTGAAAATCAAAGTTACTCATCCTAATGGAACTGAAACATATATTACTAAAATTGGAGATATGGTGTTAACTGATAGAATAACTTTGTTTGATGTTTTGGTTGTTCCTGAATACTGTGTGAGTCTTATGTCAATACATAAAATTGCTAGAGATAGTAAATTGATTGTGGCTTTTGATGAGATAAACTGTTATTTTTTATCCCAGGATTTGAGGGCAGGGAAGGTCTTGGGGATTGGTAAACAGTATGATGGACTTTATTACTTTGATGATAACAAAGGTAATAGGATTAAAACTTGTATGTCTAATTCTAAATGCTATTTGTCTAGGTATACTTGGCATTGTAGACTTGGTCACCCTGCTGACCAAGCTTTAGATGTTTTAAAAAATGATTTGTCTTTAAATAAAAGTGATGTTACTTCTGTTTGTGAAACTTGTCAAAAGGCTAAACATGTTAGAAAACCTTTTCCTCTTAGTGATCATAAAACTACTGGTTTGGGAGATCTAATACATTTAGATGTTTGGGGTCCTTATAAAGTGACTAGTAGAGATGGTTTTAAATATTTTCTTACCATTGTAGATGATTACTCAAGGGCTGTTTGGGTATACTTACTGAAGAATAAAAGTGAAGTGTTTGATTCTGTTGTTATCTTTTATAATTTGATTAATACTCAATTTGATAAAAAGATAAAGATTTTGAGAAGTGATAATGGAGGAGAATTTGTTAATAAACAGTTTCAAAGCTTTTGTGAAAAACAAGGAATCTTGCATCAAACATCTTTAAGTTATACTCCACAACAAAATGGAGTGGCTGAGAGAAAGCATAGACATCTTCTTAATGTTGCTAGATCCCTTCTTTTCAAGGGGGGATTCCTTTGAATATGTGGACTGAAAGTGTTCTAACTGCCACTTATTTGATTAACAGATTGCCATCTTCTGTCTTGAATGGGAAGTCACCTTTTGAATTAATTTTTAAAAAACCTCCTTCTTTAACTCATTTAAGGGTTTTTGGTTGTCTTGCTTATGCTAAAATCTTAAATATTCATGATAAATTTGCTAGTAAGTCTGAAAAATGTGTGTTACTTGGTTATGCTAGTACTCAGAAAGGTTATAAACTTTTTAGTCTTGAAAATAAACAAATTGTTTATTCTAGAGATGTAAAATTTTTTGAAGATATTTTTCCTTTCAAGCAGAAAGTTTGTGAGAATAATGAACACTGTTTTATAAAAAACATTAATCATAAGAATTTTTTTGACAATAAGCATGATTTTGACAACTACCCTAATGATCCCTATGATGATGAAGGAGACAATAACAATCCTAGTAGGCATGGCAACTCTTCCTCTCACTCTGGAAGTACTTCTGGATCTTCAAGTAATGATGAGGATTCACCTCTTCAACATCATGATCCAGTAGTGTCTACCAGTGAGAATGGAAGTAATGCAGCCACTGAGGAAAACTTGAATAATTCTGAGGGTGATGATTTAGTTGGAGATCATAATGATAATGTGGTTGAATTAAGAAGGTCTGATAGAAATTCTGTTATGCCTATCAAGTATAAAGATTATATTGTTGGGTCTTCTTCTGTTAAACCTAATTACAATAACTTGTCTAAGAAAAGCAATTGTAAGTATGGTTTAGAAAATTTTGTGAATTATTCTAAGTTATCTTTAGAGAATAAATGTTTTGTGGCTCAATTAAATAAAAGCACTGAACCTAATTCTTTCTTTGAGGCTTCAAAACATGATTGTTGGAATGAAGCTATGAATATTGAAATGGAAGCTTTGTATAGAAATAACACTTGGACTCTTGTTGATTTACCTATAGGTAGGAAACCTATTGGTTGTAAATGGGTTTATAAAATTAAGTATAAGTCTAATGGTGAAATAGAAAGATATAAAGCTAGACTTGTTGCTAAAGGTTATAATCAAAAGATTGGTATTGATTATGAGGAGACTTTTTCTCCTGTTGTTAAAATTGTCACTGTTAGGTGCTTGATAACTTTGGCAGTTCAAAATAATTGGAGTTTATATCAACTTGATGTTAACAATGCATTCTTATATGGTGATCTACTTGAAGATGTATATATGGATCTTCCTCCTGGATATTTTTCTCCTTCTGAAAAAAGGGTGTGCAAGTTAAATAAGTCTCTTTATGGACTTAAACAAGCTCCTAGACAATGGAATGCAAAATTAACAAATGCTTTGCTTGAGAATGGCTTTGTTCAAAGTCTTAGTGATTATTCTTTGTTTACCAAAGCTGTTGATGGATTGTTTATAGCAATTCTTGTATATGTGGATGATATTATCATTACTGGTAACAATGTTGAGGAAATAAATAAATTCAAAACTTTTTTGAAAACAAAGTTTTTGATTAAAGATCTTGGAAAACTGAAGTATTTTCTGGGTATTGAAATACTTGATACTTCAGAAGGTCTTGTTCTTACACAAAGAAAATATTGTTTAGATTTGATTTCTGAGTATGGTTTGTTGGCAAGTAAACCTATAAGTACTCCAATGCAACCAAATGTTGCATTAACCACTACTCCTTCTGAAAATGATCCTTTGTTGACAAATATAACTGAGTACCAAAAGCTTATTGGTAAATTGATATATTTGACAACAACTAGACCTGATATATCTTACACTGTCCATTGTTTGAGCCAGTTTATGCATTCTCCCTTAAGGTCACATTTGCAGGTAGCTTTAAAGCTTTTAAGATATCTTAAAAGCTCACCTGGTAAGGGTATTTTAATATCTAAGTCTTCTTCTATTTCTATTGAGGCTTTTGTTGATGCAGACTGGGCTAGATGTGTAGTAAGCAGAAAATGTGTATCTGGATATTGTGTATTTTTTTGTGGATCATTGGTTTCTTGGAAAAGCAAGAAACAAAATACCATTTCAAAGTCTTCAGCAGAGGCTGAATACAGGGCTCTAGCTTCTGTAACTTCTGAGGTTATTTGGATTTTAAAGATTTTAAAGGATTTGAATTGTGAAAATTTAAATCCTGTTAGCATTTTCTGTGATAGTGATGCAGCTCTTAAAATAGCTGCAAATCCAGTGTTCCATGAAAGAACAAAGCACCTTGAGATTGACTTGCATTTTGTTAGGGAAAAAATTTTGAAAGGTGTTGTTTGTACTAAGAAGATTGGCTCTGCAAATCAAATTGCAGATGTTCTCACTAAGGCACTGGATACAAAACAACATAATTTTTTGTGTTCTAAACTCAAATTGTTGGACATTTTCCAGAATAAGACTAAAGGGGGGTGTTAAATTTATATATTCTTGTAGTCTTAATCTGGTTATTAAATCCAGGGACTAAACTTGTGTGTTTAGAACTTGTGATGCAGGTATTACAGTTTTGGACTCAAAGTGGCAAGATGATAAAGTGAGAGGTGCAGTTTGCAATTAAGGGAAAGTGGCTGGAGTATATAAAGAAGTCTTAACCCTTTTTAGGGTTAATCAATCATTCAAGTCGATAACTGCTGCTATTCTTCTTTCAATATATTCATTCATATATTCATAGTTTCTGGTATTATTTCGATACTTGTAATAGAACTATTATCATTCTAGATAATAGAACCACAACAGAGTAGCTGTGGTGGTTGATGTTTTGGAGTCTGATTGAGATCAGATTCGTATGTTTTGTGGTTGATTATTGAATTAAGATTCAATAAGTGATATATGGGTTGTGGTTATAATTTTAAAAACAACAAATAACCTCTGGGTCAACCCGACCTAACCTTTATCGAGCTGATGCCTAACGAGTCTGACATGTCCATATTTCCGCCTTTACACAACTTGGTTTTCTTATGAAAATGTTGTATCTACCCAAGCTGATCTAATGGCTAATTGGATTTTTTGGAAGCACAAGACAAACCTTTGATTCAAGTACAGATTAAATTATTTTGACCTTAAAAATTGCCTTAGGTATCACAAATTCTTTATTTGATTAACCATGAATTGTTGCACCTATTTATGAGGACTTGTGTCTTTGGGCAAATTGGCAAAACTAACCAACATATCCTTTCAATTTAGTGACTCAAGTAAACCACAATCTCACTAAATGACCAATTCATTCATTGGGAACCGATCTGTACACCACCAGATTTTGGCAATACACCACCAAACATGCTTTACATTATTGTACAGTACAACACTGTAAAGCATGTTAGGTGGTGCATTGTCAAAATCTAGTGGTGCTCAGACACTAAAATCACCAACACCAATATATTTAGTTTGGTTGGGCCAAATTTACATTCACATGTGTAGACATTGGATAACATGATTAATAAGTATGTGAACTAGAAATGGTGCCTCGTGCCTGTGGCCCTGATTGATTTATTAAAGTGAGATGGTTGACTTGATAGCAAGAATGTCAACTTACACTGACTGATCCTCCATGCAATTTGCTGGAAAGTGGCTCGAAATTTACTACATAATATAACAAACACATTTAGATGAATACATTGAAGCCTTTTTGAGAACAAATGTTGTGTTTTCAATAATTTAACTTGCCAGTTAAATTATTTCCCTTATGAAGGCCTATTCGACGAACTATTGTGTTTTCAATAATTTAACTTGCCAGTTAAATTATTTCCCTTATGAAGGCCTATTCGACGAACTATTACCAGGTTATAACTCACCTGTATTCTTGCCACAACATTACATATGATACTTTTAATTTCTTTTACACCTTGATGAAAGAAAGAGATGAACAAAACAGGTTTGGCAAACCTATGTTGTGGATTGGGATATATATCGCATTAGCTACTCTTTTCTGCATCTTACCAATGCTGGCTGATCTATTACATGGTTTTAAAAACAAAAAATTATGGTTTCCATGTAAGTATTTCACTTTGAATGCCGCTTCTCTCTCTGTCATAGCTGTTGCAATGAAGCTACCCATGGATCTAAATAATCAAAAGCTAGGTCCTACAAAGCTTGGAAGCATGGTATTTATGTGCACCATGATGGCTAACTTGTTGCCTTCCCTAGCATCCATGGATGGCAAGGAACTTGTCACAAACATCATAGCTTTGGGTATTTTAGTAATCACCATGGTTGTGAATGTTTGCATTCAATTACGAACCGGTGTTCTACTTTATAACAGTTTTTCTGTAGCAACTATTGTTGTGGCTATGTTAATCTTGCTGCTTATGATATATATGAGTTCAGCTTTATCAATTCTCAAGTCTAAACAAATACTAGAGTCAAAATACCAAGCTTGTCAATTAAAACAATCAATCAATCACATATTGCACCTCAAGCACAATTTGGGTCACAAATAACTCGATTATATGTTACTAACTAAATTAGTTAATCAAAACGTACATATAATTTATGGGTCAAATTTCACAAATGTTACATGGTTATATAAGGGCTGCATGAGAGTTATTACTTGCCTTTATCTTGTTCATATTGTGATTATTTGACGATGGTTCCTTGTGATCCATTACTACGAACTCACCAACCTAGTGTTGACTTTGTTTAGTACACTTTTTAGATAATCAAGTGAATCCAAGACGTGATAGTTGATTGTTGCATTTGCTAGGGCTTGGACTTAAATGGATCCGTGATTCATTTGCCCCTTTTATGGTTTCATGTTCTTTATGTATATTGTACCTTGAATGTTTGATGTTGGATTCACCGAATCCTTTTATGTCATATAGTTCATGTTCTACGATAATTCCATGATAATGCTATATCTTTTCGTTAATATCCCAGGCCTAGCTTGGGTGTTACAAAAGAAGTACCGAATCATCCAAATTCTAGAGTTCGGGTGTTCAAATGATTGTTTGATGAGTTCTCTTAGCAGACAATTTAAATGAAAGAAAATTAGGGCGCGTTTAGTTCGAGAAATCACCCCCGGCCTGTTTTCCATTTTCATTTTCTAATAAAACCTGAAAAACAGAAAACGTGTTCAAATCTTAGTTTTCCAAAAATGTTTTCCAAGAAAACAGAAAACATTGTTTTCCACTAATCTATGGAAAACTTGAAAACACTTTTATATTGTTTTCCACTTTTCATTTTTCATTTTTAAGTTTAAAAAAACTCATGTTATATTAATTATCCCCCTACGCACCCGTCCCTGCCCCCTGTCACCCTTGCGCCCGCCCCGTCACCCCCGCCCCCACTCACCTCCAACCTCCACTTAACTAAGTATATTAGAATATGTTTTTTAATATGGAAAATGAAAATAGCATTTTCTAGTTTTGAACGCGTTTTCAAAATTTTCATTTGTTTTCTAGAGAAGAAAACTCCTTCCATTTTTCTAGAAAATTAGAAATAGAAAACTAGAAAACATTTTTCACAACTAAACGTGCCTTTAACATTTTAATCTTGTGTATTATTGCATTGTTCTTTACTTATTGTCTTTTATATAAGTAATCTATCTAGAACTTGGTATATACCTCTGCAACTGGTCGTCTCCAGTTCAGTAAGTATATTGCAAAGTAACTCCACCATCGACATAGAGGTGTCTTCAGTAGTACCATCTAACAAGTTGGGACTTACAAGTGGTATCAGAGCAGAAGGCTAATAAACTTGCCTAGATCTGCAAAGATGAACACTACTGAAGGTGGAGATGGTTCTGGTTTAGGTGAAAACCCGTCGAACACTAATGCACCACCTTTTCAAAACGTTAACACCAACCCTCCTCCTCCTTCTGCCCCAAACCACGTCCATGTACATTACTCCAACACTCCTGTTCCAAAATTTGATGGAAACAGTGAGACCTTTGGTACATGGAAAGCTAGAATGCTGTTGCATTTTGGTGGTATTGAGAGGTATATGTTGAAAATCCTTAAGGATGGACCATATATACCTATGTCTATTGGGGTGAGTCCTCTTCTTGATCCAACTGGAAGAAGAGGCTAATAAACTTGCCTAGATCTGCAAAGATGAACACTACTGAAGGTGGAGATGGTTCTGGTTTAGGTGAAAACCCGTCGAACACTAATGCACCACCTTTTCAAAACGTTAACACCAACCCTCCTCCTCCTTCTGCCCCAAACCACGTCCATGTACATTACTCCAACACTCCTGTTCCAAAATTTGATGGAAACAGTGAGACCTTTGGTACATGGAAAGCTAGAATGCTGTTGCATTTTGGTGGTATTGAGAGGTATATGTTGAAAATCCTTAAGGATGGACCATATATACCTATGTCTATTGGGGTGAGTCCTCTTCTTGATTCAACTGGAAGAAGAGGCTAATAAACTTGCCTAGATCTGCAAAGATGAACACTACTGAAGGTGGAGATGGTTCTGGTTTAGGTGAAAACCCGTCGAACACTAATGCACCACCTTTTCAAAACGTTAACACCAACCCTCCTCCTCCTTCTGCCCCAAACCACGTCCATGTACATTACTCCAACACTCCTGTTCCAAAATTTGATGGAAACAGTGAGACCTTTGGTACATGGAAAGCTAGAATGCTGTTGCATTTTGGTGGTATTGAGAGGTATATGTTGAAAATCCTTAAGGATGGACCATATATACCTATGTCTATTGGGGTGAGTCCTCTTCTTGATCCAACTGGAAGAAGAGGCTCAAGGGAAAAGCCAGAAGACCATTGGTCTGATGAGGATCGCAGACTGGTGGACTTGGACACCAGACTGAAAAACATGATCCTTGGGGCCGTCCCTGAAGACCTAATTCCAACACTTGTGTTGTTTCCCAGTGCCAAGTCTATGTGGGATGAATTAGTGATTCAATTTGAAGGAGGTGATGACACTATTGTCACCAGAAAAGTTGCCTTGAACAAGAAGTATGAATCCTTCTTTGCCTTGCCCAATGAAAGTTTAACTGGTACTTATACCAGATTTTCTAGCCTCATCAATCAATTGAGAGGTTTGGGTGTAGAGAAGGATAAGGATATTCTTCTTGAGAAGTTTTGTGATATTCTTCCATCTAAATGGGAAAACATGGTTCTTGTCTTGAGACAAGGTAAAACCTTGCACACTCACACTCTTGCATCGCTCTATGGAGCCTTCAGATTCACTGAAGATAATAATGCTGCAAGACTTGTGGCTGAGCAAGATGCCATGAACCATGCTCAGAGTCCCAAGGTTGCTAATGTAATTGAGCGACCTTGTGCTGCTTTAATGTCTGCTGAGAGTGTCCAGGCACACTCGATGAAGGAGATGTTGAACAGTTTCTTAAACTCTGGGCTGACCACTGAAAACAGTGAAGGTTATGATGAAACTGACGATGATGATCTGGTCGCCATGATTGCTAAAACCTTTAATAGGTTTAAGCATAAATCTAAAAGATTTAATGGCCCCAACAATGCTTCCAGCTCCAGCTCTCTGGATAAGACCAATCTTACATGCTATAAGTGTGGCAAGAAAGGTCATTTTATGAAGGAATGCAGATCTAGTCAGTTGAATAACCAAACTGGCCCCTCTGTCCCAAAATACAATCGGCCTGATGATAGCTACAAAGCTAAATACAAGCAGCTTAAGGCCCAGATTGCCCTCCTGTCCATGCAAAAGGAAAAGGATCAGTGCTTAATTGCACAAACTGAGGGAAAATGGGAGTACTCTGATGACTCATCTGAGGATGAAGAAGAGGAAAGGGACATGTGTTTCATGGCCTTGGAAGATCAACAACAACAGCAGCATGTGGTGAAAGATGATGTCATCTCTGGAAGATGGGTGGACATCATACTGAAAAAGGTATGTGATTATGATCACCAGGTTGACCCTGAATTAAAACTGGACCTGGCTGAATCATTAAGTGGTGATTTGGCATTTGTAGAAACTGTTAGAGCTGATAGTGAAAGATATTTAGACACTATCTTAATTGAACTAAACAATGTCAAACCACAACTGAATGATTTGCAAAGTGTCCAGTTGGCTCTCAAGGAGTCAGTTTTAAAGATTGAGGCATTAGAACTTGATAATCAAAAACTTTCTGATGATTTTGAAAAAGCTCAAAAGATTATCAAGTCCTGGGTAAAAGCATCTGGCAAAAACTATGATGCATTTTCAAGAACTATCGATGCCCAGAAAAATGCATGGAAATCTGAAGATCTGGAGATGGCAGCTCTTATACCAGATCTTCATGCATTGCCTCCAGCTCTCCAGGTTGAAACACCTTATGATCAACCTGAAGCTGTTGAAACTGAAACCAATGAGACCACCCCCATTGAGGTTAAAACTGGAGCCAAACAGGCTAAAGCTCCAGTCAAAAAGGCCACTGTTAACAAGCCTTTACCTCATAAGTCTAAGGAGCCCAAGACCCGACAGACTAAATCTCCAGTTGAACCAATGTCCAAGGTTCAACTGCCTGAACAAAACAATGTTTTGGTTAATCTGGAAAGGCAACTCCAACTTTTGTCTCGGCAGGTTCAGAGTTGCACTGCCCGGATTAACAATCTGGAAGGAGGTTCACCACCTCCAGTTTTAAAACAAAACATTAAATCACTCCCTTCTATACCTAAACAAAAGAATGTTCCATCTGGAACAAAATCTGGTAAAAACTATGATGCATTTTCAAGAACTATCGATGCCCAGAAAAATGCATGGAAATCTGAAGATCTGGAGATGGCAGCTCTTATACCAGATCTTCATGCATTGCCTCCAGCTCTCCAGGTTGAAACACCTTATGATCAACCTGAAGCTGTTGAAACTGAAACCAATGAGACCACCCCCATTGAGGTTAAAACTGGAGCCAAACAGGCTAAAGCTCCAGTCAAAAAGGCCACTGTTAACAAGCCTTTACCTCATAAGTCTAAGGAGCCCAAGACCCGACAGACTAAATCTCCAGTTGAACCAATGTCCAAGGTTCAACTGCCTGAACAAAACAATGTTTTGGTTAATCTGGAAAGGCAACTCCAACTTTTGTCTCGGCAGGTTCAGAGTTGCACTGCCCGGATTAACAATCTGGAAGGAGGTTCACCACCTCCAGTTTTAAAACAAAACATTAAATCACTCCCTTCTATACCTAAACAAAAGAATGTTCCATCTGGAACAAAATCTGGTAAACATAAGGTGAGTAAGTATCAAATACCAATCGTTTTTACTTCTGCACCTGGAGCTGGTGATAATGCTCCAGATGTAGCCTCCAGTTCAACACCTCAACAATCAACTGTGGCTTCTGTAGAGAAGTCCAGTGGACCCATCAAGAAAAGATGGGTTCACAAAAATAACTAATGATTTTTGTGTGTGTGTAGGGCGATCGAAAGAAAAATATCTGGTATCTGGACAGCGCTGCTGGCCGGACTATGACCGGATGTAAGCCCCTACTGGAAGAGTTCACTGTCCAAGATGGACCGACAGTGACGTTTGGTAACGATCAATCTGGAAAGACTGAAGGATATGGTGTGCTCAATAATGGACAAGTCGAATTCAAAAGAGTTGCATTTGTGAATGGTTTGAAATATAACTTGATCAGTGTAAGCCAACTTTGCGATGATGGCTTCAGAGTATTGTTCGATATTGCACAAGGCACCATATTTAACAAGGATTGGAAAGTGGTGATGATTGCACCAAGAAAAGGGAATGTGTACATCATGGATATGGAACCAGCTCCAAAAGAGCAATGCTTCTATACCAAAGCTGATGAGGACACCAACTGGTTATGGCATAAAAGGTTATCCCACCTTAATTTCAAGAACATTAACAAGTTGTCTCGCAAACAACTGGTTGATGGGATACCCCAGATTTCCTTCAATAAGGAAAAGCCATGTCCAGGGTGTGAGATGGGTAAGCAGAAGAGAGCCAGTTTCAAAACTAGGCAAAATTTTAGCATCACTGAACCTCTTCACATGCTTCATATGGATCTTTTTGGTCCAGTGAATGTTCAAACTAGAGCTGGAAAGAAATACACTCTAGTTGTGGTTGATGAATTCACCAGATATTGCTGGGTGGTATTCATCAGATCCAAAAGTGATGCACCTGCTGAAATCATCTCCCTTATCAAAAGAATTGAGCTCAAGTACACTCGAAAAGTTTGTCAGTTGCGAAGTGATAATGGTACTGAATTCCAAAACAAGGTACTTGAAACATTTTGCACTGACACTGGCATTTCTCAAAACTTCTCATCAGTTCACTCTCCAGAGCAAAATGGAGTTGTGGAAAGAAAGAATCGTACACTGATAGAAGCGGCCAGAAGCATGCTATCTGAATCTGGTCTTCCCACCAGTTTTTGGGCTGAGGCAGTTGCAACTGCTTGTCACACCCAAAACCGGTCAGTCTACATCAAGAGACATAAGAAGACTGCCTACGAAGTACTCAGGAATCGTAAACCAAATATTGGATATTTCCATGTATTTGGTTGTCCAGTTTATATACTGAACGATTCCAGTCAGCTTGGAAAGTTTGATGCAAAAGCTGATGAAGGGGTATTTTTAGGCTATTCAGATATTCGAAAGGCCTTTAGAGTTTATAATTATAGACTCCAAAAGGTGCATGAGACAATTCATGTAACATTCGATGAATCAACTGAAGCAATCAACAAGAGACCAAGCCTTGATATTTCTCCAGTCATTCCAATCAACTTTGGTGAAACTGACCAAGTTCATCGGTCAGTTGTTTCACCAGAAGATGCTTCCAGTTACAACAAACTGGAACCAGTCAAGAAGAAGAAAAGCACCAGTGACACATCATTTTATCCCTCCATCAATTTTAACTTACCACAAGAATTGGTGATTGGATCAGATGTACGTGCCACCCCAATATCAGCACCAGTTCAAGCACCTACTTCTCCAGTTACTCGTGAAATACCTTCAACTGAGGAATTTCATGATGCCAATCGAGACCTCATTGACTCTGATGAGGATGTAGAAGTTGTTTGGACTGATCCTTCTCCAGATGCTGCTGCAGCTGAAGAAGATCGCCAGGTACCTTGCACTGATATTGTAGTTCACCAGCCTAGTCAGTACACTAGATGGACTAAAGCCCACCCAATTGAACAAATTGTGGGTAATCCAACTAGTGGGGTTCAGACTAGAAGAGCCACCAGTGAGCAATGCTTAAACGTCACCTTCTTATCTTTAATTGAACCAAAGAAGATTGACGAGGCTATGGCAGACCCAAGCTGGGTGGAAGCTATGCAAGAAGAGCTCCTCCAGTTTGAAAGGAACAATGTTTGGGAGCTTGTTCCTTGTCCACCAGGGTTAAAGAAAGAACCTATTGGTACCAGATGGGTCTACCGAAACAAAATGGATGAAGATGGCCATGTTGTAAGAAACAAGGCCAGATTAGTTGCCCAGGGTTATTGTCAAGCAGAGGGCGTTGACTTTGATGAGACTTTTGCTCCAGTTGCAAGACTTGAAGCCATAAGAATTTTCTTGGCTTATGCAGCCCATCTGCAGTTCAAGGTCTTCCAGATGGATGTCAAAAGTGCGTTCCTTAATGGAACATTGGAAGAAGAAGTTTATGTTAAGCAGACTCCAGGTTTCATCGATGAGAAGCATCCTCATTGGGTTTATAGACTGAACAAAGCATTGTATGGTCTAAGACAAGCCCCAAGAGCCTGGTATGATACTTTAACTAAACATCTTCTTAAAAATGGCTTTCAAAGAGGTGCAATAGATAATACCTTGTTTATCTTGAAAGAAAGAGGTAATATCTTATTGGTACAAATTTATGTTGATGACATTATTTTTGGTTCAACTGATGATGCAATGTGTAAAAAGTTTTCTAAAATCATGTCATCTGAGTATGAGATGAGTTTAATGGGTGAATTAACATTTTTCTTAGGTCTTCAGATTAAGCAAACTGAAAATGGAATTTTCATAAACCAAGGAAAATATGTCAGAGATTTGTTAAGAAAATACAAATATGATTCAATCCCATCGAAAAACACACCTATTGCAGCACCATTGAATTTGGACTCTGACCCAACTGGCAAACCAGTTAACATAACTGACTATAGAGGTATGGTTGGTTCACTGATGTACTTAACTGCCAGTCGACCAGATATAATGTTTGCAACATGTTTATGTGCCAGGTTTCAGGCTAACCCTAAAGAATCACATTTGCACGCTGTAAAGCGTATCTTTAGATACCTGAAAGGGTGTCCTAATCTTGGTCTTTGGTACCCCAAAGGCTCAGGATTAGATCTAATGGGTTATTCAGATTCTGATCATGCAGGTTGTAAGATTGATAGAAAATCCACAACTGGTTGATGGGATACCCCAGATTTCCTTCAATAAGGAAAAGCCATGTCCAGGGTGTGAGATGGGTAAGCAGAAGAGAGCCAGTTTCAAAACTAGGCAAAATTTTAGCATCACTGAACCTCTTCACATGCTTCATATGGATCTTTTTGGTCCAGTGAATGTTCAAACTAGAGCTGGAAAGAAATACACTCTAGTTGTGGTTGATGAATTCACCAGATATTGCTGGGTGGTATTCATCAGATCCAAAAGTGATGCACCTGCTGAAATCATCTCCCTTATCAAAAGAATTGAGCTCAAGTACACTCGAAAAGTTTGTCAGTTGCGAAGTGATAATGGTACTGAATTCCAAAACAAGGTACTTGAAACATTTTGCACTGACACTGGCATTTTCATAAACCAAGGAAAATATGTCAGAGATTTGTTAAGAAAATACAAATATGATTCAATCCCATCGAAAAACACACCTATTGCAGCACCATTGAATTTGGACTCTGACCCAACTGGCAAACCAGTTAACATAACTGACTATAGAGGTATGGTTGGTTCACTGATGTACTTAACTGCCAGTCGACCAGATATAATGTTTGCAACATGTTTATGTGCCAGGTTTCAGGCTAACCCTAAAGAATCACATTTGCACGCTGTAAAGCGTATCTTTAGATACCTGAAAGGGTGTCCTAATCTTGGTCTTTGGTACCCCAAAGGCTCAGGATTAGATCTAATGGGTTATTCAGATTCTGATCATGCAGGTTGTAAGATTGATAGAAAATCCACAACTGGTGGTTGTCATTTCCTTGGAGGAAAACTGGTGAGTTGGACCAGCAAGAAGCAGACTTCAGTCTCTATGTCCACTGCTGAGGCAGAGTACATTTCTGCGGCCAGTTGTTGTGCCCAGATTCTCTGGATCAAAAACCAGTTACTAGATTATGGTCAGAAGTACACCAAGACCCCAATCTTTTGTGACAACACCAGTGCAATTGCTATCTCTCACAATCCAGTGATGCACTCAAAAACAAAGCATATTGACATCAGGTATCATTTTATTCGTGATCATGTTATGAAAGGTGATATTGAAATTCATTTCATCCCCACTGACAAACAGTTAGCTGATGTTTTTACTAAACCTCTCGATGAGAAAACTTTTAAACATCTCATCAGCGAACTGGGAATGCTAAACCCTTAACTGGAGCTTTCTTTGTTATTGAACGCGTCAGTGACACTGATGAAGTTCTCCAGTTGAGGAGGTCCAGATTATCTTTGCTCGCCAGGCTATCGAACGCCTTTGTGATACTATCTTGGCACTAATTGATATCTGGATCATCATTTTAGGGGGAAAGACTCAAAATAATTTTCTGACTAAAATTCGTTTTTGTTTGAAAATGCAACTGGAGAACTCTTCAGTTGGAAACTGGTACTGGATTGATCCTCCAGTTACCAGGTTCAGTCTTTGTCTAATTTTTATAACGTTACAAATACTTGGTCAATTTATGTGACACGTGATGATACTCGAGTGTTTTTAAACTACTTGATATCGTGATCTGACGTGTTGAAACCATTTTTAGTACTTGACAACTGTTTGTGTTGGGAAAACAAAAAGTGTGTGGGGTTATGGGTAAAGTAAGCCGTCGTAGCATTTAATGCTGACATGGTAACATTTAATGCTTACATGGAAAATTATATTTTATTTTCAAAATATCTTCGAAAATATTTGGTTTAATAAAATATGATTTGTGGGTTTACATTGGGATCTTGAATCCCCTTATAAATACCCTTATTTACTTCATAACACATTTACTTTCTTTTTCATTCTCTTCATTTACTCTCTTCATTTACTTCCAATCATAAATCACTGCTTCATTCTTCTCTTTGCTTCTCATATCAAAACCCTAAAAATTCCTCAATTTCAATTTCATTCAATGGCTCCTAAATCATCCCGCTCAAGAGATGTAAATCTCTTGACTGCTCCTTACAATCCCTCACCAGATGTCCCCCAGGCACCTGGTGCTCCTTATAGTGCAGCCCTAAAATTAAACCCAAATAATCCATTGGCTAGCCTACAAGGTTCTCAAGGGTCTAATACCCTTATTTACTTCATAACACATTTACTTTCTTTTTCATTCTCTTCATTTACTCTCTTCATTTACTTCCAATCATAAATCACTGCTTCATTCTTCTCTTTGCTTCTCATATCAAAACCCTAAAAATTCCTCAATTTCAATTTCATTCAATGGCTCCTAAATCATCCCGCTCAAGAGATGTAAATCTCTTGACTGCTCCTTACAATCCCTCACCAGATGTCCCCCAGGCACCTGGTGCTCCTTATAGTGCAGCCCTAAAATTAAACCCAAATAATCCATTGGCTAGCCTACAAGGTTCTCAAGGGTCTAATACCCTTATTGGTAGAATCAGAAAGTTTTTAAAGGATTCTCCAATAGGACCCTTATTCACCAGGAACCCACGCAAGATGTATCATGATTACTTGTGTGAGTTCTGGTTCACTGCCACACTTTCTTCCGATTGTTCCTCCATCAGTTTCACTTTAAAGGATGGAACAATCAAATGTACTTTGGATGTAGAAGTATTGAGGGATGCTCTTCACCTCAATTACTGGAGAGAGGGTGAGTCTCCAGTTGTCTTAGCCTCGAATGTAAATTTTCGTCAAGTACTCCTTGAGATGGGTCATAAGGAGTGCTTGGACAATGATGGTGTGTTAAAGACCAAGGGGGCTATGACCATGAAGGGTCTTACACCTTCATGGAGGTATTTCTTTGTACATCTGGTTGAAAGTCTTGGTGGGAGTTCAGGTGGTCTTGACCAAATCAACTCTTCACAAGCAGAGATGGCTTACTGTTTATGGAAGGGGTTGAGGGTGGATTTTGCTGATATACTGTATAGGAGTCTTGTGCAAAAGCTGAAAGGCTCAAGGGGTGTGTGTATCCCCTTTTCCAGATTTCTGTCCTTATGTTTCAAGCAAATTCTGGGTGAAGAAGAGTATAGAAATACAGACTCTCCGTTCACAAGGCCAGATGTTTTGAGGAATTTAGACTCTCTTGTTTCTGAAGCTGGAGAGGTCGAGATTCCAGAGCAGATGCGGCTGGCATTTGTTAAAACTGGTGCACCTTTGGAAAGTGAACCAGAAAGACAACTGGGCGGGCCTCAAAATAATGAGGGACCCTCCAGTTCGTCTCAAGTTGTGGTTGAGGATAGAACAACCATAACTGAAGCCGTTCCTATCACGTCTATCCCTGGTGAAGATGTTCCGGCATCTGATCCTTCAACTGATGAAACCATCCAGGTAACTGGAACTGGTCATCAGGAGCCTGAACATGATGTTCAGCCATCCCTATCATTTATGAATCTAGGCATAAATGAGGATGAGTTCCATCTTGAATCTTCGGATTCAGAAGGAACACAAGCTGATCAAGAAATGGTTGATGCATCTGTACATGCTCAACTCCCTTCTTTCTTTGATCAACCCCTAGAACACCAAGTTTCAGTTTCCCATCAAGATACTCCTACAAATATTTCCCCACAACGAACTCAATCAACACCGTCGCCGTTGGTCATACCTGAGCATTCTCAGCCTGACCAACACATTGAATCTCCTCAGCGTTTTTCTTCACCCCACATTTTTCCTTCTTCTGCCACTGGAACAACTGGAGAGGCTTCCTTTGTTTTGCCTCCTCCAGTTGAACCGGTGCAGCCTGCTACTGGTCCAGTGACAACTTCTCCTTTGTCACTGGAAACTCAATTTGTCTCGTTCTCAACCGACATCCAAAACCTGATCAAACGGGTGGAGGGTGTTCATAAGACAATTGAGCAAAATGCCAAGTCCCTTTCCAGATTCAACAAGGAAACAATCATAAATTCTAAGGTTGTTGATCTGGGAATAAACAAGTTTGCTGCCAATGAGGACTTGGTATTCCAGAAGTTGAATGAGTTAGTCTCAAGCTGTAACAATCTGTCCACATCTTTGAAGGAAGCTTTTGACTTAACCCATGCCAATGTCAATACATCTATCTCCAACCTCTTAAGTAACACTGTTCGATCGTCAGAGGTGGATCTTAAGGAGATAGAGAGGCAGGTCAAGGAATTGTTTGAAAGACCTGGCCTCAATGTAGTTGAAGTTGGACAGCAGGTGGCCAGTTCAGTTGGCCAGATGATTGATGATAAACTGGCCAGTCGAGAAGACGAGTTAGTTAAGAAGGTAATGGCTGAATTTGCCAAGCTCCCCCCTCCTCAGATTAATCTGGAGCCTCTGGCACTTGAAGTTAGGCAGTTAAGGGGTGCAGTTAATGCAGTAAACACCCAGTTGGCTTCTCACACTTCATCTATTACTAAACTGGCAACTGAAGTGGAGAACTTGAGAAAGAAAGATGCTGAAGTAAAGGAACAAGTGGTTAAGGGTTTGGATGAAGACTCAAAGCTGTTAAAAGACTTGAAGACTGGACAGGACCAAACTGCTGCCAATGTATTGGTCCAGTCTCAAGAAATTAACCACTTGTGGAGATCCTTTAGGATGATTTGCACTGTGTTCAGAGAGTGCAAGGATATGCAATCGTGGCAGCCTCTAGCCCGTTTGCCCTCCAGCAATGAAGACTGGGCAGCTATTCGTGCAGGTCTCGATGCTGCCAAGGGGGAAAGGGATAGAAGGAATATCCTTGCACCTGGACCAAGACTGCCAGGTCCAGTTAGTGCAAGACAATTGGTAGAGAGGACGGTTGTTGGGTCTGATGAAGGTGATGAGCAGGTTATTGAAGAGTTTGAAGATGTTGTTGATAGGGGGAATAAAGGGAAAGGAAAGGAAGTTGTGCCGGCCACTAGTGAACAAGCAAAAACAACTGGTACTGAAGCCAGTGTGTTAGAAACTGGCAACATTGATCAGCTCCCTCCAGTTTCAGAAGATGTTAGTAGGCAGCTGGCAAGGCTTGGAGATGCAATCAAGGAGAGGAAGAAACAAATGAGGGTGAATCAAGCAAAAGATAGAAATACTTTAGCCCCAACTCTCCTTGATATAAGTGATGGTCGTCTTCTGGGCATGACACTTGCAGAGTATGCCAAAGTCAAGGCTGATCCCAGAATTATTAATGCACTGAAAGAACAACTGGAGATTGAGCTTGACAAACATTATAGGGAGGATGAGGCTGAGTATGATGCCAGGTGTTTAAATATCACAGTGGATAAGGCAAAAGAAGTAAGAACTGAAGGAATTCTCAAGAGGGCTGAACATGTTAAGAAGGTGGTCAAACAGGTGCTGAATTCACCCAAGTCCAAAGGTAAACCTAAGATGTTGCCAAGAGATGCTGACCTTAGGACCTGGGTGGAAACAACTGAACCCTCAAGTGAAGATATCAAAGCTGCAGTGCATAGTATGAGCACTGGCCAGATCAAACTGGCCAATGAATCTGAAGCTAGAGAGTATTTGTCTGAAGTGCAACAGCGGAGATATCACCCTGGTAAGATTACTGAAATGAAAGTCTCAATTAAACCAGGTACCAAACATTTCACTATTGAGGTTCAACACCTTAATGGTCCCTTGAGGCAAACTGAGAATCCTGACGTGCTTTCTTATGGTTACTCGGAACTGGTGGAAATGGCAAAACTGTTGGAGGCCAAGCAACAAAGGAATAAGGTTGAAAGAGGATGGATGTTTGTTCTTCAAAGTCTGCTCAAGTTTAAGGAAAATATTGAAGAGAGACTGAATGTTGATCCTGAAGACAAACAGCCCATTTCTACAGTTGCCAAAAGAAGAAGAACTGGCGAAGGGCCATCTGTTTAAGTTCTTTCTTCATTTTTATCTTCTTGTAATTTGTTGTACATTCTGTTGTAACTTGTGTAAATTTCACTCCTTGTATAAAAGAAGTTACCAGTTTGTAACCACAAGGTAGATAAAAGATTAAAATCTAACAAAACTAAAAGACAAAACTAAGGTATTTATTGATCTATAAAAATACCTTAGATACCTTAGATAGATTTAAATCAAACAAGTCTCTATAGTTCACACTTGTATAGATACAAGAACTAGAAAAGACTTAGACTATATTTCTAGACAAATAGGGGGAATTTGTTAGGTCCAGTTCACCTGGAACTGACCAGTCACCAGTTCACACTGACCAGTTCACCAGTTGCACCTGGTGACCAGTAAACTGGTGACCAAGAAGATTTGTCGAGAAATATATTGAAGTCCAGTTGCACCGTACAGTTAACGCAACTGAAGACTTCCTCCAGTTGAGAACTGACCAAGTTGAAGAAACATTCCAGTTGAAGTCGAAGACAACAAATGGAAGAAAGAGAATGACAATGGCAGCGAAGCCCAGTTGACATTCTAGTCAGTTACAAACTGGAGACCTTCAGTGGAAAGCCCTTACAAAGCTTTACACTGATTACGAGGAATTGACTTGTATACTTTATGTACCTTTACCCGGATAATAAGCCTTATCTTATTATTTAAGTATTAAAAGGTACATAAAGGTGGTTGTGTAAAGTCACTTTAACATGCGACTTTACAACACTTTTTAAGGAATTAAATGCTATTCCTTAAATGCTCACAACCACATTTGTACGGCTAAAGTTAACATCCCAATGTTAACTTTGCCTATAAATACAAGTCATTGCACAACCAAGAATCATAAGTTATTTCACAAGTTACTTCACACACAAACGAATAACTTCATACTTTGCAAACCTGCAATATTCTTGGTGAACTTGTGCAATATTCTCTCAATCGCTAAAAGGAACATTTCACTACTTTAAGTGTTTCGATTGTTGAAGAGAAATTCCGAGTATAGATCAATTGTATTTCATAGGTTGTTAGGATATTTACATTCGTGTATTATCTTGGTTCCGCATCAACCTTGTAATTTGTTTAATATCAATAAATAAATTACACTTTGAAAACTACATATTGTCTCATCAAGATTGTTTACAAGTTATTTGTATTATTGCATTGTTCTTTACTTATTGTCTTTTATATAAGTAATCTATCTAGAACTTGGTATATACCTCTGCAACTGGTCGTCTCCAGTTCAGTAAGTATATTGCAAAGTAACTCCACCATCGACATAGAGGTGTCTTCAGTAGTACCATCTAACAAGTTGGGACTTACAGTATTAACTAGAAATGGTGCAGGGGCCACTTATTGATTGATTGGAATTAAAAAGACGAGATGGTTGACTTGATAGCTAGATTGGATCGGATTTGCTTGTTCAACTCACACTGAGTAAAGCTCCATGAAAGTTGTTGGAAAGTGGCTCGAAATTACCACATATTCAGTCATTCATTCTTGTCCTAGTTTAAGAGCACCATATATTACTAAGAAGAAGACATTTAAAGGAATACTTGTAAGCCTTTTTTGAAAACAAAACCTGTGGTTTCCTATAATATATTCACTTCAATTCGCAACATTTTTCTACACCCCGACCTTTAGTTTATCTGAAGATTTGCCAGTTAATTTATTTCTCTTATGGAGTCGTACTGGCCAGATCACTATTACCAAGTCCTAGCTGACCTGTATAATTTCCACAACATTACATATGATACTTTTAATTTCTTTTACACCTTGATGAATGAAAGAGATGAACAAAACAGGTTTGGCAAACCTATGTTGTGGATTGGGATATATATCGCATTAGCTACTCTTTTCTGCATCTTACCAATGCTGGCTGATCTATTACATGGTTTTAAAAACAAAAAATTATGGTTTCCATGTAAGTATTTCACTTTGAATGCCGCTTCTCTCTCTGTCATAGCTGTTGCAATGAAGCTACCCATGGATCTAAATAATCAAAAGCTAGGTCCTACAAAGCTTGGAAGCATGGTATTTATGTGCACCATGATGGCTAACTTGTTGCCTTCCCTAGCATCCATGGATGGCAAGGAACTTGTCACAAACATCATAGCTTTGGGTATTTTAGTAATCACCATGGTTGTGAATGTTTGCATTCAATTACGAACCGGTGTTCTACTTTATAACAGTTTTTCTGTAGCAACTATTGTTGTGGCTATGTTAATCTTGCTGCTTATGATATATATGAGTTCAGCTTTATCAATTCTCAAGTCTAAACAAATACTAGAGTCAAAATACCAAGCTTGTCATGAAAAAGCTTCGGATGAGCTAGCAGTGCAACCAGGACGATTAACCGTTGAGAAGCTAAAGCAACATGTGAACAACCATTGGATCATGGCAGGAACCGGCAATCCTCAGTTCATGGTAGCATGCTCTGCTACAAGCTCTGCTGCTGGGGTAATATGTGCTATAACCACTGTTCTACTTTTTATTGACATGTTATACAACCATAAAGATTCATGGTACCGTGAGTCCGATTATAAGTGGTCTACTACAGTAATCCTTAAAATGCAACTTCTAGGGGTACTTATGGGTATAATTGCCCCTGTTTATAGATGTTTTGCATCCTTAAACTTAAAGTTTTCTACAAAATGGATTTGTAGCCATATCAAGGTCTTTAAAGTAGAAAGTTACTGTACACAGAAGTTATGTGATTGGAAATGGAGCAGTATACCAGTTTCAATCAAAAGCCGGAGATGCAAAATAGTCATTCACAATCTGAAAGTACTAATCCTTAGTTTCTGTATAGGACTTCAGATGGCAATTGTGGTAGCATGCAAGATGGCATCTTTGATCCCAATACCTTTTGTTATCTGTGTTTTGTTCTGGTCGAAATGGTTAAAAGTCATGTTTAGTGTCTTATGTTTTGTGGTGGAAAAAGAGCCTGGACAATTACAACAAAACAAAGATCCAAGGGAGTATGTTTTGCAACTTCAAAATGATGTGGAGCTTGCTGATAGAACAGTGAAAGCCATTTCAAAATCTATGAACCACTTGATCCAAACGGCCGAAAAGCAACAACCTACTGATCTAATGAAGCTTCTAGAGGGATCTAGCGTTTTTGAAGGAGTTGGAATTTATGACATGCATCAAGTTCCACCTTCACTTGTAGATAAGTATTTAGATTGTTGGAGCTTAACGGTGGTAAATCTGACAGCCATTGCCATTTCTCTTCCTAACATCCAAAAAGACATAGTTCATAAGTTGTTGAGCGGTGTCAGTGAAGGTCTTGCATATGTCATACTTATCGAAGAAAGCCTCAATTCTACTGATGATTATGTAAACCTTCAAAAGGCGTCTAAAATGTTATGGCTAGAAGTTGAAGTGCACTACAAATGGTTAGGAAACAACCTGCAAAACACTGCCACCCAAGTGAATTCGGCAGAACAAATACTTGAATGGTTCACGGATACAGCTAAAAACCTGATCACCGAGGTGGAAAATATGAATGATGATGTCCTAAATGATAACTTCATCCGTAGGTCTCTTTCTGCCAATTCAATGTATCGCATCACCCAAGCAATCCTACTTTTCTACTATGCCTATATTGACGAGGTAAGCCAAGAGCAACTATTTAGGCGATTATCATCAATGATCTCTGACATATTAGCTGCTTGTCTCACCAACTTACCCCAAGTCATAGCATTGAAATGCCACACAAATGCCATTGAGAAAAGGGAGGCGAGTGTTCATGTTGCAGCCCGACTTCTTGGTCAGACTATGAAAATAATCGATTGCCTTCAAGATCGTGAACTTCCAAACTTGAATCCGGCTGAGTTGCCGTTTATTAACAAGTGGCACGATTATTTTAAATGTCCCATTCCTTAAATTTCAGTTATGTTGTTTGAGTAGTAATAAGTAAGTTTATATAAAACATGTCAGTATTTCTTTTCATTTTACTGATGGATACCATCATTTGTTATTTGCTATACTACGTTAATCAAAATAATGATATGACTAGGTTAGAAAAGACATATATGTTTAGAATATGTGCTTGTTAAGAGGCGAGTGTCCACTTCTTATTCAGGCTATGAAGATAATCGAAAACCTTCGAGATCTTGAAGTTCCAAACTTGAAACCAGTGATTATTTTAAATGCTCCATCCTGGAAAAACCATTTATGTTGTTTGAGTCCAAATAAGTAAGTTTAAGTTTATATACAGTAAGTAATAAGATATGTTAGTGTTTCTTTTCATTTTACTAACGGATACCATAGTTTGCTATTTGCTATCCTGCGTTAATTTTCTTCTTCTTGAATAAGAACTACTAAATGAAATTAATGATAGACATGTTTAGAAATCAATATGTTTAAATCTAACAATTTACATTTATTTAGTAAATTTAAAGTTTAGAAAAAAAAATAGGTGGTGAGAGGAAGGGAAGGAGAGAAGGGAGTGGATGAGAGGTAGAGAATGTGAAAAAGTGATGAGGGGAAGGGAGACGCAAACCCAAATAAATTAATAACTCGTGGTGAAAACTACTCGGTTAGCCAATCCCTTCATAGTATCGGTGTCAATGGATTGGATCTAATAAAAACGGAGGATTGGAAGTTGTTATTGAGAAGAAAATAGGACGTCCATCGAAATCTTAATTTTAATTTCCGGCTCCAGTCAGTAGTTTACCTTCCTAAACCCAAACCGAAGCCGAGACTGTATCGATGTTTTTGCAATCTGTTCGTAAGAAAAAAGATGAAGAAGATGATTCTTTTATTTGTGTCGATGGTGATAGTCGTGTTCTTTGCGATTGACGATATATTAATTCAATTGCATCTGATCATTCAATTTCAATTATTATCACATGTATAAAATGTGATGAAGCGTTTTTTTGAACTCGCTTATAAATGGAATTATGGTACTGTATGTAGTGTTTTCATATATATATATATATATACTAGATATATATATATATATATGACGTTTTCAAATAAAATACCACCTCAATTTTGTTTTTATTATTCTTTATACATGCGGAATTTTTTTTCAAAATAAGTGGATCGGATGATGACTATCCGTTTAAATTTTTATTGATATGAATTGCATCATGAGTCATATGATGATTCATTTAAGTTAGATCACTAATAAATCGGATCATAATCTAATCCATATCAATCCATTGAGTATTGCATACAAAGTACTACATAATATAGTATAATTATATATATATCGGATATATATAATATATATATATATGACGTTTTCAAATAAAATACCACCTCAATTTTGTTTTTATTATTCTTTATACATGCGGAATTTTTTTTCAAAATAAGTGGATCGGATGATGACTATCCGTTTAAATTTTTATTGATATGAATTGCATCATGAGTCATATGATGATTCATTTAAGTTAGATCACTAATAAATCGGATCATAATCTAATCCATATCAATATATATGACGTTTTCAAAATAAGTGGATCGGATGATGACTATCCGTTTAAATTTTTATTGATATGAATTGCATCATGAGTCATATGATGATTCATTTAAGTTAGATCACTAATAAATCGGATCATAATCTAATCCATATATATATATGACGTTTTCAAATAAAATACCACCTCAATTTTGTTTTTATTATTCTTTATACATGCGGAATTTTTTTTCAAAATAAGTGGATCGGATGATGACTATCCGTTTAAATTTTTATTGATATGAATTGCATCATGAGTCATATGATGATTCATTTAAGTTAGATCACTAATAAATCGGATCATAATCTAATCCATATATATATATGACGTTTTCAAATAAAATACCACCTCAATTTTGTTTTTATTATTCTTTATACATGCGGAATTTTTTTTCAAAATAAGTGGATCGGATGATGACTATCCGTTTAAATTTTTATTGATATGAATTGCATCATGAGTCATATGATGATTCATTTAAGTTAGATCACTAATAAATCGGATCATAATCTAATCCATATCAATCCATTGAGGCTGGACGGAATGCATCAGGCAAGGAATAGGCACCGGAGCACACACCGCCCCGCCTATCCGGCACCGGTGAGGTGGGGAGTGAAATAGAGACCACGCTGCCTACTCTCGTGCCCACCTTTCTTACCATTTTTTCACTGTTAAAAGTATTCCAACTTTTTTTTTTGATATATATACATATACATATAATGTGTATATAATTTTAGTGTTGCAGGATGTGAAAGACGTACAAGGTAAAGTTTTCGTTTTTAATTTTGTTTAAATGAAAAAAATATTGAGTTTATTGTTTAATTTAGTATTTTGTATTAAATATTATTTTTTAAATAATGTTTAATAAAAAAAGAGTTAATTACACTTTTGGTCCCTGTCGAGGGACAAAAATTACCGTTTTCATCCCTACCTTTCATATATTACGCTTTTGGTCCAAAAATGTTTGCTCCGTCAACGGTTTTGGTCCAAATCTGGAAACGGACGTTAAAGGCCCATCACGTGATCTGCACGTGATGGGCATTTACGTAATCTGCCACTTATATCTATCTTTTATACCAAAAATTAACCCCAAATTCATCCATTTTATACCAAAGTTTTGCATATATAGAAATTACAATCTTGCACAAGATGATTTTACCTTATACTCTTTTAGAATGAAAGAACATATGAAAATATCCTAGTTTTAATTGGTGTCATCCAGACATCCAGTCCCTAACCAAAAAATAATCCAAAGGAGATACTGGTTCTACTATTAAATTATTTATCTCTACTTCAACGCCAATACACGCATATAAAAAAAATGAAATCCTATATTTGTAACAAAACAAAAGTCAAATGAGATATCTTCAACGAATCGAACTGCTTCATTAATTCAGTGCACCTCCATGAGCCATTGCTCCAAATGAATATGGTATTTTGGCTTCGGTAGTACTACACACCATCTCAGATCTCCGATCACACTCCATCTCCAGCCGCCGTCAACCACCACCGCTGGACTGCTGCCGCTGTCGCTTCTGTTACTATAACATCCGTGAGTTTTGACCCATTGACTTTATGTGTAATTTGGCTAACAATCTTATTTAATGAAATAATTTAGCTCCTTTTGTGATTAAATGACTATGTGGTATGCTTGTTGGGTCGATAGTGAGGTTTAATCGGTGTTTAAATGTAGAACGACACGTGAATTTACTTAAAAAGGCAAACGGGTCGACCCATGGGTAATACCCACGACCCATAGGCCACCCTTCACCCTCCTGGACCTCTCATTTCACCAACATTTTCTTTTTCCCTCCTATCTCTCTTCCTTTCATTCATTAGTGAATCAAAAGATCACAAGTCTCATTTCTCTCATCTCTTCTCTCAAATTTCACCTGCATAAATCAGATTAATTGAACCAAAATCAATACAAGATCATCATCATCTTCAACCTATCAAGACTTAGAGTTCTAAGTGAAAGACTTTCAACCCATTTAGCTCAAATTCGGGTTTGAACACAAGAAGAAGATTTTGGTAAGTCAAATCCATCCCGTATTCATTAACTTATGTTTATTTACCTATTTCTAGTTGAACCCAAGTCATTTCGGGTCACAAATAGGATTAAAAACTGAATATAGGGTTTATGTAGGGTTTTAATGAATTAAAAACCTAATCTTGATCTTGGAATGGATTTATGAAGTGGGTTAAGTCCAAACATGTTTGTATATGTGTATTTATGCTTGAAAATGGGTTAGAATGGTACCTTGGTCGATCTAGGATGTCAAAATGGGTTTTGGGTGAACTTGGAATCGTGTTTGGGCTGTAAAATGTGCAGGTCGTAGCTACACATGTGCAGATGGTAGTTCCACATGTGCAGGTCGTAGCTACACATGTGCAGATGGTAGTTCCACATGTGCAGGTCGTAGTAAAATGTGCAGGTCGTAGCTACACATGTGCAGATGGTAGTTCCACATGTGCAGGTCGTAGCTACACATGTGCAGATGGTAGTTCCACATGTGCAGGTCGTAGCTACACATGTGCAGATGGTAGTTCCACATGTGCAGGTCGTAGCTACACATGTGCAGATGGTAGTTCCACATGTGCAGGTCGTAGCTACACATGTGCAGATGGTAGTTCCACATGTGCAGGTCGTAGCTACACATGTGCAGATGGTAGTTCCACATGTGCAGGTCGTAGCTACACATGTGCAGATGGTAGTTCCACATGTGCAGGTCGTAGCTACACATGTGCAGATGGTAGTTTCACATGTGCAGGTCGTAGTAAAATGTGCAGGTCGTAGCTACACATGTGCAGATGGTAGTTCCACATGTGCAGGTCGTAGCTACACATGTGCAGATGGTAGTTCCACATGTGCAGGTCGTAGCTACACATGTGCAGATGGTAGTTCCACATGTGCAGGTCGTAGCTACACATGTGCAGATGGTAGTTCCACATGTGCAGGTCGTAGCTACACATGTGCAGATGGTAGTTCCACATGTGCAGGTCGTAGCTACACATGTGCAGATGGTAGTTCCACATGTGCAGGTCGTAGCTACACATGTGCAGATGGTAGTTCCACATGTGCAGGTCGTAGCTACACATGTGCAGATGGTAGTTCCACATGTGCAGGTCGTAGCTACACATGTGCAGATGGTAGTTCCACATGTGCAGGTCGTAGCTACACATGTGCAGATGGTAGTTCCACATGTGCAGGTCGTAGCTACACATGTGCAGATGGTAGTTCCACATGTGCAGGTCGTAGCTACACATGTGCAGATGGTAGTTCCACATGTGCAGGTCGTAGCTACACATGTGCAGATGGTAGTTCCACATGTGCAGGTCGTAGCTACACATGTGCAGATGGTAGTTCCACATGTGCAGGTCGTAGCTACACATGTGCAGATGGTAGTTCCACATGTGCAGGTCGTAGCTACACATGTGCAGATGGTAGTTCCACATGTGCAGGTCGTAGCTACACATGTGCAGATGGTAGTTCCACATGTGCAGGTCGTAGCTACACATGTGCAGATGGTAGTTCCACATGTGCAGGTCGTAGCTACACATGTGCAGATGGTAGTTCCACATGTGCAGGTCGTAGCTACACATGTGCAGATGGTAGTTCCACATGTGCAGGTCGTAGCTACACATGTGCAGATGGTAGTTCCACATGTGCAGGTCGTAGCTACACATGTGCAGATGGTAGTTCCACATGTGCAGGTCGTAGCTACACATGTGCAGATGGTAGTTCCACATGTGCAGGTCGTAGCTACACATGTGCAGATGGTAGTTCCACATGTGCAGGTCGTAGCTACACATGTGCAGATGGTAGTTCCACATGTGCAGGTCGTAGCTACACATGTGCAGATGGTAGTTCCACATGTGCAGGTCGTAGCTACACATGTGCAGATGGTAGTTCCACATGTGCAGGTCGTAGCTACACATGTGCAGATGGTAGTTCCACATGTGCAGGTCGTAGCTACACATGTGCAGATGGTAGTTCCACATGTGCAGGTCGTAGCTACACATGTGCAGATGGTAGTTCCACATGTGCAGGTCGTAGCTACACATGTGCAGATGGTAGTTCCACATGTGCAGGTCGTAGCTACACATGTGCAGATGGTAGTTCCACATGTGCAGGTCGTAGCTACACATGTGCAGATGGTAGTTCCACATGTGCAGGTCGTAGCTACACATGTGCAGATGGTAGTTCCACATGTGCAGGTCGTAGCTACACATGTGCAGATGGTAGTTCCACATGTGCAGGTCGTAGCTACACATGTGCAGATGGTAGTTCCACATGTGCAGGTCGTAGCTACACATGTGCAGATGGTAGTTCCACATGTGCAGGTCGTAGCTACACATGTGCAGATGGTAGTTCCACATGTGCAGGTCGTAGCTACACATGTGCAGATGGTAGTTCCACATGTGCAGGTCGTAGCTACACATGTGCAGATGGTAGTTCCACATGTGCAGGTCGTAGCTACACATGTGCAGATGGTAGTTCCACATGTGCAGGTCGTAGCTACACATGTGCAGATGGTAGTTCCACATGTGCAGGTCGTAGCTACACATGTGCAGATGGTAGTTCCACATGTGCAGGTCGTAGCTACACATGTGCAGATGGTAGTTCCACATGTGCAGGTCGTAGCTACACATGTGCAGATGGTAGTTCCACATGTGCAGGTCGTAGCTACACATGTGCAGATGGTAGTTCCACATGTGCAGGTCGTAGCTACACATGTGCAGATGGTAGAATCCTCCTAAGTGTGTGTACGTATAGTATAGTTTGGTTGTGATTGATGGATTATGATTGTTGAATTGTGATTGATGGTTTATGACTAATGAATTGAGATTGATGATTGATGATCGTTTATTTGTAATTGATGCATATATGATTGAGTTAGACATGCATTGTGATAACAGCGCATCCTACTGTGAGGATACCAACACCCAAGTGTATAGATGTATACACTTATTGATGGATGTTGGGGACGTTTCCGAGTATATAGACATATATATCTCGATGCGGACGTTTCCGAGTATATAGATATATATATCTCGATGATTTATGAGATACAGCCTGGTGCATTGCGATGACAGGCGGGTATCGTTGCATAGGTGACTTGAAGCTCACGCATAAGATAGGCATGATGGCTTGTTTATGCATTTGGCACTTGTATTGATTTTTATATCATTTGTGCATATTTATTACACATTGACTTATGATTGTGTAATCCTGTCGTGGACGTTATTGTGTTACATAGGGGCACAAAGTAAGTTGTATTACGCCTCTATCCTTGTATCGTGATTATTGACGATGGTTCCTTGTGGACCATTACTACGAACTCACCAACCTTGTGTTGACTATGCTTAGTACACTTTTCAGGTAATCAGGTTAATCCAGGACGTAGAGTTTGATTGTTTGCTTGCTGTTGAACCCGGACTGGACTTATATGGATCAAGGATCCATTTGCCTTCTTTTGCATTATACTTAGGATCGATAGCCGTCTCTTAATATTCTTTTGTAAAACCTCGATGGTGACTTGCTCCTTATGTATTCTGATACTTGTTATTCGCATTGTATGGATTCACAGAATCCTTTGTTTGCATTTAGATCATGTTCTACATTAATCCCACCTTGTACAGTTACCAACACCGAAAACCATCACCCTACCTCGCACCGATGTAACACCCCAAATATTTTAAAATATAAATTTAATAATTTTATTATGGTTTTACCTTTAAAATAATTTCCTAGAATTTAATTTTGAGTTATGGGGTTAATTTAGTTGGAACTTTAACGGATAGCGGGTAAAATACCCACAAAATTGAATAAGGGGCGTGGCATCACTATAGAGTGCCAGCCATCCTTCCAGGTTTATGAGTCATATTTCCATTCCTTCATACACTCCTTCTTGAACCTTCTTCTTCTCATTTCTTCCAATCAACTTCAACCCCTCTAACAAATCAAAATCTCTTAATCATCAACAAGAATAACAATAATATTCTATCATTCAAGAATTCTTCAAAAGAAAACAACAATAATAATAACATTCAATTTACTAGAAAGTAAACTTGGGAGATTTTGGTGTTGTTGGTGTATGTGGCCGAAAATCAAGAGGAGGAAGGAGGAAGAAGACTAGTTAACTTTCCTTTTTGTTATTCTTTAAGGTATGAGCTTTGATTACTATGTGCTTTGAGAAATTGAGGGTTCATAGAAATTTGGGGTTTTTAGTGAAATGGGTCATTTTGATTTTAATTTAAGCTAGGGTTCTTGAGATTAATGAAATTTGGGGGTTGTTATATAAAATGTGTTATGTTGATTAAAGTCAAGATTTGGTTCTTAGAATTTGATATAATTGGAAATTATGTGAAATGAGATTTTTAAATGAACCAACTAAATAATATAATGGGAATTTAAATGGGTAAAAAGAATGATAGTGCAATTAGTGGTTATGGATAGATAGTCTTGTAGGTGATGGGTTACTAGATGGCCTTATATGCACGTTGTGATTATTGCTAGGTTGAAAGTGATAATAGGTGTTCATGTGGCCATCTTCAATTCGGTAGTTCATCATTGAGGTGAGTACTCTTATATATGACTATTCTCATGTTGGTCAATTACATAATGATGGTATAATCTATGTGACGTATTTAAATGATGGGATAAAGACCATACGGGGTATGGCAATGTGATTTGTATGTGCATGAGATGTTTATTTGGGTATTTGAATGTATAGAAGTGTACATCTGTTGTGTAATTGTGAAGAGTTGCAAAAAGTAAGACCCATGGAATTATGATAGGTATATGGATAAGTTGAGATAAGACCATATGGGATATGGCTATGTGAATTGATTGTTGGCTAGTGTGATTTTATATGGTTGATTGATTTCAGGGTGTCACATATTGTGTTGATGTGAAGGTATATTTTGAATGATGTGTTATTGTGGTAATGTAGGTTATCCTATCCTTACGAGTTGTTTCAACATGTGCATATTTGTATATAAACGTACTCACTAAGCGTAAAGCTTATTCTTTTAGTTGTTCATCTTTTTATAGATTCCGGAAGACGGAACTAGTGTTGTTGAATTGAAAGTCTTGGTTTAGAGCTTGAAGTGTTTTTGGAAGACTTGAAGGTATTAGGTCATTCTTGGATGAATGACAACCTTTGGTTTAGAGGCTTAGAAATCCCTCTCCTCTTGGCTCTTGGTACATTTTGATTTGATGGTCATACTGTTGTTAAAATTATGTAAAAGTCCAGGAGTAAAGCTTTTGGAAAGTTTGTGAAGTTGCATTTTGGTCGAAATTGTGTCAAAATGGATAAATGACCCATATGATGGTGTTCAGGGGATTCGAAACAAGTTGATGTTGTAATTTATGTTTAAAATGTGTCCATGAAGTTGATATCAATTTCTGAATTGTGTATTAAGATGTTTGTTTTGAATTTCGAAGGTTACAAGCTTGAGCAAGTGTTGAAATGATTTTTTAGGGTTGCTGATCTGATGCTCACTGCGGCGCAGTGGGGATGGTTTTGCCCACTGCGGCGCAGTGAAATCCCACGGCCACAATTTCTTTTCTTCCCACTGCGGCGCAGTGGGAGAGTGTAAAACCCACTGCGGCGCAGTGGGGCTTTTCCAGACCCGAGTTCGAGATTTCCCACTGCGGCGCAGTGGGAGTTCTCCACCCACTGCGGCGCAGTGGGGTATATATATAAAAAAAAAAAAAAAAAATCTTGCGTTTTCGGTTTATCGAGTTCAGTTCTTTCAAGTTGGTATCAAAGCCAGGGTTTAAGGGATTTAGGTATTCCCTTGTGTAGAGAGTGCCTAGACTTAAACCTTAGTTGAGACTCGACCTTAGGTAACCGAAATTTTATTTGGGACTGAAAGATGTGTGATAATGTTAGATTATCTATTTGCTAGTATTTAAAGCACAATAAGAAGCCGGCCTTATTGTGGTTGAAATACTAACAAATTTATAAACTAGCGGCATCAAACCTTGGGACGGTGTAGTATCAAGTTATAAGTTTTGGCTTCTAGTCATAGAGTTAGATAGGTTGCGTGATTAAATTCGTTTTATCTACTCTTATTGAAGTATGGCCGATTATCATAATGATGAAGAAGAGCACCACAATCAGAACGAAGAAGAAGAGCCCATATTTGCCGAAGGTAGCATGGATATCTCGGATCAAATAGGGAGAGCACTAGAGAAATATACACCCCTCCTACTTAAGAAATTGAATGAGACTATGGAAGGGGCTGTGAATGATCACATCGCTCAAATGATCAG
This sequence comes from Erigeron breviscapus, assembly GCA_034093135.1. NCBI lineage: Eukaryota > Viridiplantae > Streptophyta > Magnoliopsida > Asterales > Asteraceae > Erigeron > Erigeron breviscapus. The sequence goes on from CM067167.1 coordinate 2,286,011, forward strand.
AGAAGAAGTGGCTGTGAATGTTCAACTAGAGTTTGAGAAGAGGGATGGCAAGGGTAAGGACAAGAAGGATGAAAAAGAGAAAGAAGTGGAAGTGACGGGAGAAAGGGGTTACAAGAAGAAGTTCACTTTTCGAGACTTTGAAGTGTGTCACCCACCGGAGTATCACGGTGACCGTGATCCCATCGTTTGCACACGATGGATATCTGAGATTGAAGGGGCGTTCCGCACTAGTCAATGCCCCTCACACTTGAAGGTTATCTTCGCGGTTGGTATGCTAAGGAACAGCGGGAAGAGATGGTGGGATGGTTTGTTGGCGATAAAGAAAGAAGCTTTGGATCATGTGGAGTGGCCCGAATTCAAGACCATGTTTTTCAAGGAGTTTAGGTCGGAGGCCGAAGTAACTAAATTGAGAAGTGAATTTCTCAATGATTGTCAAGGGAGTTTAAGCTTGAATGAGTTTCGCGCTCAATTCTTGGATAAGGCACAATTTTGTCCGGAATTTCTTGAAAACGATCATTTGCTCAAGGAACAATTCTACTTGAAGTTGAGGAAGGATGTAAGGGAAAAGATAAGCCTACGTCAAATGGAGTCTTTCTCCATGTTGGCGGATGTAGCTCGAGATCATGAGATTGAACAAATGAGAGTTGATGATAGTGTTACCAAGAGAGGGATGGAAGGGAGCTACACTCCAAGTAAGCGGGTAGGACAAGATGGAAGCTCAAGTAGTAGCCCGGCAAAGAGGAATGCTCAATTCTGTAGTAATTGTGAAAAAGTTCACCCAGGGGAATGTCGAGCACCGCCAAAATGTTGCTTCAACTGTGGGCAAACAGGACACATTAGCCGAGATTGCAAAGTCGAATCTTCGAGTGCAATAATTTGTTTCAAATGCCGCCAAAAAGGTCACGTTAAAAGTGTTTGCCCGTACTTAACTAGAGAAGAAAGGGAGACGGAGTTAAGGAAGGAAGCCGAGAGAGGGAACCCTGGCAAGTACGGAAGATAAAATGGAATATCGTTTCAACTACTTGCCGATGAACCTAGAGATACATCAGGTGTAGTTCCTTATACCCTACAATTAAATCATAGTTTTGCGTTATGAATGAGCCTTGTAAAAGTAAAGTTGAGTAAGGTATTACGTTGTGAGATTTTTACACCAAAGTTAAAAAAAAAAAAAACAAGAAAAGGAAGGGGTTTTCTAGTTTCATCTCATAAATTGAGTCGAGTTGTTTCAAGTGCTCTCCACGTAAATTGGTTGTTGGATAACATAATTGAAGTGAATACTTGATGGTGTGGAGCTACATGTTTTGTATTTGTGTAATAATGTAGTGTAAAGTCTTGGTATGTTGGTAGGTGTATTGATGATGAACTTTACGAGGCATGACAACGTGGTTTGGGCGGGGAATGACTTGGTTTATTTGTAAAATTGTTTTACATTTTCATAAATTACTTGGTAGTATAATTGTGAGCATGATTGAGAGCTTATAGTGATAAGACCATACGGGGAGTGTGGCATATAGTGATAAGACCATACGGGGAGTGTGGCATATAGTGATAAGACCATACGGGGAGTGTGGCATATAGTGATAAGACCATACGGGGAGTGTGGCATATAGTGATAAGACCATACGGGGAGTGTGGCATATAGTGATAAGACCATACGGGGAGTGTGGCATATAGTGATAAGACCATACGGGGAGTGTGGCATATAGTGATTAGACCATACGGGGAGTGTGGCATATAGTGATTAGACCATACGGGGAGTGTGGCATATAGTGATTAGACCATACGGGGAGTGTGGCATATAGTGATTAGACCATACGGGGAGTGTGGCATATAGTGATTAGACCATACGGGGAGTGTGGCATATAGTGATAAGACCATACGGGGAGTGTGGCATATAGTGATAAGACCATACGGGGAGTGTGGCATATAGTGATTAGACCATACGGGGAGTGTGGCATATAGTGATAAGACCATACGGGGAGTGTGGCATATAGTGATAAGACCATACGGGGAGTGTGGCATATAGTGATAAGACCATACGGGGAGTGTGGCATATAGTGATTAGACCATACGGGGAGTGTGGCATATAGTGATAAGACCATACGGGGAGTGTGGCATATAGTGATTAGACCATACGGGGAGTGTGGCATATAGTGATTAGACCATACGGGGAGTGTGGCATATAGTGATTAGACCATACGGGGAGTGTGGCATATAGTGATTAGACCATACGGGGAGTGTGGCATATAGTGATTAGACCATACGGGGTATGGCAATATGATTCGATTGTGAATGACGTGTTTTAGCTGATTTCTTGGTTTTATATGAAGTATTTGTATTATATGTGAAATGCATGTTATTATAGTTGTTGGTATTGGAATATGTTGAGAGAACGATTGGATTATTGTGAAAGCCATTTTGTTGAAATAACAAGATAAGTCGAGCATAGGCCTTTGGTGTGAATAAAGTCCACGCGAGGGGCTAAAATAGTTGATGAATATGATAGCATGATTGAGATAGCTGTGATTTCTAGTTGTTTATGCGTTCTCCCCGTTACAGCTTATTTAAACCAAGTATGTTAATCGGTAATGATTAATCGTTTTTATTCTTATTTTGATGATAATGTTTTATTTGGCTCGAGAATTTATAGAATAGTCGCGTTTGCTTATAGCTTGATTATTTTGGATTTTGAAATCATCAGGTATTATGTCAAGAAATTGAATGTATCTAGTAAATCCCTTAAGTGTGGGAGAGTATAAGCGAATCGGTGTATGTATCATTAGTAACGTTAGAAGGTTATAGCTTGGAAGTGAGTAAAATTTTGGAGGTGTATACAAGTATTAAGTGCTTACTTTTTTCGAGGGATAATAAATTAACAAAGTTATGTACATAGAACGTGATTAGTGAGTTAAGACTACAAACTTCACCTTGATTTAAGAGTCGCTTGGTTGTTTAAAGTGCTAAGAAGATAGTATGAAGCATGAATAATAAAAGATTTAGGATAAATGAGGTGAAAAGATTGATCTCAATAGAAAGAGATGTACGATTTTGATTGATTGTCAAGTTAATTTGTAAACTTCAAATTAAATTTAGAGTCCACAACTTAAAGGTTTTGGGCGATGAGGATAGAGTATTAAGATTGAATTGGGAAGATTAATGAATTGATATAGTTTAAGTGTGAATAACAGGAAAGTTTTGAAATGCGAGGTGACGTTCACGAGGACGTGAACCGAATAAGTGTGGGAGAGTTGTAACACCCCAAATATTTTAAAATATAAATTTAATAATTTTATTATGGTTTTACCTTTAAAATAATTTCCTAGAATTTAATTTTGAGTTATGGGGTTAATTTAGTTGGAACTTTAACGGATAGCGGGTAAAATACCCACAAAATTGAATAAGGGGCGTGGCATCACTATAGAGTGCCAGCCATCCTTCCAGGTTTATGAGTCATATTTCCATTCCTTCATACACTCCTTCTTGAACCTTCTTCTTCTCATTTCTTCCAATCAACTTCAACCCCTCTAACAAATCAAAATCTCTTAATCATCAACAAGAATAACAATAATATTCTATCATTCAAGAATTCTTCAAAAGAAAACAACAATAATAATAACATTCAATTTACTAGAAAGTAAACTTGGGAGATTTTGGTGTTGTTGGTGTATGTGGCCGAAAATCAAGAGGAGGAAGGAGGAAGAAGACTAGTTAACTTTCCTTTTTGTTATTCTTTAAGGTATGAGCTTTGATTACTATGTGCTTTGAGAAATTGAGGGTTCATAGAAATTTGGGGTTTTTAGTGAAATGGGTCATTTTGATTTTAATTTAAGCTAGGGTTCTTGAGATTAATGAAATTTGGGGGTTGTTATATAAAATGTGTTATGTTGATTAAAGTCAAGATTTGGTTCTTAGAATTTGATATAATTGGAAATTATGTGAAATGAGATTTTTAAATGAACCAACTAAATAATATAATGGGAATTTAAATGGGTAAAAAGAATGATAGTGCAATTAGTGGTTATGGATAGATAGTCTTGTAGGTGATGGGTTACTAGATGGCCTTATATGCACGTTGTGATTATTGCTAGGTTGAAAGTGATAATAGGTGTTCATGTGGCCATCTTCAATTCGGTAGTTCATCATTGAGGTGAGTACTCTTATATATGACTATTCTCATGTTGGTCAATTACATAATGATGGTATAATCTATGTGACGTATTTAAATGATGGGATAAAGACCATACGGGGTATGGCAATGTGATTTGTATGTGCATGAGATGTTTATTTGGGTATTTGAATGTATAGAAGTGTACATCTGTTGTGTAATTGTGAAGAGTTGCAAAAAGTAAGACCCATGGAATTATGATAGGTATATGGATAAGTTGAGATAAGACCATATGGGATATGGCTATGTGAATTGATTGTTGGCTAGTGTGATTTTATATGGTTGATTGATTTCAGGGTGTCACATATTGTGTTGATGTGAAGGTATATTTTGAATGATGTGTTATTGTGGTAATGTAGGTTATCCTATCCTTATGAGTTGTTTCAACATGTGCATATTTGTATATAAACGTACTCACTAAGCGTAAAGCTTATTCTTTTAGTTGTTCATCTTTTTTATAGATTCCGGAAGACGGAACTAGTGTTGTTGAATTGAAAGTCTTGGTTTAGAGCTTGAAGTGTTTTTGGAAGACTTGAAGGTATTAGGTCATTCTTGGATGAATGACAACCTTTGGTTTAGAGGCTTAGAAATCCCTCTCCTCTTGGCTCTTGGTACATTTTGATTTGATGGTCATACTGTTGTTAAAATTATGTAAAAGTCCAGGAGTAAAGCTTTTGGAAAGTTTGTGAAGTTGCATTTTGGTCGAAATTGTGTCAAAATGGATAAATGACCCATATGATGGTGTTCAGGGGATTCGAAACAAGTTGATGTTGTAATTTATGTTTAAAATGTGTCCATGAAGTTGATATCAATTTCTGAATTGTGTATTAAGATGTTTGTTTTGAATTTCGAAGGTTACAAGCTTGAGCAAGTGTTGAAATGATTTTTTGGGTTGCTGATCTGATGCTCACTGCGGCGCAGTGGGGATGGTTTTGCCCACTGCGGCGCAGTGAAATCCCACGGCCACAATTTCTTTTCTTCCCACTGCGGCGCAGTGGGAGAGTGTAAAACCCACTGCGGCGCAGTGGGGCTTTTCCAGACCCGAGTTCGAGATTTCCCACTGCGGCGCAGTGGGAGTTCTCCACCCACTGCGGCGCAGTGGGGTATATATATAAAAAAAAAAATAAAAAAATCTTGCGTTTTCGGTTTATCGAGTTCAGTTCTTTCAAGTTTGTATCTCAGATCCGATCCAAATATAATAGTGCTTTGAATATTTGTACCTGTTTGTATCTTAGATCCGATCCAAAAATTTTGTTTGAATTTTAGATGATTGTTGTGGATCAGATTATTGTAAATTCTGAAGTGTTGATCGGAATGATGAGAGGAGTTAGAGAGAGAGAGAGGGGGTGTTGATTTTTTTACAGGGATGAAAATGGATGATTTGGGGTTAATTTTTGGTATAAAAGATAGATATAAGTGGCAGATTACGTAAATGCCCATCACGTGCAGATCACGTGATGGGCCTTTAACGTCCGTTTCCAGATTTGGACCAAAACCGTTGACGGAGCAAACATTTTTGGACCAAAAGCGTAATATATGAAAGGTAGGGATGAAAACGGTAATTTTTGTCCCTCGACAGGGACCAAAAGTGTAATTAACTCTAAAAGAAAATATAATAAAAAAAGAGGTTGGGGAGGAATACGCACACATTCCTTTCAAGTGGGGAAGAATAGGCGCCTCATTGTTGACCGGGGAGGAATAGGCAAGTGTACCATCTACCCTGACACCCCTACTTCATAGATTGATTGACATGAGAGTTTTGGTTTGGGAAAACTTAGTTTCAGGTCTTGGTACGCATCGAGTTTTACCATTAATTCGTCGTTGTGTCTACTGTGGACGGGTTGATGGGTTTTCCATATCGTGAGAATAATGGGTCTCGGCTCCATCCGGTTGGGTTGGGCCAGCTGAGGATAACCTTTAGCCATCAAATTATCTCGAATGAAGTTTGAATTATACAATATTTAGTTAGCTGTTATAAAAATAAACTTCTCGGTTATAAATCCCTACTTATAATTAGTCAAAATCCGTTGGAAACATCCAGAAAAGAATAACTTACCAAGTACAAACATTCTGATAGGCTCAAGTCCACAAAGTAATCTTACACCACCAGCTGAATTGGCTAAGATCCAACCGTTGATTGTATTAATTAGTCAACATAAGCTTTTAGTCAATAATTATCCTCTTCCTGCCTACTGTCACTTTCTCACACCAAATTAATTAATTAAATAAATAAAAAGCCGAATCATCACACAAATTAAAAACTTTATTTTGATTTTTAGCTGTTTTTCTTCATTATTCCCTACGTAATATCTGCTTATCAAATCCAAAGGTATTAAAACCTCCATTTATTTCTATTCATTCTATTTTTCCATATATGTATGTATATTTGTATATGTATGTATCTATTCATTCTATTATTTGTTTCCTGTTTATTTATTTAATTTTATTTTTTAATATAAGAATTAAAGCTCTGCGGCACTAATTCATGTAGTAATTATTTTTGTTTGATGTTATGTTTTTGAGCATAACCTTTTTTTAGGGATTAAATAGTCTTTTTTTAGAATTATTTTTCGAAAATGATATTAAAAGAAAAAAAAAGTAATAGTATGATCAGTATTTTTGTTGAATTAATATAAAAAGTTAAGATATTGTGTGGAAAATTTGATCATTTTTAAAAAAAAATTATAATTTAAGAAAACAATTGGCTTTGATCATTATTAAAGGACTTAGTTACCTAGTTAATCGGTATACTGTGCTCTTTTATTAATGCGATATAACGGACGATACGTGTATGCTCGTTTAAGTTTGTTATGTATAACGAAAATTGAGTGCTAACTTGATGTTTTGTCGTTCCTGACGTGTCTTTTGATAACTTTTAGCTCACTGGTTGCTCGTTAAATATGAAGTTTAGTGGTTACTAGAATGAGTTAAAGTGTCAGTCTAGCATTTATTTAGAATTCCGTAATTAAAAAGTGCACAATTGGACGATTGGTTAATGTAGGATTTGGATATGAACTTTGCAGGTCTTGTTTGAGCTTTCTAGTGATAAAGGAGTAACCTTTCCAATTACTCGAATAAAATTCTACTAACTGAATAAGAAAAGTTTTCTATTTGGTGTCTGAAATCAGCTGATAATGCCTTCGGTCGTTTCCCCTCAGTGGCAAGAGAAGGCCAGTGGTTTCTTCTCCACTTCAGGTACAAATCGTTTCATTTCTGCAGAAATGGAGAGGGCAGTTTAGACCCATCTACCTAAAAATGGATCCATTGCGGTTGTACTTCATTGCCTATGGCCGGCTGATCACTAGACGAGTTCAACCCGATTAAATGGATCAAAGTCGCCCAAAGCATTTTCTAATGTGTGTTCTTATAAGTTACTGTATTAGAAAGGTTAGGACTATTATTTAATAGATTAATTACTTATAAAATTCAAACTAAATGGAGAAAGGTGTTAAGTGTCAACTGGTTGGCCAAACAGGACCCGGATTGATTTAATTTATTTGACCCCTTATCTGAGATGCCCATTTGGACGCAACTACACAGAACTAGCATGTCAACTTATGTCTTATTTTTTTTTTGTTTTTCCGGTCATGTTGAATTTTTTTTAATATTTGCATTGAATGACGGTGTAGGGACAAAGCTGAAAGAAGCTGGGCAATCTGCTGGAACATTCGTGGGTGAGGTTGCTAAAGATGCGAAAGGCAATGCTTCTCAAGTAGCAGAAAGAGTCGGGTCAGCGGTTAAAAGCCGATGGTCACTTTTTCAGCAGCCGTCTACTAGACAAGCAATGCAGGAACGTCTTGTCTCTGCTGCTGCTACTACTAGCTTTTTTCTGAGGAGGGGTGTGTCTGAGACAAAAGAAAAGGTTGTTGTAGGGAAAACTAAAGTTGAAGAGGTAACTACTAATCCATATTGATTGTGTGGGTAAAAACATTTTAGTTGTCTACATGTATATGCTGATTATTATGCAAGATAAGGTATCATGCAACGGTTGTACTCACGATGCTGAAAAAATAAGTAGAGTTTATTCTGTTTAGCATCATTTAATAGGTCAACAAAGGATCTGAAAAAGCGAAAGTTGAAAAAAAAATGGTGTTTAATCATTTTCATTTAAAAATCATGGTTGTTTGGTTATGTTCATACTTTATCCCTTCATAGGCTGGTGGTTTGGTTTTCAATTTCCAGCCTATGCAGGCATGACTGAACTGAATGTTTGGATAAAGTATGCATATTTGATATTTTCATTTTTAGTATAAAAAGTGTCTTTGTATGTCCTTAAAACAAAGAAAAAGTGCACTAATGCTAACAAAAAAGACTAAAAAAACCTTTGGCGAAAGTTGAAATTAATAATATCAACAGTCTCAAAATACATAAACAGTTCCGGAATGTAAGTGTTAGCTTTTACTGGGCGGGAAATATGGGCTTGGTTACTTCTAATGTGAATAAAAGATATTGATTAAACGAACGATAATGTCATCAAAAGAGGGAAGGTACTTTTTAGATCAGGAGGAACAGCAGTAAAAACGATTACTTCTACCCGACCATCCTACCGTAAAAATAGTTGCTTCAATTTGCTCACGAAACCAACCAGAAACTCCAGGATAATGGGAACTTGTATGGGTTTAAAGTCCACAAATGAGACTCACCACTTGGATCAGTGATGTAGTTTCCTTGATGTTACTCTAATTTGACGATTCCAGATAGACCTTAATATCGCTCTAAATAACCAGCCTCAAACAACAATTTTTTCAATTAACTTTAGTTAAATGAACCGGAAAAACACAGCAGTAACTTGGTCTTATGCGGGACATGACAATCAGTGTTCTACGCACTGAAAATGTCTTTCCATAACCTCATAGCCACCAGGCAAAAGATGAACTTGTGAGCAGCACATTCTGGAGCGCTATCACAAAGTGAGCTGCAGAATCTAGGATGGCCAGGTGTATTTCAATCAAACTTATGAGCATACAAAGATAAATGTGTTGCCAACTTTCGTGATGGATGCCAATAATAAGTAGCGATGGCCAGTTAGATATGTTGGCAGGTGAAGTCAATTGCAATGAAAAGCGAAGTTTTATATGGAGTATAATCATTTTGGATGATCACAGGAAGAGTTAGGGTTCCTGTAGGGGATCCTGTATTTGGAGTTTTTTTTTAACGGCCGTCGAAGGAGTTTATATGGCTATTATATAAAAATATTCTATGCTGATTGTGTTTTTCCTCTTCTATCTAATTATTTCCGTGGTTGTCTAGTTTATAAATATGTATTACAGTGACTTAAATGGGTATGGTTTAGCCTCGTCACTGACTTATCCGAGCTTTGAACTTGTGTCTAGGTGGCAAAGAAGACTGCCCTGAAGAGCAAAACGCTATTAACTGACATTGAGCGATGGCAGAAGGTATTCGCTTCGGTTGATATATTCTGTTTATTTAGTCAAACATTTAAAGTGTATTAACTTTACTTCTCCTAATATTTGTCAGGGTGTTGCAAGCACTGATGGTAAGTTCCCTATTGTTCTTGACGTAAAGACCCAGAAAGAAAAGTGTTATCTGTTTTCAACTTTCTTGTTGGAGTTGTAGCTGAGACCTCTTATTTCCTTATTCAGTGTTCGGTGTGCCGATAGAGGTTACTGTGCAACGCCAAGAATCAACGCAGCCTGTTTCATGTCTTTTGGTCAAGTGTGCAGATTATCTCGTATTATCAGGTATAATTGGAGCTGCCAAATTGGGCTAAACGAGTATGTTAACAGGTCAATATAAGGTTCCACCGTTTCGGTCAAAACTGCTTTTGCCAACCCTTAGAAACCTTTTAACTTTGTAAATAGTAAAATGTATCAAATATGATTACAAAAAGTATATTATTGCTAATAATTTAAATTATACGAATATTATATTATTACTTTATTTGAAAAGTATTTGATTTTAGTTATCAGAAGATGTATTATATATTGGGTACAAAGTTAGGGTTTTATTATAAATAGGGATTGAGATGTAGGATTGTATAAGATATTGGTCATCAGATATATATTAGGATAGATCCTGTCTTTCAAAAGTAGGCCTGGGAGAGACAGTTGCCTCTTAAAAGCATCCGGCTTTTGTATTTCTTTGGTTTATTCTCTATTATTAATAAAAGTATCAGCCGGTTCGTGTCACAAATCTCACTAATTAGGCGATGCCGAAGGTTTAGGCCTTCGAATACACTTTGGATGATTTACCCATTAGACCCAAATATCATTATCCTGTCCTTTATTTTGTTTTCATTTAAAAGGCGATCCACATATATCTACATTTTGTCCACCATGAGACTTGAACTTTTGCTAAATCTTTTGGCTTAATCTATTTGGTACAGGACTGAATTCGCCTGATATATTTAAGTCTGAAGGAAACCAGAAAGCCATCCAGCAATTAGTGTCATTATACAACCAAGGTAATTCTAAACTACTAATTGTGGTCCACTTTATTTGGTCAGTAACAGTTTTATTCCATTTCTTTATGATCTAACCAGATTTTTCTACTACTTTCTTTTCTTACAGATCTAAATGCATCATTACCTGAAGGTGTGAACCCAGTCGATGTTGCAGCTTTTGTCAAGTGTTACCTTGCCAGCCTTCCCGAGCCATTAATCAGCTTAGAGCTACACAACGAAGTCCGAAGTGCCCGTTCCAGCATACCACTGATGAGAAACATATTGAAGAAGCTTCCAACGGTCAATTACATGACACTTGAACTCGTTACTGCATTATTGCTTCGTGTTAGCCAGAAGTCTCTTCTCAACAAGGCACACTCACTCTCTCTTTCTCTCAACAAATATATATTATGTGAAATCAATGTTCCCTTCCAAATAGAATAATTGCATAAACATGTAACCAGGTTGGTCTGTTGGATCAGAATCTATTTAGGGAATCAACTATTGTTTGGCCATGGAAAATGATCAAAGTTTTCAGATTTGATAATTTTTTTCGAAAGGCAAATATTTGCACAACCTACCACACAACATATTCACACATTTGTCCCCTAAAAGACTCGATCCCACAACCTCTTGGTTATGATTTAATGTAATTTTCTAGGTGAACTGTTTCCATGTGCCACGTCAGCACCATGACATAAAAAGTCGACTTGGTCAAAGTCACTTCCACATCAGCTGCCAGACCATTATTTTGAACTGCCAACTTGTACATATTACTATATTAGTATATTACCTTGTATATATACCTTTTGAAAGTTTTATTGGTTTTTCAAGGCAAAAAGAGGCTGGTTACCTAAAATAGAAATTGGATCAAAGTTGGTTCCCTATGATACCATTACCCTTTACAGACGTACATGCTTACTTGAAACAGGATTAGTTTTAAAATGTTCAAAGAGGTTGAATCTAATTCCTCATTTGTAGCGCTTTTTGCTGGTAGCTAAGAGGAAAACTAGTTTTCAAAGTCAAGTGATTCCAGTACACATGTAATATTTGTTTTCAAGTTGAAGTTTGTTGCAGTGAAAAAGTATGTTGCTAGCTAAAATTAGGGAAAATTGAGGGTTAGTGTTCGTAAAGGTAGACTTGACCCACCAACTGTAGTTATATATTCTAGTAGGGATTTTTTTAAGAGCATTTATTGCTATTAGGATTCAAGCAACTGTTCTATATTAATTTAGTGATCTTCCAGTCATACTCCCCCCACCCATGCAAAATGATATGTTCTGTTTTGACTCAAATTCATTTTCACTCTTTACTCGACCCTTTCAGGCCACCAATTTCCCCATCTTAGCATGATAGTTGATACTGTTGGATATTTATTGTGCATTAACTACATTTCCAGCACGTGCTAATTAGATAGATGTCCTCTATGGTGGCTTGGTTACTGCAGATGGATGCTGGAAGCCTTGCTATGGAGATGGCACCTATCATTATGTGGCAGAAGGGACAGAGACCAGAAACTTATAAACAGTTCTGGAACCAGCCATCAAGAACTCAATCAAATACAAATACTGATCCTATACAGAACTACAACGAATGGGATATGCTTGCAGGTTTGTTTTCAATTGCATTTGCATATATCTATTTGCATACATTCTCTGATTGAAGTGTTGCCTTCTCCAAAAGAGTCTGTATAACTTTTGAATTTTGATTGGATGTGCCAATTTCAGTCAATATGAAAGTTTTAGCTTAAAGGAGTATAACTTGAATAGGTTGAAAGCCACCCAAAGATAATTAGTTGTGTTATTACTGTATTACTGTTTTTCTAATGATAAGTCATGGATAAAATGTTTTAAAAATGAACAAAAAATGAGCAGGTCAACCCAGACTACACATGTTACCCCGCCCGCCCACCTGATTGACCATCTTGCCACCTCTTTTATTGAGTTGCAAGGACTGAAATTAATTTTGCTCTTTTATGTAGATAAAACAAATATGTTCAGTAATGTATAGATTGTATAAGCATATACATTCTAGAAGTGTACATAGTTTACATGGAAGTGTGTTCTGTAATCTGGATGTATTACGTGAAAATAAGCTACAGCTGTTGTGAAAAAATCATTTTACGCAACCATATATGTACGTCGGTTGTACCCAGCTTTCATTTATGATTACCCGTTGATTTCTCAAAGGAGGCAATATTTGACTGATGTTTCTTATAAAATTTCATGATAAAGTATATGTTTGAAGATGAAGTAGACAAAAAATTGCCGTTCAAAAAGAAAAAAAAAATACACTAAAAGTTCTCCATAAAAGACCTTGTTTTAATCTCTTTTAAGTCAAGGAACCAACTTCTTCCTGACAAAACTGATGCTTGATATGGATATGTTCCATGATGTAACCCTAAAATATTCTTCGATTGAAACTTATTTCTTGTTATTGCTTGTTGCTTGAAATGTAGATGAGAACGAAGATATGGATGCATCCTCGGCAATCCCTTTGGATGATGGTGTGCCAATCGATTTCAGTGCTATAGAGGTTCTACAATGCTTAATAGAACATCACAATGCTATTTTCACGGATGCGAATGAGACTGTTTGGAGGTGACCTTCAGCTCATATATCTTCATTATTCTTCAAAGTTGATTCAACTATGTGACCAATAATTCCCAATTTCCCATTTCATGAACTTAGCCGAACAGTTGCCATATATTTTAGAAGTTCATTTGATGGTGATATGTATATTTGTGAAGTTCATAATGTTTAGGCTAGTAGCGCACTCATAGGATTCTGTTACAAAATTTGTATATTATAGTTTCTGTTTAAAGGTTTTGGTTTTTTCATTAGAAACTCTTGATGGAGAAGTTGCAAGGTTTTATCATTTGTCAATGGACTTGAGTCGGGTATGGGATTGAAATATACATGTTACGGAATTTCATTTTTCATCCAAATCACTTCTCTATCTTACGCGTCATGGCCTGGGTAAGCAACACAAAATGGATGGCTTGGAGTCTAGGCGACTGGTCCTAATCATCATGGTTACAAGAGATGATTGATTAATAACCGTATCTTATAAGCATTTGGTCTTAGATCTAATGGCCACTTGGGCCCTCTTTGGAGGTTCCGTGGGAAGGGATGTTGACTTGGAGACCAGAAGTCGAATCTCAATTCCCCATGCTCTTGGTCATTTACCTCTTCAAATGAGATACTGTCCGTTTGGATGTCACTGTTAGTGTTCGAGCCACTAACCAACTAACATGTCGTTCTAAAAAGTAATAAAAAAAACCCGTATTTTATCAACTATGTCCTTATGGCTACAAGAGACTATCTTCTTAAGTTCTTATTAGCATAACCAAAAAATAAAACAGATCTTCAAGTAAAACTTCACACAACTTTAAAACCCTAACTTATCACTTCAAAAATTTTATATATTGAAAATTCTTAATAGAGTGATCGACACAAATCGTCCTTGTAGTTTACACAAACAGTCAGGTTTCGTCCTTTAACTTTCAAAACCTCAGAGATAATCCTTTATAGGAGGATAAAGGTCACCTTTCATCCTTTTCGATAACTGGCGTTATCCCATCTCCGTTAGGGACCTCACGTGTAAACCATGTGAGGGTAGTTTTGTATTTAGCCACCTTTGACTCTCTCTTTGACTCTCTTTTCTCTCTCTTTTCTATCTGTATATATCGATGTATATATATATATATATATATATATTTTCCCCCCAATCGTCACAATAAACCCTAACTCCTGGACAGTGGTGGCTGTTGCACACCTCCATAAATGGTTCTTGAAAGCTTGGCCTCTCCATTGTTGTTTCATATTCTCATGAATATGTTTGAGGCAGAACCTATGTTCAGCAGAAGGAAACACTTTTGCAAGAGCAGGAATAATTCCCTACACAAGTATATTATAAAGTTAATTTTATGACTAATAAAAACAAAATTCATTCAGTAAATATAGTTACCTTCTGCCTGTCACTTATAAAAGTGTAATTAGACCTGCTGTCAAGGTCTAAATCATCACCCAAGTTATCTAGAAACCAACTCCAAGAGTCTAGAGTTTCAGCTTCCACAATTGCATAGGCAATTGGATATATTCCATTGTTAGAATCGACACTGACTGCAGTCAACACTTGTCCTGGGAATGGACCAGACATAAAAGCTCCATCAAGCCCAATCAACTCTCTACCAGCACTTCTGAATCCCCTTTTCAATGCACCAAGGCATACATAAATTCTTCTAAAAACCCTGGTTGGCTCATTTGCATTTAGTGGTGGTTCAACTTGTAACTTAACTGTAGTTCCAGGGTTTGAAGTCTGCAGTTCTAGTATGTAATCTCTAAGCATGTTGTATTGTTTGGTGTAATCTCCCTAAGTTGCCCTTTTGCACATTTTTTTGCTCTTTGTGCTTTCTGTTGAGACACTCCTAACTCTAGCTTTCTCTGTAATTCATCCTGTAGAGCTGAACTAGGGATTTCTGGATTCCCTGTAAAACAAAATGTAATAAATTAGTACAAAATGTAATAAATTAGTATGTAATAAATTTACCTTCAATCTGTTGTACTATTGTTTTGCCAAGATATGTATGTGTGCAGTGCTTGATAAATCTGGACTGGAGACATTTATGCTCTTCCTTAAAGGTTTTAACCATCCATGTTGCAGAACCATGTATCTTGGACACATGTAATCTCCAAGGACATTGAAATTCATTGGGGTTTGTCTTATGTCCTCTACCACCTTTATTGACTTGGGAGTTCTCACCTACCACCTCAACCTGTTTTCTTTTTGACCTAGTGGACTGAGTTGGACCATCAGTTGTCTTTTTTGGCCCACTGGACTTAGTTGGCCCACTGGACTTAGTTGGACCTTCACTTGTCTTCTGCTTTGTGGCTTTCTTTTTTGAAACACTTGACCTAGTTGGCCCATCACCATTGTTTATTGTCTCAGTTGCATGTTCTACATTCAGATGCCCCACAACTCTATCATTTTCATCAAAAACAGGAATTTTTCCTTCACATAAAACTGTCACTCTAATTAAATCATTTTTGACAATCTTCAACTCCCTCCTGGTCACAATTGCAAGGCTTTTCACCAATTCTTTTACCTCATCAGAGTTCCCAAATGTTTGACCAACTTGGAAATAAGTTTTATCAATCTTCCCACTTTGAACTGGCTGCTTCTTTGCCAACTTTCTCAACAGTCTCTTCCTAATTCTATTAGTTTCATCTTGTGAGTCAGAAGCACTTTCAAAGTCTTCATTGTTCATTACCTCAACCTCTTCATCATCACCAACAACTTCATCTGTAACAGGAGGTACATTGCTACCCATGAACTCTACATTAGGATCTACATGCAGTTGAAAGTCTCTCATGTCCACTTCAACATCCTCAATTTCATTATCTTTATCTCCAAAGTAGTCACTATCCTCACTGTCTTCTCCTTCACTATCTTGACTATCTTCATTATCTTTATCTTCACTATCTTGACTATCTTCTCCTTCACTATTATGACTTTCATTACTACCCACTTGTGCTTCTTCTAATGGTTCTTTACCCTTATCAGTTTGATTGACATTCACTCCCTCATTCACATTGTTAGTTTGCATGTTCTCTTGACTACTAGGGGTTAAAACAGGTTCGTTCTCATTCCAATCAAGCAACAATCTCCTATAAGTTCCTTTATTTTTCATGGGTTTTGATGGTCTAGGCCTAGATGAAGTGGGTATAACATCAGGGATCTCTTGAATCACAACTTTTGATGGTCTAGGCATAAAATACTGATCTAAATTTGACATGCCATGTTCAATGTAAACAGTAAACATATTAGTTTGTTCAACATAATTACCCAAGTTAATTACATCTTGATCACTAGCTAGGGGTTGCAAACCATCGTCTAATGAACATCCTGGTTTCAAAAAGTAATAAAACATCCTTTGCCCCTCCACATAACCTAAATCCTCCATAATGGAGTCCATTTCATGAACTGAAAATTGGTCAATATTAATGCAATCGGCATAGTTAATCTTACCCTTTTCATATGTCATTCCTGGCCATGGTGTGAAAAACCCTCCATGGTGAATCATCATCGAAAACAACCCAGCATAACTTTCTGCATTTTAACAAAAATAGAGGCTGGTTAAATACTGAAACTTGAAAAAATAATGAGCAAAAACAAACAAATAAACACTCACGATAGATACTGTCGAGGTCCCAATCTTCACCAGGCACACGAATGGTATATAATGGACATCCTGTCATTTTTGTTTCAAAAGTTTAAGGTTTTACATGGAAGAAGGAAATGTGTAGTTGTTGGTGTGCTTATGGGGATTGGGTTTGATTTTTTAATAACGATTTAGGGTTTATTGTGACGATTGGGGGGAAAATATATATATATATACATCGATATATACAGATAGAAAAGAGAGAGAAAAGAGAGTCAAAGGTGGCTAAATACAAAACTACCCTCACGTGGTTTACACGTGAGGTCCCTAACGGAGATGGGATAACGTCAGTTATCGAAAAGGATGAAAGGTGACCCTTATCCTCCTATAAAGGATTATCTCTGAGGTTTTGAAAGTTAAAGGACGAAACCTGACTGTTTGTGTAAACCACAAGGACGATTTGTGTCGATCACTCTTCTTAATATAGATAAATTACGTAACAAAATTCTTATTGAAGGTCTAAATGGTAATGAATTATAGTTTAACAAGTAAAGGATTAAAACATGAATGGAGTTTTTATTGGTATATGATATTCATTACACAAATATATAGTCAGATACTCGTTAATATATATGTCAACTTCTTTCGTAACAAACAAAAATAATACATATTGGCCTTTTGGCTAACCACTCGAGAGGACTAAACTCGTGAGGACTAAACTCGTGCATTATTTTGTGTTGACCACGAGTTTTAGTTTTTTTATGCTTAAGTTTCGTATGCCTATATATATATATATATGTAATTGGATGTTTACAACATATATATGAAAAACCCTATTTTTAATCGATTCTCTCATGGTATCAGAGCGGTTCATACGACTGCCTAATTTTGTTTAAACATGGCCGGCGGTAGTGGCGGCACAAATAGCAACGCCGCAGATCCAACTTCCCCTTATTATATACATCCCTCTGATCTCCCCAAACAAATACATGTTAACGAAATCTTAACCGACTCGAATTATAATGATTGGGCTAAAGAGATGGCAAATTTCTTATTCGCCAAGAACAAGATGGGATTCGTTGACGAAACGATTCCCAAACCAGAAAAAACTTCAGACGATTACATGCCCTGGATGCGATGTGATGCGATGATCATTGGGTGGCTGACGTCTGCAATGGACAAGAACATCAGATCGAGCGTTCGATATGCTAACTCCTCGTCTGAAATTTGGAACGACCTAAAAGAAAGGTTTGGAAAAGGAAGTGCACCCCGAGCTTATGAACTAAAGCAATTGCTTTCTTCTTCACATCAAGATGGATCCTCCGTTTCGTCATACTACACCAAACTGCGTGGCATATGGGATGAAATCAATTCAGTGCTTCCGACTCCGCAATGCACATGTGGTAATTGTACATGTGATATCGGAAAAAGGTTGATGGAATTCAAGGATAAGGAGCGGCTATATGAGTTTCTGATGGGGCTTGATTCTGATTTTTCAACTATAAGAAAAAAAAAAAAAAAAAAAAAAAAAAAAAAAAAAAAAAAAAAAAAAAAAAAAAAAAAATAAGAACTCATGTTCTCTCCATGAAAACGACACCAGCACTTGGAGAAGCTTACCGTCTCGCGTCTGAAGAAGAACAACAAAAGTTAATCACGTTAAACAAACGAGCTAATGTTGAACCCGCTGCTTTTAAAGCACAAGGATATCGTGAAGGCAGTTTCGGTCGCGGACGAGGCTATAGAGGAGGATCAAAGGAATTCAAACAGAACAGTGAAGACAAGGTTGATCATTGTAACAAATGTGGGAAGGATGGGCATAAAAGAGAAAGTTGTTTCGAGATTATCGGGTATCCCGATTGGTGGCCAGGAAAAGGAAAGAATGACAAGTTGAAGCCGAAAAGTGCCCATGTGGAAGTCGAGCCTGGGCTTGCTGGACTCACTGATGCGCAGTACCAAGCACTCATGAAGCATTTCAATGTTAATGAACAAAAGGGAGATGATACGCGTAAGGCAAATATGGCTGGTAAGATTGATAATTCTAATGATTGGATTGTAGATTCGGGTTCAACCGATTATGTGGTAAATAATTTTGAGAGTCTTGAAAGCAATGTTTCTATTGCACATGAAACACCAATCATGATACCAAATGGGGTCAGTGTTCCAATTCATGCCAAAGGAACTTGCACCTTAAATGGAGACAACAAAATCAATGAAGTTTTATACGTGCCTGATTTTAATTGTAATTTACTTTCTGTAAGCAAGTTAACAAGAGAATTACAATGTGTAGTAAGCTTCTTCCCGGATTTTTTTGTAATGCAGGGCTTACACTCGAAGAAGCTGATTGGCACGGGCAAATGCATGAAAGGTCTATATCGGATGGCAATGGTAGCGGGAGCAAGAAAGGTCGCTGCAACAAGCAAGGTTGACGTCAAGATTTGGCATTCAAGATTAGGTCATGCTTCTCATTCTAAGTTGTCACATATAGATTTTTTAAGAGATGTCTCTTTGAACTTTGAGAATAACGTGTGTGATGCTTGTGTTAAAGCTAAACATACACGAGCTCCTTTTCCTAAGAGTTCTATTAAAACTAATGATTGTTTTGAATTGATTCATTGTGATATTTGGGGTAAATATCGAAAGTCATCAACAACCCATGCTAATTTTTTCTTGACTATTGTCGATGATTTTAGTAGGGCTCTTTGGGTTTTTCTGATTAAACATAAGAGTGATGCTAGTGATTGTTTGATTAATTTTCATAATATGGTCAAGACCCAATTTTCAAAACCTATAAAACGGATTAGAAGTGATAATGGAGGGGAATTCACTTCGAATAGAATGAAAGAATTTTATTCTCGTCAAGGTATTTTGCTTGAAACTAGTTGTCCTCATACTCCACAACAAAATGGAGTTGTGGAACGAAAACATAGACATCTCCTTGAAACTGCTCGAGCCTTAATGTTTCAAGCAAATATTCCAAAACGTTTTTGGGGGGAATGTATAGAAACAGCCACCTATATCATTAATCGTCTTCCTTCCAAAGTAATTAAAAATCAAACTCCGTATGAGATAATTTTTGGACAAAAACCAGATTATAGTCACATGAGAACTTTGGGTTGTTTGGCCTATTATAGTAGTATCGAAACGGGTGGTGACAAGTTTGAGTTCAGGGGGAGACCAGGAATATTTATGGGATATCCGCAGGGTACAAAGGGGTATAAAATTTTTGATGTTGAACACGGAAAGATGGCAATATCTCGTGATGTTAAGTTCGTTGAAAGTAATTTACCCTTTGTCCACCTTAAAACTAGTGACAACATTATAGAAGTAGTTGACAATGTTTGGGCTGATGATGTCGAAGCTACTAGGACAGATAGACTGGATGACAATAGTATCCTTGATGGGCCGGCCTCATCTAGTGATTTTGATGGGCCGCTTTTGTCTAGTGCTGGGCCGAACCAACCTCCAGCGCCTCCTGCTAGTTCAAATGATAATATGATTATAGGAAATGAATCAATTGAAACTGTTGAACCTCCTCCATCAAAAAGGATCCGATTTCCTTCTTCCAGATTACAGGACTATGAAGTTACGTTACCGCCATCCGTTGACCATGCGATGCCCGTCCACAATCAAGCTTCTTCTACGGTACACCCTCTTGCAAACTATGTTTCTTATGATAATTTTTCAACTTCTCACAAAGTTTTTTTAGCGGCCATAACTTCGGGTCATGAGCCATCTTCTTTCAAGAAAGCAATGCAGGATCAGAACTGGCGGGATGCCATGCAACAAGAAATTAAAGCACTCGAAGATAATGAGACTTGGGTGCTAGAAACCTTACCGGAAGGGAAGCATGCCATAGATTCAAAATGGGTTTACAAAATCAAGTATAAACCCGATGGAACGATTGAAAGGTATAAGGCTCGACTTGTGGCGAGGGGTTTCACTCAAATTGAAGGAGTTGATTATCATGACACTTTTGCTCCAGTTGCGAAATTGGTAACAGTTCGAACTCTTATTACCATAGCAGTAAAGAGGAATTGGGTGTTACATCAATTGGATGTTAACAATGCTTTTCTTCATGGTGATTTACAAGAAGAAATATATATGAAAATTCCACAAGGTTTCCTTCAAAAGGAAGAAACCAGAGTATGTCGTTTAAAGAAATCGTTATATGGTCTAAAGCAAGCCTCTCGCACTTGGAATCATAAATTCACTGTTTCATTGATACAACTTGGTTTTGTGCAATCAAAGGCCGATTATTCTCTTTTCACTTACAAGGAGGGTGATAAGTTCGTCGCGGTTTTGATTTATGTTGATGATGTTATTATTACAGGGAATTATGCCGACATGATTGAGAGAACTAAAGACTATCTACACACGACTTTCAGTATCAAAAATCTTGGTCCCTTGAACTATTTTTTGGGCATTGAAATTGCTCACACAAATGATGGAGTCGTTCTTAGTCAGCACAAATACTCTTTAGATATTCTTAATGATTGCGGTCAACTAGGATGTCGTCCTAGTTCGTTTCCCATGGAGCAGAATTTAAAGCTAGATCAATGTACTGAAAGTCATAAAGTTGATGCCACTATCTATCGTCGACTTGTTGGCCGGTTACTTTATCTTCAAGCTACCCGACCCGATCTTGCGTATGCCGTAAATATCCTTAGCCAATTTGTTTCTGATCCTAGGGATGATCATATGAATGCAGCCATCAGAGTACTTCGGTATCTTAAATCCACTCTTGGACAAGGTATTTTTATTCCGAAAGATGGCGGTTTTGATCTCACTGCCTTTTGTGACGCCGATTGGTTGGGTTGCCCTTATACTCGACGATCGCGAACAGGATACTTGTTATCGTTAGGGGGTGCGCCTATATCTTGGAAGACAAAGAAGCAATCAGTAGTCTCTCGTTCTTCAGCAGAAGCAGAATATCGCGCCATGGCTACTACGGTTAGTGAAGTTCTTTGGATGCGGTGGTTACTCAAAGATTTTGACATTGACATCACGGACGCTACACCTCTGTATTGTGACAACCAAGCAGCAAGACACATTGCAAATAATCCAGTGTATCATGAACGAACTAAGCATGTGGAAATGGATTGTTACTTTGTTCGAGACCGAGTGGAATCACATGAAATTCTGCCGATGTGTGTGGCTAGTAAAAATCAAATTGCAGATTTGTTTACTAAACCTTTGGGAGCACAGCCACTTCGTGATTTACTAGACAAGCTGGGTGTTCGTAATCTTCACGCACCAGCTTGAGGGGGAGTAAAGGACTAAACTCGTGAGGACTAAACTCGTGCATTATTTTGTGTTGACCACGAGTTTTGTTTTCTTTATGCTTAAGTTTCGTATGCCTATATATATACATATATATGTAATTGGATGTTTACAACACATATATGAAAAACCCTATTTTTAATCGATTCTCTCACATGACAGTAGAGGTATGGACGGTTTATTGGTTAGTCATTGTCATATCTATGTTTGTCTTTGACAATATCTTTTTAGATCAAAAGTTATTTGAATTTCATTTGACATTCACTATTGTTATATTGAGATGACTATTGTATGTACAATTAATTACTCGTACATTGTTTTTAATGTGATAAGTATGATGATCAAAGGAGAACGTGATATGTAACTTTATTGTGAATATAACATGATAATAACTAGCTATTAATAGACACCGGTACTTGTTTAAAATATGACATCGATCTTTGTTATTGTGAATATACAATGATAATGATAATATATACTAATAGACTCCCATGTTTAATTTGTTGAAATATGACATCGATCTTAACTGAAGTGTAAATGTGATGATCAAAGCAGAACGTTGCATGCACTTTATCGTGAATATAACATGATAAGTAAGTAGTAACTATTAATAGACACCGATATTTGTTGAGAAATATGACACCAATCTTTGATGAAAGGAGAACGTGGACAAGATTTTTGTCAGTTAAAGCAAATAATAAGAGCTACATCACCAAGTATGTGAGTTATCTTTTTTAATTACTATTTTAGTTAATTCAATTTCTAAGGTTCCCTTCTATTTTGGGATCTGTTCTCACTTGGTGTTAGTATTTAATTTAACAATTAACACGTTCAAATGTTCATTTCACACTGTTTGACTATGTTTTCTTAACTTCTTTTTCCATTAAGAGTAGCTTTCTAGAGTTTAGTAGCATTTTCAGTAGTAGAGATGAACAAAACAAGTAAAACTTATAATTAGTCCTAATAAATCTGGCTCGAGTCCAGGTACATAAGTTTTAGCTTAAAAAAGTCTAGCGTGAAAAACCCCGCCCTCGTCGTCCTAAACTGGCCCTGTAGCTGATATCATTGAACTGCTATCGGAGACTTGTTCCATTTACTAAAGATTAATTCTGATTACAATTGTCAAGCTGGTTAAAATTTTGGTCCTACAAAAAGCTGGACAAATTCAGTTAAAAGTATGGTCTTGTACCCACAGATGGAATGATGAGACATCTATGTTTGACTCATGAGGTTGAGAGTTTAAACTTTGGCTTGGACTGTTGGACCTCATGAGTTTTTTTTTTTTTTGGAATGAAATTACATGGTGGGCTTGCGCTACCCAGCACCGTCTGTATTCACGGACGTATCGGGGCGCCTTTTACCATTATGTTACCCCTAATGGCTGTGCTCTGGCCGTTAATAAAAAAGTCGGTCCTAGACCTAAAGAAGACTCATGAAATTTATAAAGAGATTGAAGTTATAGACATTGGGTACTCTGTATTTGTATTCATAGTATTGTCTTTGTTTGTTTGTTTTTTTTTTAAAGTAACTTTTTACAGTCGTAAAAGATATGGTAAAATGTATAAAAATCTCAACTATATTTTGTAGTTCTTATATTATGAAATATATAAATATATGTTGTTTATAATTTAGAAGCTCGTGAATATACATATATTCTCTGACTAAACTCGTATAAATCGAAACAAGGAACCTGTTCTGCGTACAAGTTTCCACAAAAACTAAAGAAGGTCACTGGTCACTTTCTTAATAGCTAAAAGACAATAGAACCCTCATGTTGTATTTTAGTTTTTGAACTATATATAACACAGCTTTTAAATATTAACACTTTAGAATAATGAATTTTTTTAATATTCATTTCTTGATTTAAACTACTCTCAAGTAAAGACAAAGTTATCAAATTGTCTTTTAATTTCTCATAGTATATATAGAGAAACAAAAAAACTAGATTTAAGTATGATTCTCATAGCAAGCTCTTACGAAAATCTGTATGTACGTATCTATGTAAGAATTAACAAAAAAAGAAAAAAAAACCCCCATATATCGAGCAATATCATATGTAAGCTTTTCGCAACGGTAGTGATTCTTAAACTAACATCAAAGTTTGTTCATCCATATATAGCAAGTGCATTTAAGTACTCTAAATTTAAGTGTGAAACAACGTATACTATGACGAATTTAACATATATATATCATCTGCA
>CM067167.1:2315219-2327152 GCA_034093135.1 Erigeron breviscapus
CATTTATTTATATATATAGATTGATGATGGTATCTTTTTTTTTACATATGTATACTTTCCTTTATTGAGCATGTTGCATGCATGTTGATTTAGGATTATGTTAATTATTGCAAGGTTAATTACTTAATATGGTAAATAAACAATGCAGGAGGTTCATGTGGTTATGGAAATTCAGTGTCACTAGCACCATTTTCTTCCATGGTGACTGGAATTAACCCATCTATTTACAATGCAGGAAAAGAATGCGGGGCTTGTTATCAGGTTGGCTAGCTAGTGCAATGGGCCCAACATTTACAAATATTTTTAATAATTGTACCATGATAAAAAAAAAAATTAATTATTAACGGCTAAAACCGTTTTACTATATATCAGTTTTAAATTCATCAATGCAAGCGATTGAACTTTGGACTTTTCCCCAAAACTATTTTAACCTATGTCTTTAACATGTTTATTTAATTGGTTGTTTTAACTTACAACTTGAATGTTGTTAACATAGGTAAAATGTACTAAGCATCCATCATGTTCACGAAAACCAGCTCGGGTTGTCATTACTGATTTTTGCCCGGGAGGCCCGTGTGCTTCAGACCGCGCACACTTTGATCTTAGCGGAACTGCTTTTGGTGCAATGGCAAAACCGGGCCAAGAAAAACATTTGCGTGACGCTGGAGTATTGCAAATTCGATATGCACGGTAATATAATTTTATCAACTATATCCAACCCATAGAAAATTCTCATATCAAGGCCCATTTTAGTAATCTAATTATACAACCTTTTTATTAAATCTTCAGAGTTGAGTGTGACTATTCAAGAACGGGCTTAGTGTTCCACGTAGACCAAGGATCGAACCCTAATTACTTTGCGACCGTTATTGAATTTGAAGAAGGGGACGGAGATTTAGCAGGAGTGAGTCTAAAAGAGGAAAGTAGCGACGAGTGGCTAAAAATGGTTCAATCATGGGGCGCGGTTTGGAAAGTCGACCCTGGGAGGGAATTACACCCTCCATTTTCGCTACGATTAATATCACAATATTCCAAAAAAGTTCTAGTGGCAAGAAATGTTATTCCTAGAGGATGGACGCCGGGGTCAACATATCGATCTATAGTAAACTACCTCTAAAAGGATTATTTGAGACTTAAGAGGTTATATTATAAGTTTTAAAGATGTTATATGAGTAAGAATTAAGAGGTGGCATATAAGGGGAGTCATATATCTGATTTCACAATAAAATAATTGTGAAATCCGCTAAGTTACCCTTTTTAGGTTTGAAGAATAACGTTGTGTTGCTTGTTTATTAAAATGGCATCAAAGTGTTATAAAATACTTGGATGGGTAGATTTTGTCGTTTTCAGTGAGTTACATGTAATGTGTTCTGTTTCGTGATGATGTTATACACAGTAATTATTACAAGTACTTTGTAATGTGTTATTACTTATATATAATAATACCACTATCATAAACTGGAATTCTTTCTTTAAAAATGGTCTTTATCACCTACCTGACATATGTGAACCGTTGAAAAGTCTAAAAGAAATCAAAATAACAATTACTCAATTTCATTTACCATGTGGTATTAGATAGATGAGATATAAATAATGTACTACTGTAACAATATTTAAAAGTTAAATGATTGCTTCTAGATCGATCTCTAATCATTTTGAAAGAAATAATAATCGAACCTTTAAGTCGCGTTTGGTTCACAAAATGTGATGAAATATGATAGTTATGTGTTAAAAGTATAAAATTAGTGTTATAATCTTATTCCAAAGTTGCTTATTGTATGATTAGTGTTATGTGCAGGATACAAGGCTGGTTGGATTGTTTGTGAACAAGATAGTGAAGTCAGGGACTAAAGCTGGACAAATTAAAACTGGAGAAGTTGAGGGACTGTTTTTGACAAATGGCGTATTTGTTTTGTGTATATAAACTTTTTTATGAACCATTAGGGTTCATAACAAAGAACTGGACATTAGTCGTATTTTCTCTCTATTTTTTCTTCAGATATATTTTCTGATTATTGATTAAGATCGTTTTGTAATAGAACACTCAATAATTTAGTTGAGTGGATTAATACTGATTAGCAGTATTAGTCATTTGGTTTGAGTGTTTGATTGTGTTTCAATTGAGATTGATTCACTCTGGTAAAAGTTTTGATTAATTGAGATTAATCATAGATTTGATTTAGTTTTTGTTCATGGTATCAGAGCGGCGTATGATCTTTCGATCACCGATCTGATTTGTCTGGTTGTTTCGATCGAAGAAAAACCCTAATTTTTTCGAAAATTAGGGTTAGGGTTTTGTGTGGTTTCTTTGGGCGATTTTCGGTGCGATCTTCATTCTCTGAAGATTTGGTGTATAGATCTGGTGGTTCTTCTGGTTGTGCTTTCAAAACCCTAAATCAATTTAATAAATTCAATAATAATAATAAATCAAGGTTTTCTGGTTCAGATCTGAAGTCTTCTTGATCTAGTTCTTCAATCGACTAAGTGAATCGATAGAAATCTAGATCTTCTTTTCTGCTTGTTCAATCGACTAAGTGAATCGATTGAAAAGTAGATCTTGTCTTCCGCTGATTCTTCCAAAAGCACTGTTTGCATCCTTCTTCCCTTTTATTAAAAGTTTTTTATCAGAATATTTTTTCCACTTTCTCTCGTAAAAACATTCGTGTTAAACTTGACCTATCTCCTTGAGAGGTGTGGAATCCTGTCCCTGGCACGTTTGTGAGAGAAAGATATTTTTTAAAAAAAAATTAAAAAATAAAAAATAAAATAATATATATATATATATATAAGTTTGTTTTTATTATTATTCCTTTGTGTTTGTGAATAATTGCTTGTGTGTTATTGTTATTGTTAATTGAGATTAACTGTTAATTGTTTTGTGTGGTTATTTGAATCTTTTTGCTAAATATGGATGATGATAATCTTCATGGTTATGACTATGAGTCTGAAAATGGAAGTGATGATAGTATCACTAGAATAAGTAAATTGGATTTAGGAAGTCCTTTACATTTGCATCCTAATGATTCTAGTACTTTGTCTATTGTGTCAATAAAATTAAAAGGTACTGAAAATTATCAAGTATGGAGTTGTGCAATGCTACTTGCTTTAGAGGCTAAAAATAAAGTTGGTTTTATTGATGTTTGTAACATCCCAAACTTTTCTTTACTAGTTGACTAATGCCGTTAAGTCAATATTATGTGTGTCGTTAAGTCTATTTTAGATTTAAATGTTTATATGTAGCTAATGTGTGTTATGTGTGAGGCTTGTAAGCCTAAATGTTAATGTAGTATAAATGTGTGTAATATGAAGATCAATGTCTATGTAGTGACATTTAATGAAGGATTAATGATGTTTATGGTCAATAAAGTAGTTTGTGACCAATAATGAAGGATTAGGAAGCTTAGGGGTTAGTTTTGACATGTGTGCAAAGTCAAAAACGGGTTTAGAGGTTTGAAGGTTGTCATTTAGAGCCTTATGCAGATTTTCTTTCTCTAAAGCAAGCCCTAGTTGATCCCCTCCCTTCCCTCTCTCATTTCTCCCTTGATCTTATTCGTTTTGGAGCCGAATCGATCGTGTATTGCTTAGATCTTGGATCTTTATCGCCAAATACAGGTAATATAGGTATTCCTCAGTTGAGAATTGATTGTGTGAGTCATATGTTAGTCTTAATCCAGGCCATAAG
This sequence comes from Erigeron breviscapus, assembly GCA_034093135.1. NCBI lineage: Eukaryota > Viridiplantae > Streptophyta > Magnoliopsida > Asterales > Asteraceae > Erigeron > Erigeron breviscapus. The sequence goes on from CM067167.1 coordinate 2,318,902, forward strand.
GGTTTGGGTTGGGTTATTTGATTAAACGTTCATCAATTTGATGTTATTCGAATGATTAAACGATTGATTTATGAAGTAAAGGATTAAAGGATTTATAGGCTGAAAATGGATGATGAAAGTGCAATGAAATGGGTTAATTTTAAGTCCCCAGGTTGGATTTGGGGTATGGGTTCGTATGGAATTCGTTTGATCAAAGAACAAAGTTGGGTTTTCTGGTCGACACTCCAAGTGCGACGCACCTGGAGGGTGGTGCGGCGCACCACTGGCCAGAAATGTTTTTGGTACACCCCGATATGCGACGCACCAAGGGCTGGTGCGGCGCACCTGCCTTTAGTCTAAACTCCCTGGAGGATTTGTGCGACGCACCAAAGGGTAGGTGCGGCGCACCTAGTGATTGATAAGTTTTTCTGATGGTTTTGTGCGACGCACCAAAGGGTAGGTGCGGCGCACTTGTAGTTAATTAAAATTCTCTGGAGGTTTTGTGCGACGCACCACATGGAAGGTGCGGCGCACCACCTGCCCAGATTTTACCAAAGGTGTCGTTTAGCTTATCTTTCGATCTTATACTTGTTCTAGGTTATTGGAGACACCTAGTCATCGTTGTATTGTGCTTGTAGCTTGTTGTTAAGCTGTATCAAGGTAAGATACACTACTTTTGTCACGCTGAGGGTTCAACAAGCAAAGGTTTCATACTTATAACTTCCTTAGCGGTAACTTATGATATATGTGGGTATCTCGGGTTACACGGGAGGCATTATGGGATATGTAGTTGACCATGAGACCTGAAATGCAGACCCTATCGTAGTGAAATGAAGTATTGCTTAATGTTGTATATTGTTATGCAGTTTATGTAGTATTACGATGTAGCTTGTGATGCTTTGAGATGTAGTGTATGTTGTTGATTGTTGATATGTGCATGATTGTATGGCTTGCTCAACTAGTACACTAGACTCGTTAAGTTGCCATGACACGTGCACGTTTAAGGGCCCAAAACGTAAAAGCAGTAAACGTAGAAAATGTTTAGGTAATGCAGTCACCTAAACTAAATAATGCAGGATCGAGCTCGTTAAACTTTGATGCAGGAAAGTGTTAAGCTTAACCCGTACTTGCCCTAGCCCGGCTAAGTGCGTTGACGTAGTTGTTGCTTGGGTGGCTCCTTGCAACATGGTCTTTATAATGCAGGGCGAGTAATACGAGGGGTCTGACCCACCTCCACATACGGATTACTCTTGGATTGGCTTGCCATTCCTTAACGACGCTTGATGTACAACCGTGTGGGGTTCGTCATCTAGTCGGGTGTAACTTATGTTACACATTAACGCAGTTAATAACGTAGTAAAGCAGTTAATGTAGTAAAGCAGTTAATGTAGTAAAGCAGTTAAAATGTAGTAAAGCAGTCAATGTAGAAAGCAGTTATGTGGTTAAACGTGTGTAATGAAGTAATGCAGGATAGGCACATTTAGGGTGATCCATCCTATTTGATATGAAGTTGATATGCAGATTTGTGTTGTGTGTTGTGCCTAATGAGCTTGTCTAATAATGAAGAAATGTTTTAATTGGACAAATGCTTTTAAATTAAGTGTGATCTTACTTAGCTATTCTTATAGCTAACACTTGTTTCTTTAATGTGGTTGTTCCCTCAGGTTTAGCTTGAAGGACTAGTGACGCAGGACTATGAGCTTGGGTAGATGCAATGAAGGAGCCTTAGCTACCCATAGTTGCTTGTTATGGAGACTTTAGTTTACATTTCATTTCGATGTCGAATTTATGTAATAATGTGTGAACGGTTGTTTAATGTTGGGCAACCGTTGGGTTTTCATTTGAACTAATGTTTGATATGGCATGTAACACCAACTAAACGCAGAAACCGAAATGTTTTATCGGTTTTGACTTTTAAAGTCTTTTCTTCCGCAAATTGACACCGTTAGGTGAAAGTTTTTGAAAACCCATATTTTCAAACGTCGGGTGTTACAAGTTGGTATCAGAGAATTGGTTTAAGTGAACCAAAATTCGACTTATGCGTAGGATTTTGGACTTAGACCGATGAGAAGTAGGTTAGGCTTAAGTAGGATGCCTAGCTAATGAAGTGGAATGCTCTAGGACGGGTTGGGGAGTGAGTGAGAGTGTGATATAAGGCTTGTTTATTGTGTGATAATGTAGTTATATGTAGTATTACGATGTAGCTTGTGATGCTTTGAGATGTAGTGTATGTTGTTGATTGTTGATATGTGCATGATTGTATGGCTTGCTCAACTAGTACACTAGACTCGTTAAGTTGCAACAGGGACTTTATCGGCGGCTATAAAGGAGTCAAAGAGGTTGGATGATGACTTCAAAAGTGAGAGAGTTGTGGTGAAGGTTGATGACAAGAAAGTAGGGTTCAAAAGGGGGTCAAATTGGTCATCTAACTACAATAATAATAATAAGAAGTTTCGTGGGAATTCTAGCTCGAGTGGTGACAAAGATAAAAAGAAGAATGGGTCTTGGTGTGCTTTTTGCAAGAATGTTCATGAAGGTAAATGTTCCGATAAGACAAGAAGGTGTCATAAGTGTGGGAAGTCGGGACATCTTGCAACAGAATGTAGAGACAAGGTTCGTTGTTACAAGTGTCAAGAAACGGGTCATCTTATTGCCGATTGCCCACAAATGAAGAATGACGGGAAGAAAGCAGCTACTTCAGCAACAAAAGTGAGAGCCTTGCAAATGACTGTTGATGAAGCTAAGAACAACGACGAAGTGGTATGTGGTACTTTCCTTGTTAATTCGAAACCTGCTTCTGTTTTATTTGATTCGGGTGCAAATAGGTCGTTTGTGTCTACTTTATTTGCTCCTAAGCTAGGAAGAGTCACTACCCGTTTAGATTGCTCGATAGAAGTGGAAATTGCTAATGGTACGGTTATTGATATATGTGTGGGATATGATGATTGTAACATTGAGATTGAAGGTCGTTTGTTTCCGGTCCAGTTATTGCCTACTACTTTAGCCGGTTTTGATGTAGTGATTGGTATGGATTGGTTGTCTAGAAATGAAGCTAATATTTTGTGTTCTCAAAAGATTATTCGGTTTCCTACATCCGATGGTAATGTGGTAACGGTCTATGGAGATAAGAAGAGAGGGGGAATAAAGATCATTAGTATGATGAAGGCTATTAAATGTATAAGGAAGAATAAGAATCATTTCTTGGCCTATGTTATTGATGTGAGAAAGGAGAAGCCTTCTATTGCTAGTATTGATGTGGTATCCGAGTTTTCCGATGTGTTTCCCGAAGATCTTCCCGGTATTCCTCCTGACCGTGAAGTTACTTTTCAGATAGATCTTATACCCGGTGCTGCACCTGTTGCTAAAGCACCTTACCGATTAGCTCCTACAGAAATGAAAGAGTTAATGTCCCAGCTTCAGGAATTACTTGACAAAGGTTTCATACAACCTAGTTCCTCGCCTTGGGGAGCTCCGGTTCTCTTTGTTAAAAAGAAGGATGGAACTATGCGCATGTGCATAGACTATCGTGAGTTGAATAAGCGAACGGTTAAGAATAAATATCCTCTACCGCGAATTGATGATCTCTTTGATCAACTACATGGTGCTTCATATTTTTCAAAGATAGATTTGCGGTCCGGTTATCATCAATTGAAGGTTAAGAAGGAGGATGTAGCAAAGACAGCTTTCCGGACTAGATATGGTCATTATGAGTTCTTGGTCATGCCATTTGGGTTGACTAATGCTCCAGCCGCGTTTATGGATTTAATGAATCGGGTATGCCGTCCCTTTCTAGATCATTTTGTTATTGTGTTTATTGACGATATTTTGATCTATTCTAAGTCAGAAGATGAGCACCGTGAGCACTTGAAAGCAGTTTTGGAGGTGTTGAGGGAGAAGAAGTTGTATGCCAAGTTTTCTAAATGTGAGTTTTGGCTTCGAGAGGTGCAGTTTCTTGGTCATGTTATTTCATCAGAAGGTATTAAAGTGGATCCTTCAAAGATTGAAGCTGTTTCAAAGTGGGAGCAGCCAAAGACTCCTACTGAGATTAAAAGTTTTCTTGGTTTGGCTGGATATTATAGAAGGTTCATTCAGGATTTCTCCCGAATAGCCAAGCCCATGACTGAACTAACAAAGAAAGGAGTAAAGTTTGAGTGGACCGATAAGCAGGAGAATGCATTTCAAACGTTGAAAAAGAAGTTGTGTGAAGCTCCTATACTTGCCTTACCTGAAGGTACCGATGATTTGGTTGTGTATAGTGATGCATCTATCACGGGTTTGGGTTGTGTACTGATGCAGAGGGACAAGGTGATTGCCTATGCTTCCCGCCAGTTGAAACCACATGAGAAGAATTACCCTACCCATGATCTTGAATTGGCCGCAGTTGTATTTGCATTAAAATTGTGGAGACATTACCTTTATGGTACAAAATGCACTTTGTTTACCGATCATAAAAGTTTGCAGTATGTCTTTAATCAAAAGGAGATGAACGTGAGGCAAAGAAGGTGGATGGAATTACTTAAGGATTACGATTGTGAAATCAAATACCATCCGGGAAAAGCCAATGTAGTGGCGGATGCACTAAGTAGGAAGGTGCAAAGTTCTTCTTGTAAGTTGATGAGCATGCAAGTTCAAGCCAAGTCGGGGCTACTTGATCGAATTAAGGAAGCACAAGTGAGGGCATTGATGAAGGATAACATTGACAATGAAAGCATTGGGAAGAAGAAACGTCTTGTGATGGAGACTAATAGCCGTGGGTTCAAAACATACAAGGGTCGAATTTGGGTGCCATTGCTTGGTGGTAACCGAGAATTGATCCTTGAGGAAGCCCATAGAAGTAGATATTCAGTACATCCCGGTGTCACCAAAATGTATGCAGATTTGAAGCCGATTTATTGGTGGCCGGATATTAAAGGAGAAGTAGCTCATTTTGTAGCAAAGTGTTTGACGTGTGCAAGAGTGAAGACGGACCATCAAAAGCCGTATGGTTTGTTGCATCAATTAGAAATTCCCGAGTGGAAATGGGATCATATTACCATGGACTTTGTAACGAAGCTACCTAAAACGCCGAAAGGGAATGATATGATATGGGTGATTGTAGATAGATTGACGAAGAGTGCTCATTTTCTAGCTACCCGACAAGATGTGCCTTTAACGAAGATGGCAAAGATGTACATTGATGAAGTAGTTGCGAAACATGGAGTTCCTTTATCTATTGTTTCAGATCGAGACTCGAGGTTTGTGTCAAACTTTTGGAAGGGTCTTCAACGGGAATTGGGTAGTAGAATAAATTTGAGTACCGCCTATCATCCCCAAACCGATGGGCAAAGTGAGAGAACCATTCAAACCTTGGAGGATATGTTGAGAACGTGTGTACTTGAATACGGTGGAGCATGGGATGATCATTTGAGGATGATTGAGTTTGCTTACAACAATAGTCACCATGCAAGCATTGGAATGCCACCATTTGAGATGTTATATGGAAGAAGGTGTAGGACTCCAAGTTGTTGGATGGAGCCCGGTGAAAAGCAGTTGACCGGTCCTGAAATTATTGAAATTACCTCTGAAAAGGTTAATATAGCTAAAGAAGCTTTGCGTGTGGCAAGAGAAAGGCAGAAAACTTATGCAGATAAGAAAAGGAGACCGATTGAGTTTAATGTTGGTGATTTAGTGATGCTGAAAGTATCACCTTGGAAAGGAGTTATTCGATTTGGAAAGAAGGGAAAGTTGAGTCCACGTTTCATTGGACCTTTTAAAGTTGTGAAACGCATTAAAGACGTGGCATATCAGTTGGAATTACCTCCAGAATTGGATGGAATTCACAACACTTTCCATGTATCCTACTTGAGGAAATGTTTAGCTGAGGAGTCAAGTGTGATTCCTATTAAAGACGTGAGTATTGACCCAATGAAGAGAATAGTAGACGAACCAGTAGCGATACTTGGAAGAAAGCAAAAGAAGTTACGCCGAAAAGTGATTGACCTCGTGTTGATAAAGTGGAAGCATAACCATGGAGAAAGCTTAACGTGGGAAACTGAAGCAGTAATGAAGGAAAAGTATCCCGAGTTGTTCCTTAATGAAGAGATTCCGGGGACGGAATCCTCTTAAGGGGGAGGTAATTGTAACATCCCAAACTTTTCTTTACTAGTTGACTAATGCCGTTAAGTCAATATTATGTGTGTCGTTAAGTCTATTTTAGATTTAAATGTTTATATGTAGCTAATGTGTGTTATGTGTGAGGCTTGTAAGCCTAAATGTTAATGTAGTATAAATGTGTGTAATATGAAGATCAATGTCTATGTAGTGACATTTAATGAAGGATTAATGATGTTTATGGTCAATAAAGTAGTTTGTGACCAATAATGAAGGATTAGGAAGCTTAGGGGTTAGTTTTGACATGTGTGCAAAGTCAAAAACGGGTTTAGAGGTTTGAAGGTTGTCATTTAGAGCCTTATGCAGATTTTCTTTCTCTAAAGCAAGCCCTAGTTGATCCCCTCCCTTCCCTCTCTCATTTCTCCCTTGATCTTATTCGTTTTGGAGCCGAATCGATCGTGTATTGCTTAGATCTTGGATCTTTATCGCCAAATACAGGTAATATAGGTATTCCTCAGTTGAGAATTGATTGTGTGAGTCTTATATTAGTCTTAATCCAGGCCATAAGGGTTTGGGTTGGGTTATTTGATTAAACGTTCATCAATTTGATGTTATTCGAATGATTAAACGATTGATTTATGAAGTAAAGGATTAAAGGATTTATAGGCTGAAAATGGATGATGAAAGTGCAATGAAATGGGTTAATTTTAAGTCCCCAGGTTGGATTTGGGGTATGGGTTCGTATGGAATTCGTTTGATCAAAGAACAAAGTTGGGTTTTCTGGTCGACACTCCAAGTGCGACGCACCTGGAGGGTGGTGCGGCGCACCACTGGCCAGAAATGTTTTTGGTACACCCCGATATGCGACGCACCAAGGGGTAAGGTGCGGCGCACCACCTGCCCAGATTTTACCAAAGGTGTCGTTTAGCTTATCTTTCGATCTTATACTTGTTCTAGGTTATTGGAGACACCTAGTCATCGTTGTATTGTGCTTGTAGCTTGTTGTTAAGCTGTATCAAGGTAAGATACACTACTTTTGTCACGCTGAGGGTTCAACAAGCAAAGGTTTCATACTTATAACTTCCTTAACGGTAACTTATGATATATGTGGGTATCTCGGGTTACACGGGAGGCATTATGGGATATGTAGTTGACCATGAGACCTGAAATGCAGACCCTATCGTAGTGAAATGAAGTATTGCTTAATGTTGTATATTGTTATGCAGTTTATGTAGTATTACGATGTAGCTTGTGATGCTTTGAGATGTAGTGTATGTTGTTGATTGTTGATATGTGCATGATTGTATGGCTTGCTCAACTAGTACACTAGACTCGTTAAGTTGCCATGACACGTGCACGTTTAAGGGCCCAAAACGTAAAAGCAGTAAACGTAGAAAATGTTTAGGTAATGCAGTCACCTAAACTAAATAATGCAGGATCGAGCTCGTTAAACTTTGATGCAGGAAAGTGTTAAGCTTAACCCGTACTTGCCCTAGCCCGGCTAAGTGCGTTGACGTAGTTGTTGCTTGGGTGGCTCCTTGCAACATGGTCTTTATAATGCAGGGCGAGTAATACGAGGGGTCTGACCCACCTCCACATACGGATTACTCTTGGATTGGCTTGCCATTCCTTAACGACGCTTGATGTACAACCGTGTGGGGTTTGTCATCTAGTCGGGTGTAACTTATGTTACACATTAACGCAGTTAATAACGTAGTAAAGCAGTTAATGTAGTAAAGCAGTCAAAACGTAGTAAAGCAGTCCATGTAGAAAGCAGTTATGTGGTTAAACGTGTGTAATGAAGTAATGCAGGATAGGCACATTTAGGGTGATCCATCCTATTTGATATGAAGTTGATATGCAGATTTGTGTTGTGTGTTGTGCCTAATGAGCTTGTCTAATAATGAAGAAATGTTTTAATTGGACAAATGCTTTTAAATTAAGTGTGATCTTACTTAGCTATTCTTATAGCTAACACTTGTTTCTTTAATGTGGTTGTTCCCTCAGGTTTAGCTTGAAGGACTAGTGACGCAGGACTTATGAGCTTGGGTAGATGCAATGAAGGAGCCTTAGCTACCCATAGTTGCTTGTTATGGAGACTTTAGTTTACATTTCATTTCGATGTCGAATTTATGTAATAATGTGTGAACGGTTGTTTAATGTTGGGCAACCGTTGGGTTTT